>VXAA01000504.1:96888-210849 GCA_013399115.1 Anseranas semipalmata
TTTTTTAAATAGCCCAACCTCTTTATTCATTGGTTGTAAAATACAGATGACACCCTTGTTTGAAGCTGCATTTGCCATTGTCTAGTATCATTTCAAACATTTTAGAGTTTTGGGAGGTTAGCTAGTCTGAGTAGTACATTGCTCACCTGTGACAACTGCCCTTCAAAGTAAAAAGCTGCAGTTCACTTTCAAAATTAAGCTTTATCCTTTCATAAAGCTTAAGAGATGAAGTACTGAAAAGCAGTACCTGTGCATCCTGGTTTGACAGCCTTACTGCTTTCCTTAAGGACTCTCCCTAATTTGTGAGCAGTTCCTCCCCACTCCCCCAGTTTTTATCCTTTCAGAAACTGGTCTCTCATCAATCCACAAAAATATCTGTTTTTCTGCAAGTTCCACTGCTCTTTATTTGTAAAATAAAGAAAAAATTTTTCTTTAAAGTAAAAATTTTATTTGTAAAATAAAGACTGTAAAAACAAGACTTGAGTCAGATTTCAGTCATTGCACTTCGCAGAAGTATTAATACATCATGCTCTTCAGTACTCAAAATTACATATTCATGTAATTAGTTTATTTCATTGTTAGTTAAAACTGCTTTGTGGAAAAAAAAAAAAATCCTTCCCTGCTTGGCAGTGAAGCTGTTTACTTCCATCGATGTCCTGAATACACTTACTTGTGCTGACCTGGCCACATGTCAACACTTCTTAGTACATGCAGTAGATGATCCCTTTAAGTCACAGCCATTTCATTACTAAAACAGAAAACATTTCCCAGCATGGTAGCTAGCTCCCGGAACACCTGCAGCTTCACACACATCATACAGCTATTGGTAATGATTGATACCACTTGTTTTCCAGGTACACTGCTTCTATCCCTCTGCTATCTTTATTGAGAAAAGTCTATGTTTAAAGCAACCCAGAAGTCAAGAGGAATTGGGAGGAGAAAGGACAATAAACTAAAAAGAATTGTTATACTGAGTAACACTGAGAATTGAAAATGAATGCTTTACTTTGCTGTGATACTACTCCCACAGCCCCTGGAGAAAGGCTGTTTAGGCAGTCTGCTCTGACTCAACTACTTCGCATAGTGATTAGGCAGGATTAGGTTTTTCCAATGAGGGAAAAAAGAACAATGCATCAGATGAAGTCTGCTCTCCGTGCAGACCCACAGGTAGGAGTACTCCCCCATTTGCATGGACCTCTCTGCTCATACCAGCCAAGGGGCAGCACGGTTATGAGCACAGGATTTTTAACTGTTTGACCAGAATGAGATATCTTCCTATGAGAGTAATTTAAGGCTTTACTGAGCTTATGAGAACAGTTTGAAGCACAGCAGTCCATTTATTGTGGGTCAGTGTAGGATTACAGGATTTTTTTATTTTTCTGGTCAGAGCAAGTGTCCTTCAAGTGCAGTGCCTGGGCTCCTACAGGAGATGAAGACCACAAACACTGCAGGGGTGCCCCAGATTGCACCTCCAGCACTTTGTACTGAGCTTTCTAGAGTCAAAGGAAACTGTGGTACTTGGACAGCTCTCAGATGGGGTAATTCACTTAAGGGCATTTCCTGGAGGAACATCATACCGAGAGTGTGATGCTGGCAACTCCATTTTGCACATACTGAGTGTGCAACATTGCATCTTTGCAAGAACCTCCACATCAGGGACACCATGAGCACAAGGTACCAGTCATTCAAAGTACAGCCTCCAAAGCTTAACCAAGATGGATTTTAGGACTGTAGAACATACCTAGTTTCAGATAGGCTACTGTTTTCCTCTCCGATGAGCAGTTATAATCTAGATAGGTCCAATATATACAGGTCTTCATATATGCTACTAGTTAAAGATGAGATATAACGAATTAAGAAGCAGTGCCTCTGCAGAAGATAGTCTACATGTTCTGCCTTTAGCTCTGTAGCAATTAAGGTTATTTCCAGGCTGAGACTACTACAAATCAAGTTCCCGGTTATCTGTGAGCAAAAACACTGGCAAAGGTGTATTTGTTATTTTAGCACGAAAACAAAGCATTAGTAACTGACAAGACCTTCACTTTTTTCATTTAAAGGTTTTGCCCCCCCCCCCCCCGCCTTTTTCTAATGTATTGAATTAATTGGTTTTTACACTGTTCCCTGCACGTTTAGTATAACCAGTAAGTGTGTTTACCCTTTGTCTCAGACATTCATAGACAAATTTCACTAGGAAAAAGTTTGCTGCAGTTGCCACATTACCCCATTCATTAACTTCCAGGAACACAGTCTCCTATAAAAGACTATCCTCCACATCCAAGGAGGCATTTAAACCTATTGTTTGTCTATTGCCAAGTCAAAGACCCATTTGTTTTTTTTTATTATCTGCAGATACTTTGCCCTGTGGTACTAAAGTTAAGGAGCAAAAACCACCAGCAACTCTCACGCTAGACTTTATAAATCCCTTTATTTCCTGAAGTTCTTTCAGTAGCTTGACAGAATTTGGGATTACTTCCCACCGGCAAAGGGTGGTTGAAAGATCCATGCATGATCCATAAGTCAACCAAATGCACACATTTGACCATGCATGTTCACATTATTTAATATTTAACCTTGGTAATTTCTTTGTAACAGCCCACTTCGGTCATTTTTATGTCAAGGAAAGACCCCGAGGCAGCACAGCTCATTTTTATCCAGAGCACAGCCTCCTCACCCAAGACTAGTTTTATCCCTCAGATCAAAGTATAATTAGTTCATCTGAATAAAGCCAGATGTCTTTAATGTGGCATAAGACTGAGCTCATCTCTGGGCTGTTTAGCTCCTCTTCATTACAAACAGACTGCAGGTATTATCCCTCTACTATTATGCTCCTGCTCCCTGTGATGCAATACAAGGCTGCTAGTCCAGGTGCAAACACAGGCATTCCCCAAACAGATTTCCTCTTCTTTTCCCCATAGGATGAAGGATGCTCACACACAGTGATGTTCTGGACACTTTGTTTTAAAGTCAACACTAACCACATGTTTCAGGCCTCTCCACAGTAGTGACTGGAAGCCTAGGTTGTGTTTTTTACTTCCTTTCATAATTTTAATGTTTTTTGTGAAAGACCAAGGAGAAGCTTTAAAAGGGAGAGGAGAGTTGAACATGCTTTTGAAGCTGAGCATTCCCACTTCTTTCTAAGTGGGAGGGTTTGAAGGGCTCTCAGCCTGACTCAGTTAAGTGTCTAATGAGACACCATGAGCATCTAATTCAAAACACACTGCAATGGATGGTGCCCCAGAAAAACCACAGGGTTAATTGCTCTGGATTTTAATGTACTCACAATCAGCTAGCCATATAATGTTCTTTCAGTCGGTCTCGGTGACAAAGCAGGATCAGAGGGGTCTGAGCTCCCCATTATGCTTCATTTTCAAAGAGGTAACAATTTACAGATCCTTTCACATCACTGGCCAATGTATGATCATATCATTTTCCATTAAATCATTTTCACTTATATGAAATTCAGACACCATGTAATGCATCATAAGCTTTAAATAAATCCGCTATGTATCCAGAACCCCAGTGTTTTGAGCAAATACTTGTTTTTCTTGCAGAAGAAACTGCAACTCAGTGCTGTTTCACATCATGATTTACTCCAGCCCACTCTGCATATTTGAGCAAAAATGTAGAGTCCTAAGAACCAGAATGCCTTGAAATATCCCAAAGAATTACTTAAAAGTGGACTTTGCTCTGTCAAAAGCAATCTTCTCCAAAGCAATACATTCTATAAATTGGAAAGCTTATCTCAGTATAATTACTAAAAAATTGATGCTACTGTACAAGTGCAGAATCTTATGTATTTTACATTAAATACAGACAAATATTTTATTCAATTCACAACAGTGACAACTCAAAGGAAAAATATCCAGTGGTAGTCTTGATTTCCTGTCAGACTAAAATCAAACTGGTGAAGAGGCATTCGTTTCCAGACGGTATTACTGTGTAGGAGTGATATACACTAGAATTGCTGTACTGACAATGAAAAACAATCAGCTCCAATAAACCTGACATTTCAAATATTTTTTAATCATAGATAACAAGCTAAGGCCAGATCTATTAGCCAAAATTCTAAGCTTACTTAAGCATACAGTTCTTCGAATCAGTAGTAGATATGGTCTGCTAAAGCTTTGTTCATCTTCTGCTCAATGAATTGTATGTTCGTAGTTAACACGTGTTAACAGCTATTTGAATGAGCTGTCCTCCAGTTAAGAACAGAAGTGGCTGTTCCAGTTTTATCTACATTTGATAGCTGCAAAATGTCACGTGAGTAAGTAGTCAGCCTCAAGGCTAAATTCTAAAATTATTTTTTCCTTCCGTTTTTTGTTGAAAGTTAAAGCCATAATAAAAAAGTGTTACTGTAATACAATGAGCTGTACTTTAGGCCTCCACTCTTAGACGTGCTTTCCAGAACAGCTGTGTTTATGGCCTCTCCTGTGCAACATAACTCAATATCCTTGTTATGTAGATAACTCAGATTTATGTCTCTATCCTATGAGACATTTCACAAATGCAGGCTTAGTGTTGTCAGGCAGCTTGATGGATGTTAAATCCTGAAATTTACTCAAAGACATCCTGATAATGGCATGGCAATGCCGGTTCCAAATATAAATGCATCACTCTTTTAGTAATTCATTCACTTCTTCCCCACCTCTCATCACCTTCTTTGATGGCAGTCATATTGCTAGCGAAGTGTAAGGTATTAGGCATCGTGCTAACACTACCCAATGCGCATGCATCACCACACAGACAGTCAGATAACTAAGTCCCACCCAAAGGGAAGCCACGTTTTTCCTTAAGCCTTTTGCATGCAGCTATCATTGAATGCAGTACAATGAAGCCAGGAAACTAAGGAACAAATCTTTTTTGATTCATTCTCATTTTAAAAGGACTTAAAACAACACTAGGAAGTTATGAGCACATGATAGCCACTTTATATTGACTAGGCTGATAGTTTTATGACAGTCAATAATATCATGACTAGATCCTCAAATAAGAGGCAATCATTCTGGTAACTTTGCAGCATCCTGGAACTCTTGAACCAGCTGTCAGATCAAGTGAAATCCCAGATGCATGTGTTTAATAGTTTGCAAAATAGCATCTCAACCTTATTCTGGCTGAAGACTGTACAGCACCCAAGGAAAGAAATAAGGAAGAACTAGAAACTGGTAGCACAAAGGCAGGCAAGGTACAGTAATATGGCAGGAGGCAAAAAACAGTGTCCTGTTGAATGTCTTTAATGAATGAAAACACAATGGGCAATGCTGAGGAAGAGCTGAGGCCCAGAGGCAAAAAGGTCCATTTACAGTCTTCTGCTTTTCCAAGGGACCTTATCAGCCTTGATTCTGCTGAGCCAAGTCTTCAGTAGGAAAAGGGACAAGCTCCCTAGATAAAACCTTTTATTTTTTTTAGACATAGAATAAATGCAAGGTTTTTAAAGAATCAGACAATTTCTCAAAAAAAAAAAAAATTATATAAGCAAGTTTGATCAAAGTTATCAAGTGTGGATATTAATGACCAGCTGAATGAGGTAGCCGCTAGCATGAAAAGACTGAATACCTTAGTTTTTAATGCATGCAGTTTCTGGGCCGAGGGTTGCTCTGGGCTGAAATGACCTGCTTTTTATTATTTGCCTGTAGCACCCATTTCCCTCACAAAGTTTTCCAGCTATCAGTGTTGCTCAGATCTGAAGTCAGACTCAGCTACTTCCAAGCCAGAAGTTCCAGAAAGAATCATGTAGTACCATGAGCATGAGGACTAGCACATGCCAGTGGGTGGGGATAAATCATGGAAACATCTGGGTAATACCTTAGTGGTTCTAATATAAGTCAGTTATCTAAACATATGTAAAAGGGCAAAGACTTTAATATAACTACCTATAAAACCATGACAGTGTTACTACCACCTGAAGACCAAAATGGACACTATATCAAAGGTCCACAATTTAGATCAGTTCCCTTTGTAATGAAATTAGGCTTGCAAAGGAAAAAAAGAATCAACTAATAAGCAATTTTCTTGAACCTTAAGTACAAGCTATTATTTCCCCGTTATTCCCTACTCCCCTTTAGGTCTAATGAATTATGTATTCCTTAAATATTCCATTGCTGGTTTAGCAGAAGCATCAATAGGAGGTAAAATATGGGGTGAGACAGTCAATATTTGAGACAGTCCTACCAAGCAAGTCTCACATCTGCAGTGCTCCTTTTGGACAGCTGTACAAAGATGTTCTGAAAGATAAGAGCATGACAGGAGAAAGATACAACTTCAAAGCAGCACAAGTACCTCTAAGCAGCACTGAAAAAGTAGGGTAAAAGGTGCAGTGTCTAACAGAAGTTCACACCACACAGAAATCCATGATAAATGATTCATGCTCTGCAGAGTTGATAGATGACACAGAGCCACTTTAGTAACAGAATGGAGACGTATTCCTAGCTGAAAGGAATGGGATATATTTGTGACTCTTCAACAGAAGATTTTATATAATTCTGTAGGGTTTCTCCCCACTTGAGTCATGGGAATACAGAGCCCTTCCTTGCCCCTTGGGCCAACAAGTTAAACAGCATTAAGTTTATTAAGGAATCAGAAAGACTCCCCAGTTCCTGCCCTTCTCTGTTCCAAGTCTGAAAGTGTGAGAAGTAAAAGAAGATTTATATAAATGATTTAAACTGAAACATGATCCTGTGCTAGGCTTCTGTCTCACTTCCACGTCACAGAGTACTTTGCTGAGTGCAGTACATTTATACTATGACCAGAAATTAATGCTAACCTTGCTCAGTTTAAGAGGTTAATGCATCATCACCTTGCCTTCTGACCCATTCCCATCATCCTGCAGTAGCAGCTCTAGAGATCTGTCAAAAACTGCTTAGGCTCACTCCAGTCCTTTCCCCAAGGTAGGCAGCCCTACTCAGCAACGCTGGTAACACTTGCTAGTGCTGGCTAAGTACTGAAGAAGGAACCAACCTATTGATTTTTGTTAAATAACAGTGACCCTTTGGGTTCCCTGTATGGTGAGCAGGTCTATTTGTATAGCACATTGCCTTGCCCCTGGATAAGGCAAATGACTTAGCTCACTTTCAGGAAAAAAAAAAAAAAGTGGGACCTTAGACCGGCTCAGGGGAAAAAAAAAAATGAATCAATTGGAACCTCTCCTTTCTTGCAGCAGTCTCCACTCTCACTCCCCTCTGCCTCATTTGGCAGCAGATACTGGCAAAAGACCTTCCTCTGCCAGGAGGCATGTACTGCACCAGATGCTTTCCATTCTTGTATTCTCCACAGCCAGGAGAGCTGATATCATTAAGTTCCGACCTGCAGAACATTAGAGCCTTAAATCTAAGGCAGAAAAAGTCCTGAATAGTAGAAGACCTGCTTCTCCCCCAACCCAACCTCCCAAGGAAAAAAAAAAAAAACACCACACCATTATTCAAGACAAAGAAGTTGTCTTTAGAACAATCAAATTATTAAGTTTTATCCTATGACTCAAACATGTGGAATAGAACAGCTTTAACCTTATCTGCTATCTGAAGCTACTCATTGATTTTTGTCTTGACAGTAAATTTTTCTCCCAGGCTCTGTATCTTGATGTCTAATAAGACACTTCACATCATTGCAGCCTGTTAAATAAACCATCAGATAGGTATTTCAGAGAAGAAAATCTGTGTGCATACACATGAGGTGCACAAGTCAAGTTCCTTAAAGGTCCTGGACTTTTCAGTAGGTCCAAATTCCATTTTACATTACCTACAATATTATCACCTTATAATGCATCTTTGATTTGCATACAGCACTTCCACTGGAAGCTTTCCAGTATTTAAGTTATTGGTGTTGCTTAACTCGAGCAAAAGGAATGCAGATAAGCTATTAATCATCACAAAAGGACAAGGGGCATTTTACAATACATTAATCCTGTCACCATCTGGGATGAAATCTACCCAGAATTTACAAGAGAACTGTTAATACTTCATACTTCACATTGCTGCTCTATTATACCAATATATTACTTGCATGAAGATGTACCTATAATTCACAGCCCTGCAGCCTCCTGCACACAGCACATTTTGCATACGATATCAGTGTAATTTGCAGTAAAGCAGTCCCCCATTAGCCACTGCAAAGTGGGAAGTAAAGCCACAAAAGTCTATTTGTAACCTAGGGAAAAGAGAATTATCCCACTGCTTCTAACCAAAAACGTAGTGGCTTACTGCCATATAACATTCTGGCCACAGCTTTGCTGCACATGACATGGCACCGGACAGAGTCCAGGGAAATAGGTGATTAATGGCATCAGGAAGAACCTGCCAGGCATATATCAGCTGGAGTACAGATACAAAAGAAAGCAGTTGCTTCTTGTGTTTTGGGAATCATAACTGGGACACGGAATGTTTGGGTTTAGTTGTGTCAGAACCTTCCTGCTTACAGAGCAGCACAGGGCAGGCCTCTTAGTATTAGGCTCTGTCCCTGCAAGACTAGTGAGAAAGGCCATTTCCAGCTTCACAGTGGTATTGGGCGGATAAACACTTTCAGGGGATTGCACTCCAATGCTAGAGCTCCTACAGCAGTACTGGCAGTTAAGGAGGCAACAGGTTCAGAGGGTATTCACGGAAGGAGCTATGGTCAAAAGTGTTTGCAGGTCAATTCCCTTTACACAGGGCATTTCTCCTTCCCAATACCCTTCCCAACAAATCTCCTCAGCCATGAGATGCACCAGCTCGTCTAGTGCAGAGCTGGTAACAGCATCCGTTGTTTGTGAACAGCAGGTACTGCTTTGGAAACCCAACGGGATTTAGCAACACAGGAATGCAAGATATACAGAAATGGGGGTTCGTTGCCAGTCCCTTTACTACAAAGTCTGCAGATGAGCTGTTGAGTGCAAGTTTTAACAATTTTTTTCAATTATTGAAATACTTATTTTTAGGGGCACAAAGAGGGATCATTGCTATTAGAGGGGGACTTGTGGAAAAACAAAAGAACTTAAGAAGTTTTATACTAATTTTCATGAATTCATACAAGGAAGCAAGCATCAACTTTTACTCTTGCTGCATAGCCTGTAGCACAAAGCCAGCCTACACCTTAATGAAGTAGCAACTTAGAACATGCTAGTATTTTTGCAGAAAGCCAGAAGAGATGCATAAATTCCAAAGAGACAAGCCACGGTAACCAAAGCCACATTATTACTGACAGTACATTGGGCTCCCAAAGTACTCCTATGTAACGTAAGGAAACTACAAGAGAAGTCAATGTGGCACTACTAAGGAAGAAATTTTACCATGTTAGCACTTCAAAGAGCTTCACGGGTCTCACATCACTCCTGCTACACTTGCTGATGAAGCAGCACTAACTGATGGCTTCCACACCAGTTTCCTCCCTAGTCAGTATTATCTGACTAAATTCGCAAGCATTTTCCATTCTTAATCTCAGGACCTGTTTCACAGCCATTTGCATCTGTAGTTCTTAGTGGCACAATAAAGCACAACAGAACTCAGCAGGAAAAAATAAAGGCAGCAATATAATCAATAAAGGCTTTAAATTTGTATATACTGAGTGCAAACAGTCATGCATTAGTATGTGCCACATCCAAAACAAAGACTATTACTTGCCACATATCTAGCAAAACCGAGTCTGACTGTGACAGCACATATAATTCTCTTTCCATTCACTAGGTCCTGAATACAAATGAGTTGCAAAATCTAGTTTAGTTGAGAGAAGCAATGAAAAGGTTTATAAAACAAAGAAAATAAAAAGGAAGTTTTACTAGAGAGAACATCATGGCTTTTACAGCTGTGACAATGAACCTAATGATTGTTCTACAATAAAACTGGTGGTGTATGCTCACTAAAGAGCAGGATACATTTTCAGTTCAAAGCACTGTGCTCTTCAGAGATGTGTTGTTTTGCAGGAAGGAAAGATTGTTCTTCTCTATTGTAAAATGTTGAAGTATATATGTCCTTAAATCAAAGCTTAAAAATCCTTTGCACTTCTTTAGGAGAGTTCCTTCATGACAGATTGTCCAATAATAAACAAACATCAATTCTCCTTACACAAATGGATGGTGAAATGCATGCTCCGTTAAGAAAACACCTTTGATACTTTATCAGTCCCTCATCAGAGGAAGAAAACTCCAAAAACAGATCTCCCTCTTGCTACACATGAGGAAGTCTGAATTCAGTGCAGCTAAAAGGTGGATCTGACCCAACTTACACAAGACTGTAGGAGATGTCCCCAATAGTATATGCCAAGTTCTTTCAACACCAATCCAGAGATGCCACAACGCTTAAGGGAAAACACACGTAGGAGCATATTCACTTCCAGGTTTAAGCTAAGCATCTTAAAAACTCTGAAGACCAGCATGCAGTTGCAGCCTCAAGAGACGAGCTCTAAAGCTGCCCCTCTGTTCCTGCAGTGAAAGCTTTTCATAACAACATACATTGCCAACCAGAGATATTAAGTTCAGAACTTGACTGAAACTCAACTAAAGACACAGATAATATCAAACCAGGCTTTTCCTCATTGCTTCTGAGAGATTCCCCAGTTTATTTATCTCCAAAAACTGAATAAGTGTTCTCATAAAGGAGAACATAGTGAACTAGAGAAAAAAAAAAGTAGCAAAAACCACTGAAGTAACCTTTCTAATGGTAGTATTGAAGAGACCCTGCAGATACCCTAAACTTAGCAGCTTCTATCTTTCCCACACACAATAAATCCTAAGGAAGGTCTTACATAAGATCTCCCAATAATATGATTGAAGTTACCCTTCATTAACATAAGCATATTTACACTCTCATATACACAACCAAATATTACCTATTCAAACCAACAACACTGAACAGCTGTTCCTACAGCTTCAGCATAAGGAAGTTACAAGTACAGAAGTAAAAAGAAGCTAGGAAAACAGTCAAAACTCTCACTCAGACCCATTCCTCCCAAAAACAACAAAATAAGCTATACAGTTAAGACAGAATAGCACCTCAGTAGCTTACCTTAAAGTAGGATGACATTCTCTAGCATGGAGATGATCTGTATTTCATTTCCAGACAACTGACCAGAAAACATTTGTGAATGCTGTATCTTCTGCCTCCACAGCCTCACTCATGCTACCAAGCACAGAAATGGCTGCTAATCCTTTTTATTTGGCCTTCCTGGCCCTCGTTGACCTTTGCTCTCCTGGACCTCCCAGCACCTGGAGAACTAATTTGTATTGGTTTCACCTGGTGTCAGCTGGGCCCTTTCTGAGCAAATCATGGGTGTTTAAACTCAGTGACCTTTCACAAAGACCCTTTCTTGAAATTCCTGTTCTCTAGGTTTTAATTAGTTACGGTATATTAGAACTCTATCGCTCCCAGTTTCTTTGTTTGAACCTTCCTTTAATCACCACCCCCTCCTGCGTTAATCATTCCATGTCCTTCTTTTCTTAGCTTTAAACACCTTTTTCTAAGATAAACTTTCTGGAAATCCTTCTAAGTATTATCTACACATCTACTGAACTAATACTAGAGTAGTAACAGACAACCTGGAGATTGAACCCGGGGTAAGAGATGACCACTATATGAAGCTCTTCCTTGGTCAGGTCACAGGTAGGATAGAAGGTGCTGTAGGCTGGATCGGTTCTGGCTTGCTAGATCACCTTACATGTTGAAGCTATGAAATCTGATTTAGGCATTTGGATTTTGGACTGCACAACACGAAGTTGTGCTTTCCTCAAGAGTGCTCCGTGGCTGCTGGAATTTGGAATCTTTGGTATTTATCATGCTGGGTTCCCCAAATTACTGCTCACTTACGTTAACATCAGCATTACTTATTACTAGTTTCACATCAACAGAATCTTTATATATATTAGTCAATTCAGTTGCCAACACGTGCTATACTACTAAGCAACTGCAACAACAACAAAAACCTTCAGAAAATTAATGAAAAATTTACATGTTATCCATCCCTGTAATGGAAAACAAAACCATTTTTTAATGGCTTAAAATGGAGCCATGAAAGGAAAAACAAAAAAATATGCAAGTGATTTGAGGTGTTGAATAGACATAACAGCAAATAATTGCCCACAGAGGCTGTCTGCTTGTGATCCTGAGTCACAATATACCACCAGAAAACAAAGTGATCTTTAGCAGAATGAACAAACATGAACACAAACTGCAAGTGACCCTCCACATGTAAGAGCGACAGACATCAGTGGCAGGCAGAAGGGTCTGTGCTGCTGGAATACCATGGAAGACAAGGTTAGGAAGCTGTGCTTGTTCACTCAGCAATGTAAATTAATAACTACATGGGAGATAACACAATATGAACAAAGACATCAAATTGTTGCTAGCAGAGCTTTCATTAGAGTGAGAGAGTGAATTTCTATTTCTAAATTATGCTAATTCTTTTGCTAGTATTTTGCTAGTTCTTTGTGTTTTGCTTGAATACTCAAAACTCAGAAAAAGGCTAAATAAGGTTTCTTCAAAAGAAAAAGCTAGTTAAAAAATTAGGAGACTAGAAGCACACAGGAAAGAAGGAAAGGAAGGAAAGGAAGGAAAGGAAGGAAGGAAGGAAGGAAGGAAGGAAGGAAGGAAGGAAGGAAGGAAAAAGGAAAAAGGAAAAAGGAAAAAGGAAAAAGGAAAAAGGAAAAAGGAAAAAGGAAAAAGGAAAAAGGAAAGGAAAAGAAAGAAAAAGAAACAAACAAAAAACAACCCCCAAACAGATGGAAGTCAAATATCTCCCTTTAGGGGTGACTGTTACTCCTGACAGTCCAAACTAAAGATTTTCTATAGTTTGTTTCAAGACAAGGGAAAAATGTGTATATTTGGGATGGCAATATCAGAATGCTCTTAGCATTCTTTTGGGAGACATTTATAGACTGTGATAGGTTTCCGGAAACACAAAGTATTTTAGTAACATGTCTTTATATCTGTCATAAAGAATCTTTCATAAGTGCTATAAAATTCCTGGCTAAGAAACAATTTAAGTCTCCCTTTTAAAATTTTCATTTGTTTCAATGATAAGATTTAATACATACACTTTGGAAAGTAACTCATACCAAGCAGTTACCAAATCATTCAATAATGAAGATAGGTAGAAAAACTCATTACAACCATGTCTTATTATGTTGTAAATGATGATACCTTATATACAGGCTGATTACAGCTGTTATATTAACAACTACTAATTGCTATTAGAAATTACTACCAGAACTTTGTGAGTTTTTATAAAAGCAAGATATAACTGTGCTATAAGTGGAATTTAGGAATATATTCCCAATTTTGCCACTGATCCTAATGTATGTCATTTAATGTGTGAGGACATATGTTTATACTCGATCACATTAAACATTCCACTATGAATAATCTAACATTTGGCTTGCTCCAAGAGATCCATCTTTAACTGAAGAAAAATTTAGTCAATGTCCTAATTTAGGAAAACACTCAAGTGCATGCTTAATTTTTCCCCAGTCACAAAAAATTCTTGGCTTCTGATTAACTTTGATTTAAATGGGACAGATTCACACATTTAAAGTTAGAAGCATGCCTAACACCATCCCGATGGATTTCTTTTCTTTAATCACTCCGTGCTGCTCTGGCCCATGTTTCTCCCTCCTCTAATACCCAAGGTCATGAGCAAGTCTCTAACTTCTCTCAGCTTTGAACAGAGAAGGATGGCACAGGGCACAGTTCTCTGAGCGGTGCAATATCACTAGTTGTACACTAAATCCTCGCTATTTACAAGCCAGTGTGAAGGCAGGCACCTCTTGCAAGCAGAATGAACCTCCAAATTAGGCACCACATTACCAGCACTCAGAGGCCAGTGTTAAAGATGTATTTTCCTGGTGCAGTGCCTAATGAGGGTCGGGTGGCTTGGGACAGTCTGGGAAAGGCTGTACGAAGAATGCAGAGATGCTGTTAGGAAGCATTAAGCACACCAGCAGACAACAAAGCAGCAGAAATGCTCCTTCCTGCTCAAATTGGGTACCTGGGAGCGCTCCTGGACAGATGCTGACTAAAAAATCTGAAAAATCTGAATCAGGAACTTTTTTTCTTTTTTCTAAAAACAGCGGAGGAATATAGGATTGTGGTCTCTGGAAGTTGGAGATAGGAGTTTCAGGGTTTTCTTAGCCTGAGGGGATTCAAACCTTCTCCCCCTGTAGAAATTTAGAGACCAGGAAACTAAGAGCCTGCGGAAGGCTGAAGGTAACCTCAGAGTACCCTTTGCAGGGAATGGGAGAGTCCTGAGCTTGATTTCTGCTCCTGTGATTACTGCTTTGGTTTTACTTCTAGCATGACTTCAAAGGAAGTGTGTAAATGACATTGGGGTTTGAGACCTGAAGGAGACTTTGTGATTCTTTCAATACTGTTAAAAATACACCGAAGTAAATTCTTTGTCAATGTTACCTTAAACTCTTTAGGATTGCATAACATATATTTAGTAGCTGTACTATGTCCTCCCCCCGGTAAAATGTGCTGCTGACTTTCTAATCAGTGTGAGACTGAACTCATCCACCAGATTTATAATGTTATGATGTCTTAAAAGTTTGAACATTGTGCCACAGAATAGGATGAAAATTGTAATAAGCTACTTTCTTGGCATAACTATTCCTAAACGAGATTCCACTCCTACAGTAAATCTTGTGGACGTTAAGAAGCTTAAATGACATGCATCATAACATGCCTTTTGGGGTATCTCAGCCTAGGTTGTGGTCAGAAATAGAAAGAGGTACAGCCAGCAATCCTTGGACAAATCTAGTGAGGTTTACACTTTTTTCGGTACTGAATCAGAGCAGGGGCATATTAGCACAGCATCTTGTCTCTGGAAATAGATGCCTTAAATTCTTCTGAAGAAAATGCAAGAAGCTCAAGAGTGACTTGTTTTCAAATAATTTGCTTCAGGAAAATTTCACCCTAACTACAAGATAGTAATAGTTGTTTTATTCTATGAAGAGTCACGCTGTGTTCACTGAAGTTATTACAGCTCTTCTTATTGATATCAAAGGGCTCTGAATCAAACTTACTGAAAAAAAAATATAAAACATAGGATTTACAGGTGAAGAAATTCTGCAAAGGCTAACATTTTGGAATTGTTGGTTAGCTAGGAAAATCCAGTTCATTTCATGGTGTGACTGCTTATACCCCATTTACTTTTCCCAGAAAACATGTTGCTGTTCCCTTATCAAGTAGCAAGATTTCACAAACAGAAAGCTTTTCATAAAATGAACATACTCAAGGCTACTCTGTGAAAAGTATGACATTCATTTTGCATTTATGGTAATGTATAAACAAATATGTTCCCCAACGTGTTTTGCAAGACCCTGGAGTGCTGCACAGAGTAGATAGATGGCTCCCAGAAATATTCATTACAGAAAGCAGATTAACATGGCAGAGTAGCCAGGAGAGGAACATGTGGACTACTTATTGGAATGACACTCCAGATTTGATAAAGATGCTAACAATAGCTATTAAAGAGGTCAAAAAAAGACAGAGAATGAAGTAGCAACAGCTGGAAACTCACAACAACTCTCTTATCATCTTCAAGCCTGTGCTTTATATCTGCCTACCACAAGTGCGCAAGCTTGCATTGAGGGGCACACATTTATCCAAGCAAATGTGAGGAGGGAAAGAGCACTCTCATAACATAACTAATTACGGACTACATAAATTCATCTGAATTTGAGTTAAATTCTCAAGGTATTTGTTTAATCAGAAATAGCAAAAGCACTTCAGCGATTTTCCTTTATTTCACTGGGAGGATTGAAGGAAATAGGGCTGGGGTGGTAATTAATGCGGTATCTTTATACCTCAAAGGATGGTAGTCCAGCAAAAGATTATTTATTTAATAAAAGAAATAAAATATTGATTTTCTCATCCTGGCAAAGCAAATATATTGAGCATTTTCTGTTGCATTTACATTGAGTTGAGCCAAGGGGACTGGAGATTCAGTTCTATTAATGATAGATAAAAATGAAATTTTTTGTATAGTTTGGAGAGGTGCGTGAGGCTTAACAAATACAGAGCAACTCATTCCCTCTCCTTATTGCATAAGAGAGATATGATGCAGATGTGACATTCACACCAGACTAGGAAAGAGGTTCTTGTGGAGACAGGACCGAGTGCCATAGAATGAGTGCTACATTTTGACATAAGCCCCCAAAAAAGTGGAGCAGTCAGTGGGATGGGATGAAAGGAGTAAGAAGAGCATCATAGCAATGAACTCCCCAGTGATGGTGCATAAGACTACAGTGGATCTCACATTAGTTTTGATGAAAGGAAAAATGTTCAAGAAGGATTAAATTTGGAAAACAAGGCTTGGAAGAGGGTTTTCTTGCTGTTGTTCTAGGAGGATAGAAGAATCATAGAATGGTTTGGGTTGGAAGGAACTTTAGAGACTATCTCGTTGCAACCCCCTGCCATGCTCAGGGGCACCTTCCACTAGACCAGATTGCCCAAAGCCCCATCCAACCTGGCTTTGAACACCTCCAGGGATGGGGCATCCACAGCTTCTCTAGGCAACCCATTCCAGTGCCTCACCAACCACATTGTAAGGAATTTCTTCCTTACATCTAATCTAACTCTACCTTCTTTTAGCTTAAAACCATTACACTATCTTGTCCTGTCACTACACTCCCTGACAAAGAGTCCCTGCCCAGCTTTCCTGTAGGCCCCCTTTAGGAATGCCGCAAGGAGGTCTCCCCGGAGCCTTCCCTTCTCCAGGCCGAACAACCCCAACTCCCTCAGCATCTCTTCACAGCAGAGGTGCTCCAGCCTCAGAGGATTCTCCTCTTCACAGGGATTGTCCCAAGCCAATTGCAGGACCTTGCACTTGGTCTTGTTGAAGGAATGAAAACTGAGAGACAAAAAAAGACTGCAGTTGTCAAAAAGAGATGCCAGAATTCAGGCCAGGATTTCAGAAGCATGAGAGTGACAGAAGTGCTGATTTAAGGGGTCTGAAAGATGGACCAAAGATTCAACATTTGGTGGAAAATGAGAAGAGACTCAAAATGAACTGTAAGTCAGTAGCCAACAGGAGACCAAAGATTGGCATTGTAATCAAAACTAAGGAAGTGAAAGAATGAAGGGCAATGCCTGAGGTAGTATTTTAACATGGCTGAAAAGGACAGGTACCAGAGGCGACAGGTAGAGAGCAAAACTGAGCAGACACCAAGGAGCAAAGGGAAATGGAGGAAGCAAATCCTTTCGTTGGATACACAAGGAGCTTTTATTAACTAAGAATTGTGTCGCTTTGCAACATTACAGTTATTAGCTAAGCAATACACAGAGCTGGTAACTAGCCGATAGTGCTGTATTTACTGCAGTGTACATCTGTGTTTCTGCTACTCATTCAATCACAGCATCCCCAGCTCCTCTTTAGAAACCCCCAGAGAGAACGGAGAAGTGCACTGTTTTATGGGGGCTTATGAAAGTCCTCCTTTCATAGCTGGAGCTGCAGAAGTGACAGGTTTGTGTGCTAAGCGCTGTTTGTTACTATGCCACGGTTAAGGTAGGATTCAGTTTCACATGAGTCATTCAACAGCTGACAATTTGCAGCGACACTTGATACCTTCTGGCTGCGGTTCCCAATTAATATGAGATACTGGAGAGCACGGCTGTTGAAACAGCAGCGCTGATGGTGTAAACAAGCCAGTTAAAAGTGTGTCAGGCTTTGTTCAGCTAGGAATCACATTCTTGTGAGCTGAAGCATAGCACCTGCTTCTTTTAGGTTAACTGACAAATTGCTGCTATGTAAATCTGCACTTTGAATACAATACCATGCCCCTCCTGAGGCTGAATGAGAATAAGATGAGTGAGAAAGTGAAACTGAACCATAAACAAAAACAGAGCAAAACACACCAAACTTGTGATACCTCGCATGGCAACATATCCCCAGGGAATACAACTCTGTCCTTAAGGCAGGATTACTCACAAATGCCTTACACATAATAGCATCCCAATACAATCAGAGAAGAGATGGTGTTTCCCTAAAGTAACAACAAAAGCTGAAGTATTCGGTGTCACCTCTGATTCCCCAGGGAAATGAGTCAAATGAACTCTGACAGTCATTACAAATGTTGGTCCTTCATTCCAATCCAGCCTCTAGTAATGTGCAGGCAAAATGGCCCGCTGTCATTAAACACACTTTCACAATCTTTTTATCATTTGTAGATGTGTAGCAGTGGGGGACATTTCCCTGTTTGGGCAGCGTTGTCCTTCTGAAAATCCCATTCATCCCCCCAAGGGCCTGTACAAGGCTGTCCTGTCATTCCAGCCCCATCTGAAGCCACAGATCGGTTTTACAGGTGAACAAGCAATGCAAATAATGGGTAGGGTGTGATAATAGAGTCTCTTCCATGTGGTGTATCTGGCACAATCGCAGGCACTGTTTCTGCTGCCTGCTGTACCAGCAGGTCTTAGCTCATCTCCCTAACCCTCCTGCCAGCGATGGGGGTGTGCTAATGGGATGGCAGTCCTGAGACTTTAACAAAATGGTTTTGCCCTCTTCGGGCATCAAAAACATTTGAATACTGTATGCGCGTGTGAACCTGACAGTCAAGAGATCTTTCTCACCTGCTAGTCAACAGCAGAGAAATAATACTGGCCTAAATGCACCTGTGTCTGATTTTCTGTGACAGTGCCCATGTCCTCAAAGGGTCTTTGTGGCCTGAGTGACTGCCTGCACACAGATAGAATTCAGACCTAAATCTATTCTTTCCCTGCTTTGGTATTCAACAGTAAACTCTGTTTCTCCTTACACATTCTATGCACACTATTAAACAATTTAAGACACAGTCAACCAAACCACATTCGTTGGGGTTTGATACTCTTCACTTTGTAAAGTGCATTTGCTGTGAACAAGAGACAGTGGCTGAAAGCATCTATTTAAAGCCTTTGAAACAAGTTGGCATACCAACTGCATTGTCAAAATACTTCCTTCACCTTTTCATGCCAAAACAACCCGAGAAACATTGACATTTTCTATCCAGCCTTTGAGCTATGCAATAATGTGAAAAGACTGTTGTCCTCCTAGCTCTTCAAGGACTTCTGGTCTGAACTCAGCCACACTGCACATGTGTTACTTTTTATGATTTGTTGCCTTTGGAAGACTTGGCTTTTCCTATGAACCTCTGTGCACCAGATGCATCAGCGTTTTAGCATACCTGCCCAGTTGTATTATTCAACACGTGTAGGGTTGAACCAGAACCTGAGGATGGTGTTTCCTATGATGAGATGCTAAACTGCAAGGTCCAGAATTGTTACCAATCAACGAATGACAGCACTAATGTGTACAGGTGAGCCTCTGAAGGGACTATAACCAGCATATTTTAAAAATTTTGTAAATTCTAAAGCTTAAATTCTAAATTTTATATTTTTATCGTTGTCACTTGTTATAAAACTGATATATCTAATGACATAGGCAGAAGGCAAACTGTACATATAACATCTAATCAGTCATCTCAACTAAAGATAATAGATCCTAACTTATCAGAATTAATTCTTAGGAATTAAATGAGTATTTAAGGCACAACCAAAAAAGCTGCAAGTATAATGTATTATGTGTATAGCTTTACATTAAGATTAAAGTAGGACAAATCAATTAATATATCAAAATCAGAAAAGAAAGGAACTTCAGGTTCTGTAATTCAGTGAGTTTCAAAAATAGAACTTAATTGCATGAAATTGTGCTCTGACCCATATGCTTCCATGGACAAATGTAATTACTGCCTCTTCTAAACAAGTTAATTGATGTGAGAGAATATAGTTCAGAATACCTTGTTTGTGAACAACAACTCTTCACAAAAAGCACATAGGCTTGGGGTGGTGATATGATCTTCTACAGTAATGAATATAGTCCCACTGAAACTGATAAAACTGTGCCACTCTGCCAGAGTATCAGCTGAGAGCGTGGCTCAATTTTCCTTAAAATAAGAAAGACATGCCCATTCATCTAGCAAAATAAATTAGCCACTCAAACCCTAAAAAAATATTCTCATTAGCACAAAAGCAAAAATACTTTTTTTACATAAGGCACCAAAAAACCTCAGAGCAACTCTAAAAGGCCAACTCTATCTGCGATTGCTCAGCTGTTAAGCAGAGCCAACAAAATTGCCAACAAAATTACAAATGCTAGTAATTTTGGATTTTGCCATCAGACTCATCAGTTAGGGTGGCACAAGAAAGTGTGATCGACCAGTCAGACATTTTTATAAAAAAGGTCATAGGAATGCCCTTCATTGAACTGCAGAGCCCTAGTAGAAAGATGCACACTTCTGAAGATGTTTTATATATACTAAAACTTACTGTATGTTTGATCTTGTATCTGTCTACTTTTTAAACCCAAGAGACATATGCAATCAGTCAGGCTCCCATCTGATGTCACTTTTCTTGTTGTATCAGCCAAATTTTTTATCTTGCCAAAAAAAAAAGTTCTTTCAAGAGGCTGCCTTTTCCACAAAACCATACTTATTGCTATTAACTATAAAATCCATTAAATCAACCTCTTCAGGAAGATGATGTCCAGATTGCACATTGACAGCCCCTGCCAACCTCAGCAAACAGTGTCCCACCACTGGTATGGCTGAAGAAGAGGAAAGTCTCCCAGGACATGTCTGCATGGTACCTGTGGACACACGAGCACTCTGCCAGGCTGCCCAGTGACTGGGACTTGTCTGACTGCAACACTAACTGTACTGGTCACAAACTAATCTCCTGGGTGTCTATGGGGTGGTAGAGATTAACCAGCATCAGTAGTTTCTACAGAAACTGTCTGCCCTCCTTGGAGCAAACCCAGAACAAGCAATGCCTGCAAGAAATCACACTGCAAGACTGCCAGATTCATCTTCCTTATGTTAGCGAGGGATGCAATCTGAGAGTACAGGACACAAATGCCACCTCGCTCGGTGGCTGCATGCAGCACCAGCATTGACTTCAGTATTGAAACAGGTAATTTAACTGAGGAAAGAGGCTGGAGAAAATGATGGAAGGATGTGAGGAATGGAAGCTAACGTCAGTATGAGAAAACGTGGGACTTTGCTCTTCAAAGCAGTAGCATTAAACTATTTCCATACCTTCACATTTTTAAATATGGAATGGTACACATAGAAATAGAAGCACTACAGTAACCAATTACTGTTTGTCATCAAATGTAACTAATTTGTTACAATAATGGGAGGTCGTAATGTTAGATAAAACATCAATGTCATTGCTGTTTCAGTAATCCAAGCAACATGTTGCTTGTGTAGATGCCTTTCTTCCACTCACACACCTATAAAATGTATTCCCTTTCCCTTGCATTCATGTCAACAGCAGCATTTTTACATCTTCTGCAGATGCATTAGTTTGTATTCCTGCATTTTGGAACAATTTATTCTGATTACAAGTGCTCAGGATAAACTTAGAATATGACCCATCTTCCCAATGTAACAGCAAAACCAGCACTATGTGCTGCACGGACCTAATTTGTTGGACGTGGGACCTCAGTTATTTTGTCATTGTCACTGCTGGTGCTGCAGAAGACCATACTTAAAACAGTTCTGCAGGGATGAAAATATTTACCGCTTTGAGTAAAAGCAGTACTTTTTAAAAAGTAGTCAAAGCAGCAAAGACATGATCAGCAAGGCCAAAAAAATGTCCAAAATATAACATGGCTAGATTACACACATAGTAGATCAACACCTTTTTGCTGAAACTCTTTTCTGCTGAAATATGGTTTTTCAATGCAAATTAATTATTTTTTCATAGCCTATGAACATCCTAATTTTGCAACTTAAATACACTTTTCACCAGCTTTCCTTAAAAAAATGAAAATAATTTTAATTAATTTCAGATTGAATACAGTTTCAAGTTTTATAAGTTTGTTGTTAAAAAATAATTTTTAATCACCTATAATATGATGCATTTAGTTTTAATTTTTTGCCACTTAAAAACATTGGCTTTCTCCAAACTATGAATTGCCCAAAAGTTATACCCACACACAGGTGGGTGGAAAAGCTAAATTTTTCTGTTTACAAACTGTATTTGAAAAGACTATACAGTTTTCAAAATGTGTTTGCCATTGGTTGAAAGCAATTTATACACATCACAAATTGAGAACAACTTGTCAAGATTTTATGGAATCGCTTCAAATAAATTATTTGTCAATTTCCTTTTTCTTTGCAAGACCTGATCTAAAATACGGTGATGTCATTAGAAAGGCACTGACTCTCCCGAGCTTTACATCAGGCTATATTTATTCAGCATACAGAGGTGGATAAATAATTCACAAATATATTCAGTGAATTATTCATTTGTTAAATTTTATGATTTTAAGCCTAAACTATTTGAGAAATAATATTGCCCATTATTCCTTCAGCTCTAAATCATACTCACTTGTAAGCAAAACAAGAGACTAAAGAAGCATTGGACAAAAATTACTTTTGTTTTTTAGCTCAGGATAGATATGATCTCATGCTTGGTAACATAAGATGTGGGAGAAGAAAAACATTTCCTGGGTTTGCTGCCATGAAATACAGCCCAGTGAGGACTTTCTTGCCATTTCCTGATCACACTGACTAACAGAGCAGCCAGTTTGTGGGAACAGCTGCTTAGACATAATTTCAAAAGCTCAGGCACCTGTTTGAAAAGACAGCATTTCTGGCAGGCAGGCAGGAGGGACAGCTCCCTGGCCTTGGCTGGAAGGCTCACCTCACCTTCACAAGCATGGCCAAAGAGCTGCGATGCAAACAAATACTTACAGGACCTCCTCCGAGCTCTCAGCAGCTTTCTTGTTCTCCTCCTGTGAAAGCATTTTCCTGACATCCTACTGCCACACGACATCAGGTTGGAAAGGGAGCGAGCCCATTGCTAGCTACTGTGCACTCCCAAGCTTTTGAAAAGAAACAGCTTCCCACATGAGAAACCATCCAGCTGGGCCTCTGCTATTTATATCTGCAACAGTCCGCCGGACAGGACCAAGGGCTTTTAACTGTTACTGTGAAGAGCATCTACTCTGTGTGAAGCCTCACAGAAGCAAACTGACATTTGATGCCAATTCTTACAGATATCGCAATTCTCCCTCCTGTATGCCCTGCCAAAATACTTGCAACCGAGTGCATTTGACTGAAAACTTAGCATAGGACTTGTATCAATTATTTTCAAATCACTGAATAGGTAGATCAGGCAGGGAAAAAGCACAAGATATAAGGGCAAAAGAGTGAGCCACTCGTCGATATGACCCTTGCCTCAGAATTCATTAAAATGAATAGGTAAAGTGAATGTCAGGGTGTTTGTGCATTACTGCGAACAAAATCAGATGGAGAGGAAGCAGGGCTGCAAGGAAAGGCCTGAAAGAGACATCTCGCTCTTCCAATTCTTGAGGGAAAACGTTGCGGAAGATCACTTCACCAGACCTTTGGATCTGACATTACAAGTGGGCAAATACTACCTAACATTGATGTTCATTCTAGATAAAATCCTTTCCGCTGTTTTAATACACATTGTTTTCCAATTGGTAACAAAATGCCTTCTCTCTCACTTGATTTTCTCCGTTCATAGCCAAAGTGTGCACTGATGCTTGCAAAGCGCTTGTGACAAAACCACAGCTCTGCCATTACTGTTAGTATTCCCACATTTGCAGATCGATCTGTTTGCTCTTAGCGCTTGTTCAGCTCATGCTGTGGCATGTATTTACTCAGTGCTGTAGCAGTAACATTGCTGTTACAGCCGAGACATAAGCCTCGACTTACGGAAGCAAGACTGTAGAAAGCAGTCTTGCTTTATATCAAAGCAGTGAAATCAGCCAGGAAAACCAGAAACCTGATAATAGGACTTGGTGGTCACATGCTTTTCTACTTTTCCAAATTTCCATTCTTCTAATAAAAAATATTCTCTCCGCCTCCAAATCTCATTTATCTTATACTTACTCTTCTATCACTTTCCCATAAATCACTTCCTCCACTCTCTGGATTAATCAAACTCTTTGTTTCTGATTGTCTGAAAGGTTGTCATGGCCACCTAGTGACGATGTAGAATTGGCAAGTACAAGTGCAGCCTAAGACATTGTTCAGGCTTTTGCACATTCCTCTCAAAGTCCTTCTAAACGGAGTATGGCATCCTCTTGGATTTGTTTTAGCCTGAAAATGCTCATAAAACCTGACAGAAAAAGTTGCTTTTAAAAAATACCAAACCGTTTGTTAAGAAATACTAATCAGCTTGGTTTAATTGTATCACTGGGAGTACATACACGCTGCCCTTTACATGATGGAAGCTCACCTTTAACTGGTCGATATCCAGCCATAAAAAATCCTTTTATACCAAAATATTTTACAAGGCAAAGGTCATAGTAAATAAAGGCTGTTCTAGTTTATGTAAAAATTACTTGGAACAACAAAATAAACTGTAAGATATTGCTCTGTGGACAGGCTTCCAAAGGTATTTCACTCCATACTACTGGATTTTTGCAAACTTGACCGTTCTTCATTTCAGAGAGTGTTTCAGGAGATTTTCAGATCATGTTGGATAGAAACTGAAGTGCAGCTTATATTAATACTTTAGCAATTCTGAAAGCCAAATAATGTTTCCTCATTTCCTTTTTTTTTTTTTTTTGCTATTTCTTTTGAAATATGTACTTACCATATTTTATCTGTTTTTCTACACTAACACAGAAGGGTTAGATTCACTGTCACGTA
Organism: Anseranas semipalmata; assembly: GCA_013399115.1. Classification (NCBI taxonomy): domain Eukaryota; kingdom Metazoa; phylum Chordata; class Aves; order Anseriformes; family Anseranatidae; genus Anseranas; species Anseranas semipalmata. Next base: position 121,508 of record VXAA01000504.1, read on the forward strand.
AACACTTCCATGACGTCAAGTAAATTGAATGGGTGCAAACTTCCTTTTGAAAAAGGCCTTCCTGGCTAGTTTAAATATCTATAAAGCAAGATACCAGCCCCATTCTAACTGCGGTACAAAGGGAAATTTGGATGTGACTGAAATCATCTGACTACGGATGCCAGAACAGTTTTGTTATATAATACATGTGAGCACAGCTGCTTTCTTATCCCAAGACCATAAATGAATACATCAGATATTGAAGGGCAGAGTTACCTTCCCTTCTGCCTCCTAATAAATCCCCCTTTATGGGCTATTCACATGAGCTATTCACAAAACAAGAGTGAAATTGCCTGCAGTACAAGACAGAAGGAATTGGCACCAAACTTTTTCTCCCTTCATCCCTCCCCCCCACCACTTTCTGAATACTGTTTTCCAAAGGCAGCAGGAAGGAGATCTGCTCTGTTCCTTGAGGTACCCTTATACTGAAAAATACAATTAGTTGCTACAGGAGCTAACAGAATCCAGCCGGTCAGATGCCTGATGTGGGGAATATTCTGTTGCCATTTCCAAGGCAGACATATGCAATGAGCTTTCAGAAAAGATTTCACTTCCAAACAATGAGAAAGCCATCTCTAACCCACTCCTGACCTGAGAGCACTGTATTATTGAGTGAGCTCTGCAGCTTAGTCAAGACCACTATGATGACATCAAGACCTACATGGTATCATTCACACCTCTCCCCAACCTGTGAACAGAGCTCGAACAGCACATTAAAATTTCACTATTACTGTATACCCAGGGCATAAACAGTTTGACCACTATCCACCTTCTAAGAGAAGCTGTAATTTTAAAAATCTAACCAGGAAACATTTTCAGCAAAGTTTTCCTAACTTTTAACATCTGATCAGTCCAATCCAGCCTGGCTTTCAAGGTGTCTCTTGAGAACCCTACTTCAAATAATATTTTACAAAAAAATTTTTTTTTCTACATAAAATTCTACAAAAAATTCTACAAAAAAATATTTTGCCAATTCATTATATATGTGAAAGGGAAAAAATATTCCAAGATTTTATAATTTGATATGGAAAATACACCAGAAAAAAATAAATACTTTAAAATAAGTTTTCCGATAATTCTAACAAACTTTTCGGCTTTCCATATGTACTGTTCACCACTTCACATGATGACTATCTTCCATGTGACAAGATCTTCAATATTTTGGGGTTAAGCACAAAGATCTTTGTGCCCAAAGCTAGAAGAGTTAGTTGCAACACAACTCGTTCAGCCTCTGGGATGTTCAGCAAACTGGAAAGAGGGAAGAAAATTAGCTAGCTGCAGCAAGAATCAGATGTTAGTACTGGAATAAAACGGATCCTCTTGACTGAAGGCTGGACAACACACAGTGACAGTGAAGAGAGAACAAGAAAGGCATTTTTCAAAGACATACTGTCATAAATCCAGAGGCTTTCTTCAGAGCTGGGGGATTCTGTGAGAGCAAAGGTGGGTCAGCGACAGATGAAACAAAAAGGGGTTGGCAGGGACTTCATTTCCCTTCTCACACAAGGCTGTGAACTCTCAGAATTATTCTTCTGAGAAGGTGACTTTCAGCTAAAATTATACACAATATAGCCCTGATTCTCCTCTCTGTGACCCCAGCATAAAAATACAAAGACCAAAGCAGATTTACATGCATTGGAAACCAGGCTGCTTTTCCTTGCAGGTGCAATAGTATCCATGTAACTAAACCATTCTCTCCAATCTGCTACCAACAAAAAGATTATTTACAGTTCAAGTCTTTGATTTTAACTTGTCTAGAACAATTTCTCTTCCATGTTCCATAAAAGTGAGAATAGCAGCTATATTAGATACACAAAACTGTGATGAAAAAATCTGCAGAATGGTTTTTGCCATACTAAATGTTGCCCTCTGGCCTGGTTTCTGGCAAGTTGTAATAATGTAACCCGACTCCCAACTATCCTGACCTGTGGCTATTGTCACATACTTTCCCAAATCATCCATAAGATGTTGAATGAACTCGGCATGACTTATTTTTATTATGCAACTGTGTGAAGAATACAACACAGTATCATAGACTGGATGGCCCAGAATAACTCTTTGCAGAAATGACTCAGTATCCAGGGAAAACTTTCAGGCTTCCAAAGACATGACATATTCCTGGAAAGCAATTTTAAACTCTGACTAATAACATTCCCCCTTTTTCTACCCCTTTTTAAAAGTCTATCTGTCTGCAGGTTTTGAAGCTCCAAATGGTCCTGGGCACTGAAAATAATGTGACACAGAGACTGCAAAAAGTGTCTGAGCTGGCTGGATAATACTCTCTGTGACATTTTGGGAACATTTGGGGAAAATGTAGACATCCAAGAGTCTAGAGCCAGACATTTAGTTCTTGCCCAGGCAGTCCATGTTCCACGGCACCTATCAGGTGTCCTGGAAAGACTGAAATTTGGCCCCTAAGTGAGCTGGCTCTGCAAGCACAGTTTTTAGGCAGGTTGGATGAGCCATGCTGCTGACAGGCTCTGAGTCCCAAGTGCTTCTGGCCCAAACTAGTGAGAGCAATTCTCGGGACTTCAGGAATTATATCCCTGCCACAAGCCTGGCAGGAGCAAAGCCCCCCTCTCTCGCTCTCCCCTTCCAGGTGGAAAGCGTACTGATGATGTACTTGTAGTGAAGTGAAACTAGGTGAAAGTGGACAGTAGGTGTAAATAAATAAATATTAAGAAGTTGCTTTACTGAAGGAAGTCTAAAACAGACAATGTTCCCCCACCATCTTAAAAATTGGAGTTAACTACCCAAAAGAGTAAAATAATGTCGTCCCCATCCAGAACTCAGAATTTGCTCCTAGGAAGCTAAACATTAGTGAATGTAACAGGGAAGGCTCAAACTTGTGAAAACATGCTGACAGTACACACTCCTTGCTTTGTTTCAGGCTGCCTCACACTATTCCAGTCTCCTTTGAGAGAGACTGGAAGACTTTCTTGATCCCTATACTCTAGGTATAAATCACAGGAATCCCACAGAAATTACCTAAGAAACTTTGCAGTAAAACTTCACCTGAGTATGCTATAGGATCACAGATACCCCATAGGAAGGTATGCAAAATCCCATTTAGTTGGAAACAGCATTTCACCTTGTAATAGTGAGGTCAGCAGACTGAGAACTGAGGTACTCGGGTCTGTTTGCCACAGAGGTAGCCTTGGAAAAATGCTACATTTCCCTCTCTTTACCTCAATGTAAATGTTCCTGAAATAAACAAAGTCACAGAGAGGTGGTGTAGAGGAATTAGTAGGACTTGTAGTGTGCTTTGAAACATTCAAAAAAAAAAAAAAGGCACTATTTAGTCCTGACTACCAATATCCACCATGAGAAAATTACCATATATTACTATTGCATAGAGCCATAGATTGCTAAAGACAACAGGTAGTGTAAGAGATGGGCATGAATGTTAATTACCTGAACTAGTAAGAGAAGCTTTTTTCTCACTGACAGAGCCTACAGCATGTTTGGATGCAGCAGTTTGTTTTCTCCAGAGCAATGGTGACGTTTCAGATCATCTTCTGTGCTATAAATGGAATACTGTGATCTGCTGAACATTTGCTACCTGGAAGACCATTTCCTGATGCCTGAGTCATTAACTTTCTTGGATGACATTGCCACATCTGTAATGAAAAGATGTAATGTGCTGCTAATTTATGAGGCTACTCTAGTGCTGATATTTTAATCTACTCGGTGTGAATAGCAAAGGCTGGCTGGTATTTGAAATCTCTTTGGCAATATTAGCTCACTGTGGATGGTATCTGAAATCGCTCTGGCACTCTGGGGCATCAGAGGCCCCGGAACAGTTGTGGCCACTGCAGGAGCTGAGATAATATTTCCCAGGGCTAATACTTTATTTCCACTGACAGGAGAGGAGTGCATGGGAAGGAGAATTTAACAGGGCTGCTGGTTCTCAGATTAGTGCTTTGAAAAAAATATGTACGATGATGTTCCTGTAGAAAATGAAATCACTGACTTTGGATTTATCTTCTAACAATGGATGGGGAGGAAGCAAAACTCACTTCTAAGAGAAAGGCAGAACTGGACAGTAGAAAGTGGTTCTCACTTTACAAAGTAGAAAATGCAACCATTTTCTGTGGGTCCTATTGTATGCCTTTAGGGGACCATTATTGCCATCTAGTGTGAGTTTGAGTATAGTATAAGCCACAAAATTGTACCCAATCAATGTACTTTGAGCTTGATAAACTCCACTCAAAGTAGGTCAACTCCTTTGGAAACATCTGCAGGCTTGGTTGTAGAAATACCTGCCGGCCGCGGTTTCTCTGTCTGCTACATCATGTTACTATATCATTTGAGTACCCAAATTGGTGCATACTTCTAATTTCACCACTTACCTTCTTTATGCTGATTGATCTATGTCTTGGGATGACTTAGAGAAAATCAAAATCCCTATCCCTATTTAACAGAAAAATGAATCAAAACCAAACAAAACAAAACAAAACAAAAAATGAGGGAGTATAGCTGGTGCAAAGGAATTAACCTCGTATTAGGCAAACTGTCCTGGGCAGAGACACCAAGCACGCTCCTGCTTCAGTGTCCAGCAGAAACACAAGCTAATGCAAATTCTACTATGCTGATTTTATAACTATAGCTAATAAATTATTAAAATCTAAGCAAGATGCATGTGAGGCTGTCAAAACACTCCAGGACAGTTTTGTTTCAAGGAAATGTCTGTAACTGCATGTTGTCCATGTATGCTGACAATCAATAAACATGAGAACAAGAAATCAGAAAGTCTCTCGGGTAACGCCAGTGCTCACCCCTTTGGCTGGGAGGAAGAACAGTCCTCTCCTAACTAATCCCAATTCCCTTCTTTCAAAATACAGAATGTAAATGAGTTTGGCTGCAGATAATGATGTTTCCATTATTAGTAACACCCCGAATAGCTTCAGACCCTGGTTGGGAATTTAACTCCTGTGGACTTGGCTTGGCAAGATCTCTTCTTAATAGACCCTGCTCAGCACAGAGTGTGAAATGACTTCAGAGTCCCCTCCAGGGGCACTGATAGGCCTGCATGCTTCATCACAGGCTATTACACACTCAAATTCACTGAGTTGAAAATCTGTGGGCAATATATATAACTTCAAAACATCCATGAAGCTCCTCGATCTGCCTGGAATTATTACCCTGTAATCCTGAATGTATTTGCTGACAGAAAAGAAGGATTTGGTATGAAATCCTTTTCTTCTGTGTTGTTTCTACAGCTGCCCAGGGATTCCCAGGGTAGAGGCTGAACCAGAGGCTTTAAATTTCATGACACACAATTTTACAGTGTAAATTAACTGATGAGCCTGAATTGCACTGGAAATAGCAACAGGGACCCTCCTTAGACAGACCACAGCAAGATACCTAGGAGATCTAAAGGAGCAGATCCTTTCAAGCTTCACCAAAATGGCTAAGATTTGTAAGTCTTTATTAGGACTACCAGCAGGGAATAAACCACAGGTCCTTCAGTGTGACCCAAATACCTCCAGTTTGCGTATCCTCTAAGCACTGGAAGCCTTAATACCTTGGTGCTCCTATCACTGGAGAGAAAAGGCATTGCCACTTGGGATGCAGCCTCCCTGGAGCTGTTTATCTTTCTACATTGGCCATCTCAGCAAAGAGCCTCCTTGCTCAGCACATTAAGGAAACTGCTGACGTTACGTGGGATAAATCTGGGCCTAAGTTTTCCGAAGTGGCTTCCTACAGGAAGATAATGTTTAAGGGGACAAACAGTCGTGAATAGGACTTGCAGCATTTCTTCATCCAATTTCTTTCAGTGAGAGTCTCACAAGAATTGAAATTTCTTTTAAATACGGATTTTCATGAAAGCATATTTTTAAATGATAATCATTTGAATATAGTTTAAGTATTTTCAGAATGTTTTTTTTTCATGAAATATATGCTAAAATTGATTGTACTTAGTATCTATTTAATATTCTAGACATTTTAAAATAGAAAGTGCAACATCATATTTAAATCATCCATAATTCCTTTTCCCCTCACAAAATTTGCTTTGGGGGAAAAGAAATAACAGCACCTGTACTCATCCTGGCCTTGGAATATAAATCCACGCAACTGTGGAATTTCCTAAAAGCAGACAAGGAAGTGCTGCCAACATCTTCCCTGCTGTTTGTGCTTTTGAAAACATATAGTTCATGCAGTTCAATAGATTTCCATTAATTTGATCAGATGACATTGTCATCTAATGAATTCTAGTACATATTCTTGTGCCTGCAACAGAAAATTAGCTCAACCGAGGCTTCTTTTAGTTAATTATATTATAAAGACAAACCATTTTTTTAAATATTCCTTGGGGTAATAAATCTACAGTGACCTTAACCATGATTTTTACTGTCAGTTCAAAAACTTAATCTTCATTCTTGGTTAGCCAGGTGATCTAGTGTGTTCTTCAACTGCCCAGCAACAGATTATTTCATTTATGTCTTCCATTTATTAACATTGCTGATCCAGATAATAAAGAATAAGGTTCACAGCTATTATCTCTGGTTAATCTGTCATAATTGTCAACATCTTAAATTAGGGATATTATGCTGAATTGCATTTAATACAGTAGCTTTGCTGTGTGCATCAGACAAGCCCCCCCTCCAAAAAAAAAACACACGACCTTGACTGACACAAAAGCCATTCTAGATTCCAGACCACTAAAAATATCTCATATAAAAGTACTAGGCAGATGCAGACAATGATTCTTGTCCTTCTGTGTTACTGCTGGTTTCCAAAATACATTGACAACAATACTTTTAAAAGAATACACTCCCTTGCAGTCAGAAGAACACTATAAATGACAGAAGTTGCCATCAGAGAGTGAGCTTGCATACAGACACTGGTATTGTGTTCTGTCCTTCGTTACTCACCTAAATTATGTTCTGCTCCACTTGACCAACATTCATTGCTGAAATTTGTTTTGTTCCAAAGGCCTTGTTTTCAAAGAAGATCGAAGAAATAAAACCTTAACAAAAAGAAGGCAACCGGGTTAGTAGGTTTAGTTCAAGACTAAATAGATTGAGGGCTTCTATTTCTGCATTGTTATATTACAGTCACAGGTGACATCAGAACACTCATCAGCAATCTTACAGAACCACAGCACGGCTGAGGCTGGCAGGGACCTCTGGGTCCCCCTGCTCCAAGCCCTGCTCCAGCAGGGCCACCCAGAGCTGCTGCCCAGGCAGATTTGGAGATCTCCAAGGAGGAGACTCCAGGGCCTCTGTGGGCAACCTGTGCCAGGGCTCTGACACCCGCACAGAGTGAAAAAGTGTTTCCTGATGCTCAGACAGAATCTCCTGTGTTTTAGTTTGTGCCTATTGCCTCTGATCTTGTCACAGGGCACCACTGAAAAGAGCCTGGCTCCCCCCGAGCTCCCCTCCTCCAGGCTGAACAGCCCCAGCTCTCTCAGCCTTTCCTCACAGGAGAGGCGCTCCCACCCCTTAATCAGCTCAGGGGTCCTTTGCTGGACTCTCTCCAGTAGCTCTGTATCTCTCAATGCTGAGATAATTCTTTTTCTTTTTTTCTGGCAATTACAGAACACAAGTAGAAAAGGCAATGATGATATCAAGACCACAATAAAATAAATGTTAAAAAATAGAGAAAGAAGAGATATCCACCAAGTTGAAGCAATGATGTCAGGTAAGACCATAACTTCTTGTTCTACCTCATCAAGAAACTTAACAGCACACAAAACATTTTGCTTTAAAAACGTCCTCCAGTGCCTGCCATGGAGTATCTATCAGAAGGTGACACTTTCCTTCTCCTGTGATTGGTTATGTGCCCCGGGAAATGTAAAAACATCACCGAGGTATGCATAAGAGAGAAGTTAATTAGCTTAACTTCCCGATGGGAATATATTAACAGTGTAATAAGATGCTCAAAGACTATCTTTATGATTGTCCCTGCCAAAATGGTTGCTGGAAAGCTTTTCTTTTTAATGCAAGAAGTTTTATCCTCCATATGGAGATTCAGATGCTGACTGTGATCTTTGTGTGGCAGAGGTCAGTGCAAACACAGCCTCTACATCTCAGCAAGATGCACTTCTGAGACTGTTATGGAAGGATCCTGTGTCAGGATCAATATCTATAAACAACTTTCTACTAAATTCCTTTATGAAGCCAAAGGGAATCATTTCTCTGTATCAATACACAATGTTTTAAGACAAAGAAACAATAGTGTGTTTTTTTTTTTTTAACTGCCACTCAGCGTTCTTTTTTTTTAAAAAAAAAAAAAAAAACTCTCTTGTGGCCAACTTCAAATATAATTTGTCCTGCACAGTCATTGCCCAAAGTGGACAACATAATTAATCATCTATCCTTATGTACTTGTGACTTAAAATTACTTTAGCTAAATACTCTTACCCTAGCTCTCCCCTTGATTAATCCTGAACCATGTTAGCATGAATTTTATTACTGGCTCTCTCCTGTCAGGTGGAATGTCACACTGGAATTTAGTGGAAAAAAAAAAAAATCATAGTGTGTTGATTCCCCCACTGTTCTAAAAAAATGTCATTTATTTTCCTTTTAAAATACTTTTTGAAATAGATTATTGGATAGCTGGGATGACCAGCGTGATATTTCCTTCTGAATAGCTTTCTAAAATTATAGATAAAACATTTGCCCTGCTTAAATACTGAATGTGAGTGATGTAGAATTACATTTCCCTATAATAAAACCTTAAATCAACTTTCAGTTTCTTTATAACTGCCCAGACCAAGAAAAATCTCCTCAAAAAGCCCCACTAGCCTTAGGATCATCATTTAAGAGGACACTGTCTCCTAGGCTATTTATACTTTTATCTATCTGATAGAAATCTGTGGGCAAGACACACAGTCTAGTTTCTATTTCCCTGCTTTTTAAAGAAAGCCAAACAACTCTATTTAGCTGACTCTTTCTCTCCAAGAAATGCATTATATAAACACTAAAGAAACCAGGCCTTTGAGCAGTATACACAGCAGTGTGTTCATTTATGTCATTCCAGGTTTACAAATGAGAGGGACAGTAAAGTCATCTTTTTTAAATACAAAGGCCTGGTGGCAACTTTCCAAGGATTTCAGGAGATCAAGCTACCCTTTTCAATGCCAGAGTTTTTCAGATTTCCATAACATTGTCTTGGCTGATTCAGCCTCCTCATTAGTAATTGCTTGCATTAAACTATTACAAAAACATTGGAAGATATCAAGACAAATGCCTGTCAAAATAAAAATTTCAAAATTAAAAATAAAATGAAATAAAAAGCCAGCTGTCAGTGCACATCCCCAAGCTCCCATATTATTTTGCTGATTCATTTATCAGGTTATACATTAAACAAACATCTTTTTGAAAGGCCTTTCTGGTGCAAAATAAATTGACTTGACACATAAATTGTTCCCATTTTGCAGCTTTTCTGAAAGATTAAATCTTGTTGCCAAAATAGCGAGCATTAGAAAAGACAAAAGAAAAGGAATCAACAACAAAAATAACTGAGTGAGGAAGAGAGGCTTGCTGCTTTCCAACACCCACAGATCACAGCCCAGGGACCAGGATCTTCAAGCAGACTCGCATCTCACGTTGGGAAATTTTTTTTTTCTAAGTGAGTAGGTCCATTTCAGTGACCACCACACTGATTTATGAGCAGTTTATACAAACTTAGCACTATTTTTTTTTTCAATAAACAGCAACAACATGGTCATAAGCTCCTTTGACAATCTTTCCCTTAACGCTTTCACAAGAAATGAAGTTGGAATATGAATTTCTGGTCATCTGGCCACAGTCTGGCTGTACTAGAAAATCAAGAGCTGGTGCCACAGCTGAAGGGAAAACCCTCAGCAGCAGCCTGAGGTTTCTGCTCTGCCATAATATCATCTATACAACTGCTTGTGCTAAGAAAGTTGTTACGGTAATAGGTCTAACATCTTGGTGCAGCTCATTTTCCTGTTGATCCAAGAACAGGTATACTGATACATTTTAATTAATATTACATATTAAACCCTCTGTGTTTGCAGTTACCACTTTCATAGCACTGTTATAGCTAAAAAACTACAGCCATGCCCTGGATAACCATCTTCTAGCACAAAAACTGCTTCATTTGGAATAATTAACAAACTTCTACATGTTATTTATTTTGAATGAAAGAGTTAACAGTTCTTTAAAATCTTAAGAACTTTAAGTATTTACCACTTATCTGATCCATTTCAATTACTTTAACTTGCCAGAATGACATTCCTATTATTCCCAGACCACTGTCTGGTTCTCATAAATTGGTAAGCCATCACTCTGCCTATTGTACACCTCCTGTCACTGTTGTTCCAATGACTTTTATATACACTCTGCTTCTTCCCAAGCACTATTTTATTCTGAGACACTGATATAATCAGTATCTTTTCAAATCAATTCATATCCTGCTCAGGTAGATAATCATATTAATATATACAACTGATGCACTTTAATAAGAGCCCTTTATCCTTCCTTATTGGTTATTAGCCAATTACACGTTATTGATGCTTTTTCACTCCGTAAAAATTTAAATGACAAACAAGAGTTGTTGGGACAGCCAACTTAACCATCTAGCACCATCTTGAGGTTAAACTGATCCTGGCATTCTAAAATAAATGGGCATTGCTTGATCATAAACTCACCCGAAGTTCTAGAGTATTGCGGATACCTATTCTTTAATGAAAAAATAATAATAATTAATCAGTTATAAGACAAACATCCTGCAGATTTGTTTTCTCTGTTTCTTTATATTGACTTTAAGACATTTCTGTTAGTTCTACTGGTAATTAAGTTTAAGCTTGTATTCCAAAGGAAAAGTGGGATACTACCTGTTTCTGTTTAGAAACCCTGCCAGACAGTGTACTCAGGAGTGTGTTAATGAAGTTCTAAGGTTACACTTGCATAGACAAGTTCTCCCATAAGTATTTTCCATTTTCCTTGGGATTCATTCTGTAGCTTATGTGCAAAAAGTATATGTTTACAAAGCATGCCTTGTTCTAAATGATACTGGGTCACCTAGATCCAACCATCTAGTAAAATCAATTTCTTTCTAACTGAAAATATCTGGGTAGGATATTCTGAATTTTTGAAACATAATGAAAATATCAGATAAAAGGTTTTTCACTGCTCACCTTATGTTTGAAGCTAATCATGACACCGGAACAGATTTGAAATGAGGATTGTGGCACAATTATGGCTTGGAATGGAAAGGGGATGAAGACTGAAATTTCTTCAAGGAAGCCAGGCAACAACAAGGAAATTGTGTTGAGTTTCTCCAAATAGATACAGGTGTAACAAACTTGCCAACTTGTAAACTTTCTGAAAATATGTATGTCTAAGCTATTCCCATTTATGTTAATGAGAGGCTGAGATACAAATCAGATGTATGAATATTTAAAACTAATCTGATCACGAGTTCTGTGCTACTGAGCTAAGCTACCTGATGAAACCGACGGGTCAGTCATGAGAATCTGGGTAAATACAGCCCCAGTTTTAGGAGCACCTCATATAACATTATTCGCTCAGTAGTCTTTGCTACTCCACGATGTTGTGTTGATTATCATGTTTAGATACTCAGCATCTAGAAATTGTATCACTTTAAAACAGCCAATATTTTCACTAAAATGAGAATTCAGGAAAGCTACAGAATCTTAACTAGTTTCCCCTTAATAAGGACACTGGAGCATTTAGGACTCAGATTTCCACAATGCCAAGTATCAGTACTTCGTACACTTTCTTAGTTCTGCTTCAAAACCTGCCTGCAAATGCAGAGTGGGGAAAAAGTAATTGATTTAAAATTCACTTGCGCTTCTTAAAGTGTCCACATGATGTTCAGTTTTGTAGGTGGGTGACGTTTCACTGTACATGGAAGGATCTAATCACATATAAACATATCTATGTACTCACAACACATCGAACTCCTAAAATTAATTGCTGTTACTTTCATTTTTCACTTTATGGCTCTGTGAAAGTGCCTTTCATCTGCAGAGGCATGCGCTTAAGACTGGAGAGTTGATCTTGCTAAAACACTGAGACTTCTAATGGTTTGGTTCATAGGTTTCACTACAGTTTAACATGAATTATATCTGGACTTTTTACATAACAAAGATAATTGCTTTTTGTAAATCAATTACAGCCATTGCCAGCATCAGGGAATTGATTTAAAGTCAATGGTGATGGTAACAGCTGTACACCAGAAAGACAAATGCAAAGCAAATACATAACAAAATATAAAATAATCGGTAACTGAGATGGGTACCCAGGAGATGGCCCCTTCTGGGGAATCCAAACCTTGGAGATAGGGTACCTATTTGCCCTGGACAGATGGGTAAGGCAAGGGAAGCAGAAAGTCTATCTCCTGCCCACAGCCAGAGGTTTTGGAAGTCTCACCAAGATTTCCATCAGTGCTTTGAGAAAACCGAGCAGGGCACCACTGTCTTTTAGATCGCAGCAAGATATGCAATCCACAGGGACAAAAAGGAAGACTTCCAAAGAAAATATGACTCTTACTTCATATCTGGAATGTAACTGGGAAAATGTCCCAGACACTACTCCTGTGAATGGGAAAATCCACTTCCCAGTTACCCATCCTCCCGGGACAGTTCCCCCTCTCCCCAAATACAGTAAAGCAGCTGTATCTGACGCTCTTATAAACTTAGATGAGACAGCAAGATGATCTGAACAGCACCGAACATTCCCCTGTCGATAGGTTTTGTCAGAATACCTGCAGCAGCACTTCAAACTTTCAAGTGACAGTATTAGGAGAAATTCCATACATGAAGGCCTCTTCCCAAAGCAGCTGTTCAAAACATCACATAAATAACAAGCAAAGGTATAAACAGAGTGACATGTTCAGAGTCTGTAATTGCCTGTCCTGTTAATTTACGCTATACTCAGAAGGCATAAAACAGGAATGGAGGACAATACTTGAGACAGTAGCAGGTCTAAAACCCCAGACTGAAAAGTGCATCTGGATCTCCACTTAGTCCATCCTGCAACTTATAGCTTGAGAGATAACACTGTCTGGAAACTAGATCTATTTCTGGTTCTGCCCCGATCTCCTTTTAACTCCTACACACCTCCTGGCTCCCTCCCTACCTCTTCTGTCACATCAATAAAGGCTGTATATTTTCCAGAGCAGCAGCTGTGATTGTGTACTACACTGGAGAATGGGACCTGGCCTCCTGAATCACACAGATACTTTGACTAGCTCGTCATGAACTCCCAAATCTTCAGACGGAAGGCATCCTCATATTTTTCAAAAGTCTGTCTGTGTCTCTTCATCCCATCAATGCTTTGTAAGTTATGGATGAAGGAGCTAGGGAGAGCACAAGCACACATAAAGATTAGCCCAAGTTACAGCGTTACTGTGATCTACTTGTTACCTATTGACATTTCTTGGTTATGTCCATGCCAATCTAATTCTCTCCTAATTGCTCAATTTAGGTATTTAGAATTAAAACTAGTTTTCCTGTTCCAATTGCTCTTGTTCCTTCATTGTACTTGACACCCAAAGCACCACCCTGGCTGAGTGATTTAATTCCAAACAACTCCCACTCAGCACTGTATTCTGTTACACAAACAACCACACTCAAAACAACAAAAAGTTGCATGCAACAACAGGAGCTTGGAGCTCTCCAGCCAGTAGAGTAAAATGCCCTGTAGCCTTTATTGAGATAATTGATTTGATGCGTGTTATGTTTGCTATAATTGTGTTTCTTTTTTATTTAACAATATCTCCCTTCAGAACCAGGGGACAGTGGAGCGTGCTTTATTTGCTATAACTACCACAGCAAATCTTGCCTTTACCAGAAATACCAGGGAGGTTTATAGCATCTGTTTCCTGTACATGGTACACCATTCGGTTCCCTGAAAGTTACAGCCCATCAGCCTAATTTAAATATGCGGGCTTTACACAGGGATATCTGAGTGAAGTGCGACACATATGTGATACACAGAAGGTCAGATCAGATTCTCTAACTGCTTTTCCCTGGTCTTAAACTCTTTGATTCCTTACCCAGATCAAAGGAGTTCTAACGACTGCTTCTCCTGAAGCATTCAGAGATTTTTATGGTACCATAAAGACATAGAAATGTCACCAGATGTCACCTGTTGAATAAATTGGCTGCAGTTATGCATGAAAAAAAACCAAACACAATAGAAATAGATCTGAGTCCTTTGTCATCATACACCTCAAGAAAAATCTCCACTATAATGAGACCCGCTCTAACACAGGTCACCCTTCTCAAACTGCTCCTTTACTAGCACATCTGAGAACGCCATTCCACCATTCAATCAGAAAGTTCAGTTCACTTACAAAACCTAAAGATCCATATACGCCACTCCACCAACTACCAACACTAGTCACATCTGCAGAAGACTGCTTCTAATTAATGCACATTAATAACAGTATCATAACTTTTAGCCACACTGATTCAAGACAGCATCCCTATTCAGATGTTGCATATCTAGTTGTTAAAGTTAGGCATGTATTTATGTGGTTTTTTGGAATCATGTCCTAAATACTGTTGCAAAAATGAGTATCTTGGGTCTGACCTGGAGCCCACCAAACATTATTGGGTCCTTTTCATGACTTTCAGCAGGCAGCAGCTCAGACCTTATTGTCATTTGTGGCAGATGAAAGCTCAATATTTGATATGGATCTGTATAAATTAATGCTATTTGTGGGATAACAGGGAGCCCAGACTTTAGTTTTATGCCATCAGCATGAAACGTCCTGTCCCAGCACTATTCTGGGACCGCAGTCCAGAGCAACAACAGACCTTTAAGAGGAGTATTTCAGAAAGGCCTCTTCTTCTCCTAATATTCCCTATAAATGACTGTGTTCAGCCGTGCCTACTTGATATCTAATTGGATATTTGCAGCTAATGAGTATTTTTCTTGCTGACATTACACTTTTCCACCTCTGACTATAACCTTCATAAGCTTCAGCTGAAGCCTCTGAGGTGAAGAGCATGCAAGCTGAGGATCAGATGAGTGTTCCCCTGAAGGAAGCTCTCATTATCATAGCGCCAAGAACAGCAAGCTAATCACATAGCCATTAATATCACTGAAAGCCCCCTGCCAATTAATTTCATGGAAAGAGATGTATCTTGTGTGCTAACAAAATGCATCGGGCAAAAATATCAGGCTCTTTTGAGAGAAGGCATGAAAGGATGCTTTTCAACTGCCAAATGTTTTCAAAGCTCAACTTGAAACAAGTGACAGAGCAGTAGTTATTGTACAACAGACTGCATGGTTGCCATGAAAACCAAAAGTTTTGGGAATCTTAGCTATCATTAGGATCCTCACTGGCACACTGAATCTCGATAGTTGCAGCGTACAAAACAGGAACCCCAGTGGCACCATCTACCCAGTAATTTGGAAGTAGCTGTGTAGGAGGCCAATATTTCAAGCAGAGTTTGTGTACGTGTTCAGGGTAAAGCTAGGAGCCTAATAAGCTGTAAAAATGTATATCATCTGTCCTTCATGGGTAAGACTAATATCCTCTGATGATCATTTCTAAAATGGGTTATGAATTCTACAATTTAAAAATGTTGTGAAAAGCAATAAAACAACAAAATAATTCAGAGCAAGCACATCAAATTAATGTGTGATAATATCTCCCTTGCTGCAGCCAGATTTTAGTTTTAAGTTGCATTTTAAAAATGTCTGCTGCAAAGAATAAAAACAGTTGGCACATGATAATACTAAACAGCACTGATTGAGAAAATAAACGTCCAAATTTAAAACAAAGAAACAAAAACAAGAACAACAACAACAACTGTGAAGAGAAAAAAATAGGGGCTACACTAGAAGCAGTGCTGTTCAGACAGTTCCTCAGAAAGGCCTCAGATGTCCTTCTGGCAACCCTGAAATCCATCCCCACTCTTTAATGGCCTGTGGAGTATCAGACCAACTGTGCTCCCATATGTAAACCATGGCATCCTGCTTTGCTATGGAGAGAAGTCAATGAGAAATACATGTTCATGAGCTTCAAATACTGCATTGTAAGATGGCACTGTTTCCTGGCTATAAAGGGTCATGATTTTTGAGGGGATATGAATTCTTATTTTCTCTATAAATAACCCATATTTATTGTCTGTACTGGTTTTGTTTCAGCAAGGTATCATGAGACAGCTCTCAAAGTTTGAATTTCTTAATTCTAAGGGCACTATAAATAAATTAAAAAATATAATCTGTGGAGGATGAGGATGACTGATCAAGCTGAGTACTGGGTTTATCCTGAAGTTTGATTTCCACCAAAAATGTTACCTTAAAAGGACCAGGACATATCTAACAGTCCTTGCCAGCCTGTGAAATCCAAACAATATATTGCAGCTTTTAGGTTGTGCACTTCACTGCAGTTTGCTACTGAAAATCTGGCATATCTTCTGACATTTATTAGATATAAGCTACTGTACAAAAGGCATGATGGAAAAACATCTAATATGAGAAAGACATTACATTACAGAACAACCACAGAGATAGATTCTGCGTCCATTTCATAAGCAGAAACTAGAGATTTCCAAAACATGTTACTTGCATTTGTGAAAGCTGAGTCAAAAATGGAATTACCTTTCTCTGATTCACTGAAAAATAGTAAAAAAGTCATCTCGAATCCTCAGTAAGATAACAGATAAATCATGAGATCGGGTATGACTTTTTTACAGACCATAAAAACAGAAAAAGATGCCTGTGCTCTTAATGTCAATTTATAGCTTATACACAGAGAAAAATGTTGTGTTAACATGCAGGGCTACAATATGAAAGGTGTACCTTAAAAGACTGGTGCTATTCCAGAAGATAATTTCCTAGATGAAAAGGGTTGCATCAATGTGCTAGGAAATCTATATTAAACATTACCTTGAGAGATAAAGACTAATTCTTCCTTCAGCTTAAAATTTGTGATAGTTAAAACCAATGATCCTACTACATGTTTACATGCAAGCAAAATAAAGTCTAAAACACCATGCTTTTAAGGAAACAATTCCACAAAGCTAAAAACATGATTGCTGGAGTGAATTTAACAGAAAAGCATGAGTAAGAACAGGTTACAATATTATTAATTGTCCAAGTACTACAAAACAATAAACAAGGAAACCTACTAATTTTAAAAGATTCATTGTAGAGATTAAAGTCCTACAATCCACACAGTAATAAGAATACTTAATAATTACAAAACTATGGTAGCACATATAAATCAAGAGGTAGAGTTTGTAGAAAATTGAGAGAAGGCCAGAAAAGGAAAATCATTAGCCAGCACAGTTAAGACCAATAGGAGCTTTTTAAAATATACAGAGCAACAAAAGCAATACTAAGATTTTTACTCAAATATTTTGAACGGAAATCACCTCAAAAAGAACTCAGTCTTTGTCCAAATTTGTCTTTATTTATTTAAGGGACCAAACTCAGTGTCTTAGTTATCAGAAATGCTACATTTAGAGAGCAGGTGGGTACTCAACACTTCTGAAAATAAGGCCATTAATTCTGCTTTTCAAGGACAGCTTGTGCAGTATTCCAAAATATTTCCATGCCTACAAAAGTTACATTCCTATCTTCATCCTTACCCTCCCACGTGTATTTAAAACATGCCTCATACAAACCAAGTTCAGCTGCTTGCTTTTAAATATCTTGATTCAGGTGTGGTGATTTAACAACGATGGGCAGCTAAGCACCACACAGCCACTCTCTCACTCCCCCTCCTCAGAAGGAAAAGGGAGAAAAACAGATCCTGGGTTGAGATAAGGACAGGGAGATCGCTCACCAGTTACCATCACAGGCAAAACAGACTCAGTGTAAGGGACATTCATGTAATTTATTGCCTTCTGGTAACAGACTAGGGCAGGGAGAACTAAAAGCAAACTAAAAACACCTTACTCCCCCCGCCATCCATCCTCTTCTGCCTCCTCTCCCCGAGCAGCGCAGGGGAACGGGGGCTGCGGTCAGTCCCTAACACTTTGTCCCCACTGCTCCTTCACGGTCACTCAGTGCCCCTGCTCCACGTGGGATCCCTCCCACGGGATGCCGTCCTTCCCAAACTGATCCTGCGTGGGCTGCCCACAGGCTGCAGCATTTCGAGAACTGCTCCAGTATGGGTCTGTACCACGGGGCCCATCCCTCAGGACCAAACTGCTCCAGCATGGCTCCCCCACGGGCGGCAGCTCCTGCCAGATCACCTGCTCCTGTGGGGACTCCCATGGGCCGCAGCCTCCTTCAGGCCACATCCACCTGCTCCATGTGGGCTCCTCCATGGCTGCAGCGTGGAGATCTGCTCCGTGTGGTAGCCATGGGCTGCAGGGGGACGGCCTGCTCCGCCATGGGCCTCTCCACGGGCCACAGGGGAACTTCTGCTCCTGCAGCCCCTCCTGCCCTCCTTCTGCACGGCCCTGGGTGGCTGCAGGGCCGTTTCCCTCACGTTTCCTCACCCCCCTCTCCCAGCTGCTGTCACACAGCAGTTTTTCCCCTGCCTTCAGCGTGCTCTTCCAGAGGCACAACCAGCGCCGCTCACGGCCCAGCTCTGGCCAGCAGTGGGTCCCTTTGGAGCCGCCTGGAGCTGGCTCCTCTCTGACACGGGGCAGCTGCTGGGCTCCTCTCACAGGGGCACCCCTGCAGCCCCCCGTTACCAAACCCTTGCCACATAAACCCAATATATCATGGTTTCAAGACTTTGAGGAAAAAATGCAAAAGAACAATTTTGTTGCCATTTTAGTATTATTTTGTTAATAACACTTTATTCTATTACTGATTCTTGATTTGTCTTTCGTCTATGATATTACCCACTGCTAAAAGAACTTTATCAGCCTAACTGATGTATCTTGCTTTGGAGCAAGAGGGAATTTATTCTCTAGAATTAGAGGCTGTCAAGGACTGTGAGAGAGGAATTGTGAAAATAAAAGCAATCACTAAAAAGCATGTATTTACCAAGAAATGTAACTGTGCAGTCGCCTCAGTGGTGTTATTGTTTTCTCTCAGGTAAATTGTTTTATGACAGGCAGTGATTTTTTTTTCCAATCCTGTAAGCAAACAGCAACTACAAACAAAATTGCCCCCAAGGAAAAGAAATCCAAGAATAAGAAATTCAAATGAGATGGGAGATGTGACAGCAATTCTCGGTGAAGGTTAGGCAATTACAAGATAAGAAACATAAAAAGTTTCAGAAAAGGCATTTCCCTTTTTTCTTATTTCCTGCTTTAGCTGGTTAGTGTTTGAGCCTTTGGATTACTAAACTCAGTAGCAATTTAATTACTACCATATATTTTGAGGTGCAGAGCTCTTCGCAGGAGATATTTGCTCCCTCTGTAAGGCACTCTGGAGACCTGTAAGAGTATGTTACTATTATCAGTGTTTTTTTCTAGTCACCTAGTGCGGGAATGGGACAATACAGAAGCCCAGACATGGCATCAACTCCTTCTCAATTTATAATTGTCTATTGTCTTTTAACCTTGGTATTCAAACAACAAGCCCCAATTGCTCTTTCTCATTAAGTTCAAAAGGCAGAATAAGTGTTCACATCTGGCAAAATATTTGTGTGCAAGTAAATTCTTTAGGAGATAGAAACATGCCACAGAGCCATGGTGCTTCAACTACATGATTGAACTGCATGGTTTTTAAAGTATTTTCTTTGTGGGAAAGAAGGGGTTATGAAAATCACCAGATTTTTCAGTTTTCCTGTAGGTTTTAGACTAACTCAAGCCTCATTTCAGCTCTGGACTACATTTACATATTATTATTCATTTCTACCGTGTAAAAAGCTTTGAACAATTCAAATAAAAGCTACTTTTAATTGTCCCGTACTTTACCAGTACAAAGGAAAAAGTCAGAGTTTTGTAAGTACATTTTCCTTCTACTATTTTGGAAATGCTCCCATTTTAGTCAATTAAAAGAGAACATAAAATCTCTTCAGATGAACAAAGTCAGGTGTGGGAAAGGTTTAAAAAGCAACAACTGCATTACCATTCAGCTATTCATGGCATTGTCAGCGAGGGAGAAATATCAGACTTGCCAGGCCAGGAAATACTGCACAGTTGCAATTTTGGCAGCTCTTGCTCTCCAGCTAAGCCTTCAAAGGCAAACTGAACAGAAGGTAAAAATACAGCAAAGCATGTGCAATTTATTGAAATGACATAACTGGCAAACCCTCCTTCAG
Organism: Anseranas semipalmata; assembly: GCA_013399115.1. Classification (NCBI taxonomy): domain Eukaryota; kingdom Metazoa; phylum Chordata; class Aves; order Anseriformes; family Anseranatidae; genus Anseranas; species Anseranas semipalmata. The sequence goes on from VXAA01000504.1 coordinate 141,677, forward strand.
AACAATATGACAAAATATTCAAAACCTGGTGCAAACAGACCTTTCAGCCAGAATGAGTAGGGTCTGAGGAGACATTGCAAATGCAAATGAGAGATACAGATAGCTATTAGCTCCTTTAAGTAGACCTAAACATTCCTACAGAGCCAGCTCAGGAGCTAGCTTTGCATTCCTCCAACAAATGAACCTCCTGCATTTCCATTCAAGTTGAAAGTAAACGTGCCCAACTTCAGCCTAATTTTTGGCATTCAAATGAGCCAACTAAATCAGGAACTTAGTCCCCTTCGGTTGCCCCTACACTGAAGCAGAAATACAGGCATCTCAGGAGATGATTTACAGCACCAAGGCAGGTCATTGCCTTCTGAAGAGACAATCTCATGGATTTAGCTGAGAAGCCACCACGGGCACTCATATTTTGCTTACAAAAACTGCACAGTGGGACCAGTTGAAGTAAAATGCTGGTACGGATCTTGAGCTTAGCATGCCATGTTCACCATTGCAGCTTTTGATGAGAACAAAGATGGGTCGCACTGAATTTGAACCCTTTTGGCCTCAATCTGCTCAACCACACTTCTCATGAGAACACTGATCTGGAATTTCAGAATATTACCTAATACAAATGCCAATTTGGCCTGAATACACAGAAAGCTAAGCCTAGCAGCTAAGGACAGCACACAGTACTGCTTGGATTCATAAATAGTCTCTAGACACAGAGTAGCATTCTCAAAATATCCAAGGGGCTTTGGCTGCCTTTACCATGAATAGTGAAGAGTTGTGGTTTCTGTATATATAGAGTAGTAATTGGAGCTTGGTTTTGCTACTCTGCTGCTTGGTGACTCTTCTGATCTCCCCTTCAGACAGAAAAGAGCTAGTTCTTCGGAAGATACAACACTTCTCTAAGAAGTACTTATTGTTACTGTCACTGTACTCAATCCTGAGGTAAGGTCCTGTTACTTTCTTTCATGCTTTAAGCTTTTTCCCTAAGGACAAAGTAGTCAATGTTTTCTTAACTCTTTTGATTTAATAACTAAAAGATTAACACCTGTGTTGAAATGCAAGTTTTCCTGGGAGAAGCAACAGATCTTAATAGACCAGCTGATACCACTGGAAAAAGCAAACAGGCTGTCATAAGCACAAAGGAGATACAATGAAAAGATTGGAAAATTGTCAGGTTTTCAAAGGTATTAGCCACTTCTCCCTACAAGCCTTGTTTCTTTCCTAACCTTAAATCTTCACAAATGCAACAATACTTCCCTGCATATTTATATTCAATGTTTTAAACATTAGGATGTGTTTTTTTCTAATTCAATCAATTAAGTGTCCCTAAGGCACTTTTGAAAACATGGTGGGGTCTAAATCATTTAACGTCAACCTGTAAAAAAAAATATATATATATATATATATATTTTTTGCACCAATATCTCACATTTTTAAGATAATCTAAACATATTAGATGCTTAAACCTCATTAGTTCCAACTTGCTCAGGCACTTTCTAAAATCTCACAAGAAATTCACATCTATCAGTAGATGAATAAATAATTTTTGACAGGCTATTCTTTAACTGTATTTGAAAATTTCCACAGGAGTAATTTTAATCTCTGTAGACAAAAATAGTTAAAAAAAAAAAGTTTGAAAAAGAAAAACTAGGTTGCTGGAGTTGTCAGTCAGTATCATGATCTATGACATGCTTTAGTCTCCCCTTGAATTCTTCAGTCTCTCGCAATGCCCAAGACAAGTTGGAGGATGGAGGGACAAGATAGCTGTTGTTCTTGGGTTTTAACCACAATAAATGAATAAATTATGAAAAAATGCAATATAAATTTATTTTTAATTCTCTGGAAAGCTGGCAGCCTGCTGTTTCTTATTTTGAACTATCACTCTTTATAATGAAAAAAATTAAGTTTGAGTGTAAAAATATCAACAAAAATATTCTGTTCTGAAAAGAATGACAAAAAGTGGTGAAGCCTTACTTATATCTAGAGATCTACAATCAAAAAGTATTCAGAAAGTTGCACTCAGGTATGGTTCCATATTTGTCAAGCCTGTACCCAATAATACTGTTTAGTCCAGGTTGGATGCACCCTGCTGAGAGGAAAGAGTCTGATTCAGGATACATTCAAATTTGCCAAGAGTTGTTCTATAAAGTTTTGAATCACTTCAATGAGTTGAACAGTTCTTTAGTCAAAAGTGCTTTATTTCACATTTTTCATTCAGGACTGCCTTTAATGAGAATGGATGATATAGCTAACTATTCTAGGAAAAAGGTGGGGTGCCAAGCAAGTATTTGTAAACATGAAATGTTTATTATTCATTGGAGATAATTCTGCGAGAGCCAGCAGAAGTGAAAAATCAAATTCTCTACTTTATTGTGGGTTTGGATGCTGACAGGGAAGAGAGACAAAATGCATCATGGATTACCTAAAAAATAATTAGATCACAGAGGCATAAATTTCCCTCTTTGGACTTCACCATATTATTTTTGATAACATATGGACAGTTTTGAGTGGATGAGCCCCATAGGAATTAATGGTAAGTGCCAAAAGATGATCAGATGCCCTGGATTTAATTATTGAGTTATATAAACATTGTAATTAATTGTAGGAAGCAGTATGAAAATTAAGCTTATGAGTATGTGATGATCAGTAAAACCCAGAAAAAGCTGCTCCCTACTCAGCAAAAACTCATCTCCACAAAAATTTACTTTCTTTGTTAGCAGGACTAACTTAATAGCCTAACAACTGGGCTATGCCATGCGGGTCATTCCAAAATATGCTCTACACTGCAATGTGCATATACTCTGACATACAACAATCTTGTGCCTCAATTTAGAAGCATTATTGATCACGTTTATTACAGAATTGCTGAAGGTCTAACCATTAACTGGGATATACTACAGCAGACATTGTGCAAACTTTTTGTACATCAGGAATGCCCTGGAGAGTTACAATTGATACATGGTCAAAGCAGGGGTTTAACACTGAAGGAAAAATATAATGAATTCATGAATTTTGAACTGTTAATTCTGTGTACTCCATCCTTTATATATTTTGTAAATATTTTTTTTTAATTTAAATAGGGCCTATCCACCATTTACAAAAGTCATACCTACTGTTACAAAATTTACAGCTGCAGAGACTACATGCCTATTTTTCTTCAGGAAAAAAAAAATCCATTTCACTGTGATACTGAGCCTCTTCCCCAGTGTATTCTCTCATGACATGCACCTATAAAGATTGTTCTGGACTCTATTCATTCTGAGCAGCCACTGCTGGTCATAGTATGAAATCCTCTTCCCACTGGCAAGCTTATCTTTTTTCTTGCAGAACTTCCTCTGGCACCTACTACAAGTGAGAAGAATTCTTACGCCTAATTAAGAGCTTCATGATCCCTTATGTTTTCAACTCCTACATTTAAGAAGCCTTTCAGAGACAGATATAAAAATCCAGAATTGGTATTATGCTTATCTCAGATATATAACACTGCTTCTGTTAATTCATTAATTTGCTTTATCTATCACAATAAAGATTAGCCAAAGCTCAGGTTTGGATTCAGAATCAATAATGTCAAAAACCTCTAAAGACTTCAACATATCGTACTGGATTTTGCAAGAGATCATGCAAGATGATTAAGTCAGCCTTTGACATAATTCTTCTACCATTTTGAGTTAAATTCTCATAAGAGTAACTGTTCTTACAATATTCCACCTGGGTCTGAAGTAAAGCTCACAAATAGATCCTTCAACCATCTAACTTCAGAAATCACATGAAACTGAACACAAACCTGTCAAACCTAACCTAAACATATGTAATCAAAGCCAGTTTGCATACAACATACAGCACTGTTTTAAGTATAGTACTTTTTTGGTTCTAAACCATGCCATCTGATTAAAAAGGCTGGAAAAAATTATTAACAAGACAAATCAATATTTGCTGTTCAGTATTCAGTTCATTCATCTGTGACACACCTAGTTTTAGATCTACATTATGGCAAAAAAAGTACATGTTCCATAGATATTATGAACTAGTAATCTATACATGAAATTTAAGTACATAGTGTTTTCCTTGACATTTCACTTTTTCTTAGGTTTGTAGCTGAAGGAAGGAAAGCTGCAAGTCTCTTTCTGCCTTGCTCTGCTTTAATACTACAAGTGAAGAAACTACAGGTGATACGTCTCCTTCATGTTTCCTTTAACTCTTAAAATGAGTGTTTCTCTAAATATTCCTAAATTGGTATACAATTATGTCTTGGTGAGGAAAACTGCAGCCACAAATTCTAAACGTATTCCTATGACAATCCAGTAAAATCCCACTGATTTTGTTCATGTTATTAATAGCAAAGCCTGATTTTCCTGGGTTGAAGACTTGAATAATGTGCACAAAACCAAAAAGCAAAACTACAACTTTTTTTTTTTAATGCTGAGTCTTAGCACAATTCCATTTTACTTTGAAAGCCTACAGATTCTTAAGCACGCTTCTGCAGATAACAATGAAATATCTGTAGAATATCAGAACAATTTATTAGTGACTTCAACCACATTTTAAAAAGTTGAAAAGTTACCTTTTCGGGTAACTGAGAGTTTCAGGAAACTCTCTAGGTAGGATTTTTCTCATCCAGAAAGCAACATTACATCATGTCACATCTGCTTTTCTCCGGTTGGATCAGCTGCTTTTCTGCTTGATGCATTCTCCTGCGGGTCTCTCTGTTCTTTCTCTCCACCTCTAAGACCATTCATCTGCAAGATAATAGATTATTTGAGGACACTGGATCCATCACAGACTGCTGCCATCTCATAGTCCAGGGAAAAATATGTCATGATAATTTTACTCAAATGTTTATTGCTGTACTGATAAAAAGTGGTGAAGCAGGCCTTGCAGCATTTTCCCATATCTTCTCCACATGAAAGAACATAGGCTCAACCTATTATCAGTTAGAATAATTGAAAAAGCAATGATGTATCAATGCACTGATGTACAAATACAATTAATATAATTTTTTAAAACTTGCACTGATAGTAAAACACATAACCCAGCATAAGAATGTAGAGTTATGCAGGCAAATAAAAAAAAAAAAAAAAAAACAAGGCTTCCCTGTATTGTTTAACAGGACGTCACCCCAGTCAACTGAAAATACTATTCTTTTTAAATGCTCGTTCCATACTTGTATTAAAAATCTATTCAATAAGGAGTCATCACAGATGTTAGTCACAAATTGTGCATACTCACATACTATTGTCAAGAAGAGGGAAAATCACACACACAGGATAGAAGCAGGCTATCAAATGACAAAGCAGCTCAACATGTCAGATGAAATACAGTTAAATAGTGTTAATACATACTCTGGGCTCAGCACTATGTGAAACTTCTAATTTGGACAGAACACATCTGCTGCCAAGTCATCAGTGGATGGAAATGTCCATTACAAAGGACAGGTTGGGACATCATGGTAAACTCAGTTATGCTGACTGGAAATAAAGGATTGATTTACACATAAACTAGAGTCCTAATGGAAAGCCCTTTGACTGCCATAGGAACGGGCACTTGCTTCTTCATTTCTTTAGTTTCATACTACATTAGTCACTATCCTAATCAAATTGACCAAATGATCATGCAGTATCAACTGAGCATGAACACAGAAGTCCCAGTCTATGAAAATGCAGGAGCCCTTAACAACTAGAAGAAAAATGTACTATAAATAGTCACATAGTTGAAAAAAAGAGGGGGGGGAGACGGAAAGCAATTTAAACCGTAGCAAAGCTTGGTGAATATAGTGACATAATCCACTGAAATCAATCCTAAAATGAAAAACAATAAAGAAATCTCACTGCTGCGTGGCCATTCTGTGATTCAGAACTTGCAGACATTCTCCAAACTACCTAACCAGAATTATTTGTATAAGTTGTTTATATTTACATTGGAAGGAGGTAGCTAATTCATTTTGGCATATGACCATTTTAGTTATACTGAAAAAAGGTTTTGACAGTGAAACTTTAGTAGCACTGAGACTGAATACGTTGTGGCAGCTACAAGTCTCATTTGAGTTTGTAACTTCACACAGAAAAGTTACTTTGGCATCTAAAAATCCCATCAACTCTTCTTACCATTGCATTATACTCTCATAATCTTGACATGAGCAATTTTTTGCAACATAACAAAGGTTTCATTTGTTTGCTTCATTTAGTAGGTAGCATTTAAGAACATATTATTTTCCAGCATGCATCCTCAGGTATTACCTAAACACTACCAATGATACTAGCACATTGATAATATAAAACTCATCTATTTTTACTATTGTTAATTAGCATTAAAACCTTAGCTTGCATACCCAGAAATACTTCTGAGAGTGTAGATCTTTATTCTTTCTCAATTTTCACTGTTCTGATGATAGACAGAGGATAAATATCCAGAGAACAAAAACATTCAGTTCTCATTATTTTTTGAGTATCATAAAACCACACCAATTATTTCCACCTAAAGGCACTGAAGCTTTATTCAGATACAAAGCAAAGTGCCATTTTAAAATCTCAAGATTTGCTTCTGTGCTATAGAGGGAATTAATCAAAAAATGTTCTAAGAACTAGGTACCAATATGTGAAATTGCTTATTCTATACTGACAGTATTTCTAGCATAAGCTATTACAGTTTCTCAAGAGCTGAAGATGAATCATTCGCTCTCTTGCATGTATTTATATTAACTCGTAAACCTGTAATACATGGTTTAAGGACAAAGTTATGCCAGAGTATTCATTTGATTTGGTCCACTGGCCAAGCATAAACAGGGTGTAAATCTTGTCAAAATGCACAGAACCACAGAGCAGCTGAGACTGGCAGGCTCCTCTGGAGACTGAGTCCAACCCCCTGCTTAAGCAGGGTCAGCTAAAGCACGTTGCCCAGGGCCAAATCCAAACTGGCGTGCTTACTAAAATGAACAGAAATCCAGCGATCTCTTCTCTATTTCAGACCTTCAGATCTTCAAAAGAGTATTCCAAAATAATGCATCTCTTATGATATGAATTCAATGGAAAATCTCTCAGTGATGCAACTTTTGAATATACCTTACTCTGAGGAACTTCACAACTTGGATGTCAGGGTTTACATATAAATTTGGGCTTCCTGAATTTTTTTCACTGAAAATTGCTTGGTGTAGCAAACAGGACTTCTGGAATTTAAACCTACAGTTAAAAAATGAAAGAGAAGTTTTTCCAAGCATTTAAAGGATGCTGCATGAACAACTTTGGATAGTCACTCTGACACTTTATCATGCCACCACATTCCATACTGGGCCTTGACAGGTGCAAAGGCAAGTTCCCTGACTGCAGCCCAAACAGGACTTGACACACACTCACAAAACAGATCAGCCAAATAATAACACAGTTGGCATTTCAAGAAGATGAAAAAATCTATGCAGGTTTTTAGATGGCAGACACTGACTGCAAAGATTATAAATCAAAATTTAAATGTATATATTGCAGAATCCTTAAATTTCAGCTCTCTTTTTTATTTTGCCTTGAAACTGCTTTGAACAAATTGGGCAGGGGGCAGCTGGGGCTACTAAACACTTCAGTGAAGTGTTGTACTTTGAAAATGTGAAGCACTCTTGTGAAATAGATACAGCAAAGAAAACAAATCAGGATGACTAATTAATAGCAATTTCAACTCAATCAGAATTTTGTCAGTACTGTCAAAGGCAAGAGAACATAGCGCAGATACCAAGTCTGCTCCCTAGAGTCCCTGCTCAGCAAGAGCACCAACAGCACCATACATGTATTATTGCACTGCATTTATGAAATACGAGACAAATTTTGCTGTCAGTTCCTCTAGATCTGGGGTCCGGCCATTGATTATACATGATCTGCACCTCTTTAGCTGATGGCACATTTTGGACCCTTTTCAGCTGACTTCAGACTAGCTTCATGTGACTTTTGAGTAGACTAACAAAATCAGCAAAAACGGGCAGATAATAGCTTCAACGGGAAGTGATAGGCCCCAGGTGGGCCTAGAAATCAGGCAGGTACCTCTGCCCAATTCTGATGCAAGGAACCTGGCCTACACTTACACCTTTGACATTAAAATCACAATCTGGGTTTCCCAGGTTTGTTTTTTTAATAATGAGGAAATGGTGCCATTTCCTGTATTTGACATGTAGATGTCCCATCCTCCCTCATTCCTTCCATCCTCAGAAACACACATCTCATCTATTATACAAACAGAAGAGGACAGAAAAATCATTTGGCATCATAATCACATAAATGTGTCACTAGCTCTGAAGAAGAATGTCTGACTGAGGGCCAAGAATGCCTCTATTTCCAGGGATGATGAGGTACTTTCCTTTTAACAACTACTTTAAACTCTTTTGAAATGAGTGAAACGATTACAATTCTGGCAAAGCACTCCAAAATTGCTTACCATGGAGAGTTTGACTCAGCACAATGGCTTTCATCTTTTCATGGTGTTTGTGATTATTCACACATAGATGAGATGTTACTTGGTTAATCACAGAACAGATTGAGCCAAGAGAGCGAAGAAAGGTTACCTGGCACAGCTAAATATAGAAGATGGGGCACAATGTAACACACACAGGTATTCGGTGGTTCTCTCTCCTCTCATAACCTGGTCATGGCTCAGTTACTGGGCTGAGAGCTCTTTATCGGGGAAACAATGCTTATGTGCATGCACACTGCTGTCACAAATGGGAAGGGCATCCTGTACCATTAAGATATAGGTAACAATGTCACTCATTTGCATTAACACTGCTTAACAGTTGGAAGTTCTAAAGCGGATCCTGAAATAACCACCCATCTGCATCTCATTCTGAAAACACCTCCACGCACTGGGAAGCCAAACCTCTGTTACCCAGAGCTGAATTTAGGCAGCATTACAGAAGTATGCCCAAAGGGCCACTGTAAGTCTGGCAGCTAACAGGCAAAGCCCTTCCCACATCTGCAAACATCCACTCACATTAGCCCATAACAGAGAGTGAAGGGTTCAACCGAGGAGTCACTGAAGAGGTTGAGAGGCCTGCACCAGCTGACGGTGCTCCTGCGGTGTAAGGCATGCCTTTCAACCGTTTCAAACATGTATTTACCCTTCCATCCTGTAGTTTTAAAGGCAGAATTAACAACTCAGACAGGAACAGTCCTTGGAGGGAAACAACCTAAGGAACAAGCTTCCCATTTCTCTTCTACTGAGCACTCCAAACAGAGAGCCAACATGGGCCACGAGGACAGCATTCACTGTATAGTCTTTTCCTTTTGCTTCTTAAATTGGTGATTCCGAAGAAACAAAATGAAAGATTAGTAACTTGTGATACCTCTACAAATTACCATGCCTGGATACACAGAACTGTGGGGCATCTGTGAGGGCAAGAATGCAGTCCTCAGCTGCTGCTTTCTGTCACAAGTGGTCCCTCTGAAGTCATCTGGACCAATTGCTACAGAACTGAGCAAGAACACAGCAATTTGCTTGTAATTGTGAAAAGGCTCCAAGGAGTATTTCTCTTAAGTGGGCATTGGTCTAGGTTTATATACCTTAGGGATATGAGTAATTTGTGGCTTTGTTCCTACCAAGTCCTACAATCTCCCTTCAGGATATGATGCCAACTTCACCTCAGTGGAAGTTACTTTAGAGGGTCAAGCCAGTAACCTCTACGTGCCCCAGTCTTATCCTCTGTACACATAATGCAAACATAAAATACAGCTCCTGGGAGCACTGAGAGATTTATGCAGTTAATATAATGCACTTTGAAGTAATCCACTGGAAAAAAAAATACGCCCACAGAAAAGAGAAGCTGCAGCAGTAGCAATAACACCAAATTTGAGTCTATGGGGAGTCTGAAAAGGAATCTTTACATGTTTATACTTTAAATAATTCAGAGCACTATATAAGCAGCCCTTGGATGTAGCACCAGAACACTGGTTTGTTAACATCATTCCTCTGGAAACATATGCATTATAGTTTTGTGAACGTCTTAGTGCTTTGGCACTAATAGAAGAGATTTTGGCACTAGGAGAAGAGATTTTGCAAGACAAAGTTTACAATAATAAAAAAAAAACAATAAAATAATAATAAAAAACCTTTAAGTTTTCCCTAACTCATGCTTTTAAGAGTGAATTTGATAATGAAACACGAAAAGTACAGGTTAAAGAAGAATGAAAATATAATGGAAAAGAAGTGATCATGAAGTTGACTGATTTATGTCTTTTGTTCAGACAAGAAAAAATTCAGTTATCTGCAGGCCTAATGACTTTCCACTCCACAGCCACCTTGCACTAACGTTATAACAAGAAATGTCGTCATCTTTTTTTTTTTAAATAGATTTAGGTCAACATGAAAATGTCAACAAGGCAGACATGCTAACAGTTAGAAAGCATTGCAGTAATGATCTGAAAGCCCACCTAGTTCAAAGTGTTGGAGCAGAGTCACCTCCTTTACAAGCACTTTATTTTTTAAATTGATTCCTTCTATCTTTATGGATTTCTTCAGTCAAGGTCAATGCTTTCATTCTGCAGCCAGGAATAGGCTAGACAATAAAAGTTGCAGAAATTAATTCATCTAGAAAGATGTGTGTCTCTGAGATTTGAGAAGAATATGTCTCTTCAAAAAAGTTGCTGAGTGTAAATATCATCTTTATTCAGCTCTGCAATATGAGGAAACTTCAAAAAGTAGTTTAAGGTCACATACTCGTGTACATCACATGGTTAAGTCCATTGGTATACAGTCCAACTTGCACAATAAATTCTGTGTGGACATGACTTCGCTGTAGCACATCAACTTAGCCTTTAAAACAAAGCCCTCCAACATTTTAAGATTGTGCTTCATGTTTATATTCTCGATAGAGTTTCTCATGTTTCAGCTAGTTCTAGTTCCAGGTTCTGCAATACCGAATTTTCTGGAAGCAATGACCTGGGATGATATAACCGTATAAGTTTTGTGTAAATATGTTATATAAAGGAGTACAGCAGTCTCCAGGACCTGGTGCTTAAGGTTCTCTGAAACATCACTACCAAATCCCATGAGGTTTAGGAACAATATCTAAGAATAGATCTAGAAATACAAGTGTCAGAAGACAGGCTCGTTTGTAGGGTGCTTACACAGCATCAAACATTGCAGTGCAATGAGCAGCATGAAAACGATATTTGCTAGAAAAAAAAAAATCTGGAAGAAAAGGAACTCTAAAGAAAAGGGACTCTAAGGACTCATATTTCTAAGGATGAATCTTTATCAATGCTTATCTAGGGAAGGGCAGAGTCTGACAAATTGCACTGATTATATTTTCAGTATGAGAACAAACTGACATTTTACCCCCATTACTTCTCCATTGTTCTATTTTGAGCTTTCCACAAGGTATCTACAGGAGAGAAATGAGCTATTATGCATGAAGACTGGTGTAACCTTACTTCTGTTATTGAGAAAAAGAGCAGAGAAATTTCAGAAGGAGAATTAAACAAGATGAGTGGCATTCCAATTTATTTCATTTTCACAAATTCACATCTTGCCTGGCTAAAAAGAAAAAAAAAAAAAATCTAATCATATCTGTTTCAGAACTCACAGAAGAAAAATTGTATTTCCTGGATTTATTGCCTCAACACAAAATTTCACCCTACATTTTTCTCATAGACAATCCTCTCCTGATGCAATCTAGCACTTACCCATGTTCCTTAACTGAAACTGTATGAAGTGCCCTCTCAATCTCAGTGAAACACTTGAGCTTTTTCATGTCTGTCTGGATCAAGGCATCTTTCACACCAGCAATTATAGAGCTTTAAAGGAACTATTTAACTGTTAATTTGACCTTGAAAACCAACCTAAACTTGTGGCTACATTTATAAACTGGAAAAATGCATTTAGATTCAGTAGTACTTTGAAACCCTCACAGATTCTCAAATCTGTGATGTTCTGGAAGAAGACAATAAGCTCATTCTCCCTTCTGAATATTCTGATGGGTTTTAGACAGTAGTCATCATGTAAGAAAGATTTAGTGTTACAAGAGCACATTAATGGCCCATGACTGGGATACTGCCCTTTTGGAGACGTCGCCCTGAACAGGCTCATTTATTTAAATATCTTGAATCCAGAAGGAACATCACAAGACTGTCCCTAGTCTGGTCATTACTGTATTGAGGTTACATAACAAAGAAAAAAAAAGGTAAAACTCAAAAGAATCCATTTCACAGTTTAATGTTTCTGTGATAATTGCAAGAAAAAGATCCTGTGTCCTTCAGAGTCGTTCCACTAGTTTTGTCCTTCTGTACTATACTAAGTAGAAAAAAAGCAGATTTTTAATTTGTTTTTCACATTAATGAAAACGGTTTGTGTTTACCTTTAATACCGTCCTTTCCAGGAGCCACGGTGATGGTCCAAAGCTCAGAGACACCAAGTCAGAACAGTAGAATAGACACTAATGCCCATTCCATCTGCTCTCATCAGAGGTTTTTTTCCCTACTTAAAATCACTGTGAATGATATAAAATAGGGCTGCTCCTGGTACACCACACACACAGTGTTAACACCTACAGATGCTAACTGAAAATGAGGCAAAAGGCACCAAGCTACGGTGTGTGCTTTTGGTGTCAGCTTGCACTTTCCTCTCCATCTGCCTAAGGATATGCTAACATCCACACAAAAGACAACTGAAATTCAAAAAAAAAAAAATATAAAAAAAAAAAAAAAAAAAAAAAAAAAAAAAAAAAAAAAAAAAAAAAAAAAAAAAAATAGGGAATAATACATCACTTCAACTTCCATCTTTGAACACTATCGCTTTACCAAGAGACTGTTTGTTAATAGAGAAATGTGGGAGAAAATAAATAGCCAAGTTTTGTCAATTAACTGATGGCATGAGAGAAGATCTCAAGTTATTCACATGGCATTCTGGTAACAGGGTAGACAGAGCTATTTATTTACATTCAAATGTTTCTATTTACCTCTGGAGCATACAGAAGGTGCAGCTTTCTTTAAACTTGAATTATATTAAATTTAATTTATCCCTGATATTACAAAATGAAAGTTAGATAGGCACTTACAATCCTATGACAATGGGATGTCGGTTTTATCACCTGGATTTGAATTATAGATTCAAATAACTGCATTTACTGTAAAGGGCATCATCTTAACACAATTTTTAGGGATGCTGGTATCTTTCAACTCTGAGAACACAAATCAATTTTAACTTCATACACATTTTTTCATCTTAAGGTATCCTATACATAGCAAAATAACACAGCATATTATTTACAACTGAAAGTTTTCAAATATTATTTATTTTAGAAATAATGTTCCAATATTCAATTTCAGCTTAATTTTATTTAGAAAAAAAAATCACTGCAACATTTAGAAAGGCTTGGATTTGCTATGTCATCTTCAGCTTATAGTGACTCAAAGATCCAATCCTGATTCCACTAGATCTGTGCAGTTTTTACTTTCAAAATGACTGAAAGAGTCAGTTTTTCCATTACATGGACTTACATGTCATAGATTGTATTGAGAAGTGTCTCAGCACTTAAGATTATTAAATTGTGCAATGCTTATTGCACATTCTTGCTCTGGTCTGTACTGTTCAGCTACCTTTCTGCTAAACAGGTCAAAAGTCTCAGAATGCCTATTTTATACAGTATTTCTGCTGAATAGAACCTCAATAAATTGACTAGGCTTCTATTTCAATCGAGCATTGTGCACACAGTGCAAAAAGAAAATGTGGAACACCTTCTGAATCATCTTGCTGACTGTCTCGTTGTACAAAGAGCAATTTATGACACTACTAGCCTGTTTAACAATTACACAGATTTCTAGATGTTGTAGAATGCTGAACAACAACAATAAACAGTGGAACAGGGGCTGGAGTAGGTCACCACTTGATGATGATGGTGATAACAACAACAGTAACAAAAGCTGATATACTTTAACTGTGACTCCTTTTTCCCTTCTAGAAGCAAATTTGCATTGTACCACTGGAACTTTTGGCTGTGTGATTTATGCAGGATGAGGTTCACAATCAAGGAAAAAAGAGTTTCCAAAAGCTGAAAACCCAATGAAATAATTAGTCCCGGGCCAAATCTGCTGAAACCAGAAATGTAGCACTATTGGTATATTCAGGTTGCTAATGCATAATTATCACAGCAGAGTTAATGAATGTGGTTTTGGAACTCAAAAAAAGTCACTTAGGTGGGTTACATTGTATATATTTTTTATGTATTCTTTTATCCAGGCCCTTACACTATTTTTATCATGCTAGTTAAAACATCACTAATAATCTTCCTAATGCTGCTGTTACAAGATAATACAGGATATCTCAGCTGGAATTTTGTGTGATGTGTTTTTTTTTTCATTGTGTTTCAGCATGATTTTTGTTTCTGTACATTTATGTAATTGTGACACATAGAATGAAAGTGTGTTGAAAACAATTGATGGCTTACTACCAAGAGTCTCAATGGTTTTCTTTGCTATTATTCACAAGCCTTTTTCTTTTGCTTTGGAAGCAGTTCAGTGATGATACTGTTGAATGTCTAAAAGAGGGAGAAGGTTTTAATGGCTCCACAAACATTTCCAAAAGAAAGTACATTAAAATATCAATATTAAACAAAATGAATAAATTGCTTTCACAACACTACCAACAAATCAGGTTTTCTGTGTTTCAATGTTCATTTGAATGAAACTTAAAAAAAAAAAAAAAGCAAATGTTTTTCAGTATCCTGCCAGGTCAGCTACAGAATGTGTAACACTGTTCTCTAGAAGCAGGGAATGGATATTTCTTTCCAAATCATTTATTTATATTTGCTCATGAGTGCATTCTTAATGAATACATCTACCAAGAGCTTTCAGAGGGAAGTCAAGGTGAAAGCAAACAGGAAATGAAACCACTCCATCTCTTTCATTTTAAGGTCTAGGGAAATAACAACACATGAGCATTTACAGCTCCAATATGATGGACAAGACGAATGTAAGGTATCCCCTGGAGCGGTGAGACCAGTTGGAAAGAACTGATGCTCACAAAATGTAAGACGACTTAGTAATTTAAAAAAAAAAAAAAAAAAATAGAAAAAGAGAGATTTTAGGCAATGCAAAACAATGAATAAGAGAACCAAGAATACACAAAATGTACAATGCAACTCCAAACAGAAAGAGTTCTCCTCTTGACAGGCACACACAGCACTTCATGGTGCAGCCACTGTGGCAGGTAAAGGAGCAGTATTCACTGCAGAAACCCCAAACTGCCAGAAGATCTTTCTTCCATTCACCTTCCACCCTTCCCAAAACACCTCATAACACTCTGCTTTTTCAGGATGCCAGTCTCATTTTAAACAACATTATTTCACGGCTTCCCCCAGCTTACCTCATTATCCTAAGTTATCTACCGACCCTTGTGCTTTTTGTAATGACATTTAGCTTGCTACCTCTGAGACATGGAATATGTTATTTTGCATTCCCACAATGCCTGACTCAACAGAGTTCAGCAGATTCACGGTCAGCTCTCCCAGGTAGATGATATTGCAAAAACTTTTTAATCCTATGCAAAACAGGAAGCTCAACCAAATTAAATGCAGAGGGATACTGGGCAGAGAGCAGATGTTCTGTTCACATCAAGAGAGAAATCTGTCACAGTCTGGAGGGAAAGCAGAAGTCAGTAAGCTCCTTAATTTGTTCCTTCGATACATCCTATAAAGTCCAAATTGAATTTGGAAATTGTATTTTGTATCCTTTGTGGCGCTTATCTACAAGCCTAAAAAATGACCATCATTCAGGAGTTTTAAGTTGCACTTGCTAAATTCAGTTTTCCCTTCCACCACAGCTCCTTTATGCCATTGTGCCACCCCAGGATTTCCAAAGCCCCTAAACTCTTTCTAAATATTTCAGGCACAGGAGAGAGTGTCACTCAAGTACTACCCCATGAGCTATTCCTAACTTTTTGTAATCTCCATTGTAGCATTTCTTCGGCTGCTCTACTTAATGGTGTTCAGAAGGGAAGGAGAGAGGAAGGAAATTTATGGGAAGGCCTGTCTCAGCGCAGGAAACCACAAAGATGCCCTACTAATGCTCCCTGTAGAGAGTAGGCACTGCAGAAAATGCCAAGAGCTCTTAGCCTTGGAAGGTTAAATAATTCCATAGTACAGTTTAAAGATTCTTGGCAGCTGTTTGTATAGGCTAAAGCTATACTTTCTATGCAAAACATGGTGATACAATGAGAGCTAACAGACGCAAAATCACACACTTTATGCCTAAAACCAGAATGTTTATTTGTCAAACATGATTCCACTCAAGTCTTATATGCTGGGGCAATGGCATTAAACAAGAACCAAAGTGAATGTCCAACATCTGTAGCAATCCAACCACCTGTCAGAGAGACAGGGTCTGGGGCTTACGTTCATCCTTTTTCTAACCAAGCCATCCTGCCAATTTGGTGGACATTCAGCATCCTTAACACTGTATAAGAAACATGAACCTTTAAGTGCAGAGCCAAAACAAAAAGGTCTTCAGGTCTGCAGGTATCTTCAAAAAGAAAAAAAAGAAAAAAACCAACTAAAAAGCAACATATGCTCATAAGCTTTCAGGCTCTGTTGCATAGTTTTAAGGATAGTCATCTAGGTATATATGTGAATGACAGACAATGTTTAATTTCTCAGTTAATCACCGGTAGAAAACTCTCATGGGGTATTTTATTTGCATATCTCCAACACTTTATTAAAAAGAGACAGTGCTTAAAACACAAAGCAAACAGATAAGAGAAACTACTCTCCAACCAGCACCCTTTATTAAAAATGAAGAAAAGAGGACAATTCCTATGGCTAGAATGAGATCCTTGTTTTAATGACTTTGGAAAGATTATGCAAGAGTAATGGGAAAATTCAGATTCCTTTGGGTTATTTAGGAAATGATAGCTATTTCACTATGTATTTGCCAAGTCTTCTGAAGCAGGGATTTAGAACTAGCATTGATTTTATGCTGGATAAGACAAAAAAAGGTTTCTATCATAGGAACACATAAGCTAACACATCAAAATAAAGAACAACTGTTAATCTAATTCAGTTCCTTCCCCCGATCCCTCTGTTTCAGATGCTGAAATTTGAGATTCTGTAATTACAAGTAACTATATAACTCACTGAAAAAAACTCACCGTGAAATTTGAGCAATATTTGAGCACATCAGATGGGGATAAAGCTTGTGAACACTATAGTCCACCCTGCATTTTTTTCTGGACAGAATATCTTCCTGACACTCTCTCCTTCTCTTCCTAAAAAAACAACTTATCACCTGAAGTCATTATATAAAACAAACTACATCCATTTTAAAGAGTACGCAGGCATTTAATTCTGGAGCATCTCATTCAAAAACTCACACTCGCTTAAAGGTGAGTCCCCCCATTTGCAGAAGAACAGGAGAAAACTAAGATCTAAGAATGCAAGTAGGATTTAAAGCATTGCACAGGCTTTTAGTACAGGGCTGAACGTTGTCCACTGACACCATCTCGTTCCATGCTATGACAACCCTGCAGAGCTGCAGAAGAATGCATACTGCCTATCATAGAACGGGCTGTCAGCCTTCACCCCCCTCTCACATCCGATTCCCAAAGTAGAACAGTGTGAAATGTGCCCATGTGCCCCATTCACAAGCAAGATGAACCAGATCCGCTCCAGTAAGCCAATGGGGAATTTGGAGATTGAATTGAATGCTTTCAAAACAGAAGAGCAGAGGATGCAGGTAAGACCAAAGGGAGGGATGGGATTACAGAGCAAAACTGCCAGGAGCCAAGGAGGAGATGCCTCCTGGCTGGAGCACAGAGCCCGCGCTGGATGCTGCACCCTCAGCCGTATCCTGGGCGAGTCCAACAGCCCAATGCATCTGGCAGACACCACCCAGGAAAGGGGCTGCAGCACGGAGCCATGAGTGAGCCAGAAAGGCCAAGCTGCAGGGGAAGCGCGAGGTGGGAGCTGTTTGTGTGACTCCGCGTCCAGCCCAGGGGCTTGGCAGGAATGACAACCCTCAGGCTCGGCTGCCCGAAATGACACCCTGTATCAGCTCTCTACCCCTCCTGCTCTCTCCCTCACAGGTACAGAAAAGGGTTATGCAAAGATTGATTTAGAGTAATCCTTGTGTGCACAATCAACACTGGGGGAGGGAAAAAAACGGGGGCCTTAAGCATGCTTACCTTTCTTGCTAGGCTCCAAGGTATGCCTTCCTTCTCTTTGTGTTATTTTGACAAAGACAAACAATTCAAAACGTGTCAGCTGAAATTCAGGCTTGCCTGATGCATTGTAAGCCTGTCAGGTACAGACTGCAACCTAAGCGTCCAGCTCCTGCCGGGAAAAAGGTGGGCGAGGCGGTGGGTTGGCTGGAAAGTGCAGCACTCAAAAAACACATGCCAGGTTACTGCTACGTCCTAAGGCACTAAATACAGCAAGAAAAAAAAAAATTGAAAGGCCTAGTTATCACTGAGGTCACTTCACTGAACCTGTTGCTTGGTCTAGATCTTTTATATTGGATGGAATCCCAGAAGTAGTTTTTTCTCAGTAGAAAGCATCATAGGACTAACAGTAGGTGCAGATGCAGTAGGAGCAAGGGGGCGGCAAGTAGCAAAAAGGTTTATCAGCCCAGATTTGTATAAATTGTGGCAAAAACAATAATTTTGAAACACATATATAGACAAGCTAATAAAAATTAAACATGTTTAGTTCACTTGTTGTGGAAAATTGCCTCAGGATATTGCAGAGAATACAAATAAGAATTGTAAGGAGACACCTGAAAGCTATGAGGTGAGGTTGTCCACTGATGCTTAAACACAACAGAGCAGATGCAACTTCTGGCTCAAGAAGTCCTTAAATTGCTGATTGCTAGAAACAGGTGAGAATACAACGAGGAAAGTGCAAGCAGTATTTGCTTTATTTTGGACACTGTTTCCCTAAGCATCTACCACTGCTGGCATTGTCAGAGCTCCAAACATGCACAAAGGAAACAAAAAGATGTAATCTCTCATGTTTTATTAGATCCAATTTTCAGTCAATCTGACTGTAACATGGCAATTTGGTCTGACCTAATTCAGCCCTTCTTTAGAAGCAGAACTGGCAAATGTTCTTATTTGAGAAGATGTGGCTTTTTTTGAAGCTGAAAACTTTTTAGCAGTGTTGGTTGTTTCCACACTGTTTCAGCAAAGACCATTTAGTTTGGGCCTTTTTGTTCCTATATTTTTCCTCTGTCCTTTCATGGCACAGAATAAAATAGAACAATTTTTAATTACTCTTTTTTTTATTCTATTTTTTTTCTTTCTTATAAGAGCAAGTTTGAAAAGTTTTGTTTTTTGTTTTTGTTTTTTTAAGTTATTGAAAGGTAAATAGAAAAATCTACTTCCTCCAATTGGAGTGATCACAACTTTAGAAAATAATACTAGAGAACAGCCCAAGGTTAAAAAAAAAAAAAAAAGTGACCAGTTTATAAAGATTTGTTCTATTTCACTGCACAATAAAATATGAAAGAGTGGAAACATTTTTTAAAGAAAAGGTTATCACTAAAATGACTAAAAAGCACTAGTTTTGCTCCAAGTTCTGGTAATCCCAAATAACATCAATTGAAAAAAATACATATGTTTTCCATTAATAGCCATTTTTTAGGCGAAAGAGACCACAATCACTATTTTTAACAGAGGTTTGAAGTTTTCTGGACCGAAGTATATTCCTCTCATCACATCTGCATTCCCATCTGACAGGCACTTTATAGAAGTGGCTAACACCACGCAAGCATTGTACCAAAGGCAGTCCCCATCCCAGAGAGCTTACAAGCTAAATTACATTCAATTAAACACATTTATAAGCGGTAACACACATGAAGAAAAACTCAGCAATAGGAGTTTCTGCCAGAAAACCTAACACTCTCTTTTCTTCCTGGGAAAGGAACAGTTCTCTAGCCAAACTCCACTGGCACAGGTAAATGCTAGTGCATCACAGATATGCAGCTGAGTTCACACAAATGCTTCCACTACTTTTCTTCAGCACTTTTTAAAGCTACATAAAATCTGACCCATCTCCCCATGCATACAGCAGCTGCACTGAGAAGAATCATCATTACTAATTAGACGTAATTACATTATGTGTAATTACGTCATTATGCAATGAAAGCTGCTCCATTTGCCATTTGAAAACCTCTCTTCTTTTTCTTGTGTCTCTTTTCCCTTTCCAATGTTTTAATTCAAAAACATTAACAACTTCCCAGCTCTTTGGGGAGCTACCTTCCATCTTGTGGTAATGCAGGTTCCATCCTTTTCATTTCTTCAACAAAGATGAATATAAAATGTAAGCTTTTTGAAATGCTAAGAAAACCCTGGCATCCATCAGCCCCAGGAAACCTACTTTCAGGACTAAAAGCTTATAAAATTAAGGACAGCTTTTGTCCTAGAGAAGTGCACAATTTCTACCTAGACTTCATTCATGTTGTGCAGCTGGATTTTTTGTCATGTGTTTAACACAGAGTAGAAGAAAAAACTAATGTCTTGGCAAGGTATGAGTATAATAAATGTTGTTCTATGCTTATAGGCAGAGTCGGACAAGTTTTTTAGAGTGTAAAAGCCTCTGTTTTCGGGAGGTTGCTTTCAGGATGAATATTTCTCCAGTGGAATCCAAACCATTGCTCAGCAGCATTAAAGGATCAGTGTTCTGGTCACTTTATTAATGGGAAAAAACACTAGTTTTCAAATTATGCAAGACAATTGATTTCTACTGATTTATAGCCCATTTGAATATTTTTAATTGGACCTTGCTAATTTTCTGCACTGATGGCTAGTCCTTTCTTAACCACTTGTTTTTTTCCTAAGCAGTAGGGCACTGAGAAGAATTACTTTAATGATAATGTAGGCAGAAAAATGTCCCTAGGTGGAATCAAAACATTGTTAATTATAGCCCTTCTGGAAATACTTTGCCAGATGCTTAGAAAATAATGCCCATACACACCTTAACTCTGGATTTTAGCTGTGTGATTTCTATACACGAATATTTTCTTCAAAGAAAAAACAGTCCTGCAATGATTTTTCAGGTAGCTTTTCATTTCCACAGTGCCACAACAAGCCAGATGAGCAGGCTCTGGACCAGCACAGGCTCACATTCAGCCATACTGAAAATACGGGCAGAGGATTTAATGTCTGTCTATACCCGGTCATACTGACATGCTCTAATCTCAAATGCCCAACTCTCATTTTGAAAATCTACAAAGGCATGTAGACTCTTAGCACACATAGACCTGAAATACATGGATAGTACAGAGAAAAACTTTTAATTCCTCTTTTTCATGTCATATCATACTGCATATAAAATACAAGGATACGTTTCCTCACATGCAATTACAACTACAAGGGATGCAAAAAAAAAAAAAAAAAAAAGCAACTCAAGCAAGTTAGAGGCCTCCAACACTGAAACAGATAAGAGATCCCCATGAGGGTTATTTAGGAGACAGAAGAGAGGTTAAGGAATTAAAAGCCTTTTAAAGAACGTGTGCATTTGAAGAGCATAGTAATCATAACTTATTTCTATCAATAATTTAGTGTATATATTCTGTGATTAATTAGAGACAAAACTCCTGGATTCCCACAGGCAACACCCTGGACAACGACTTTGTCACAGACTGCAAGCAAGCAAACCTATTGGTGATGTAAATGTGGAGCATGGCAGAAATCACTACTGGCTTCAACGTTACTCAAAGCTGAGATTACTTCTTTG
The DNA here is from genome assembly GCA_013399115.1 of Anseranas semipalmata. Lineage (NCBI taxonomy): Eukaryota > Metazoa > Chordata > Aves > Anseriformes > Anseranatidae > Anseranas > Anseranas semipalmata. Next base: position 163,356 of record VXAA01000504.1, read on the forward strand.
TTTATTCTCAAGACCAGGAGAAGTTTGCTCACAAACCAAGAAATACTATACCAGAAAGATAAGCTGAGATCCCACACCAAAGGGATAAAGTTTCTCATCTGCACTCAGAACACCCAGGAGAGAAACTGGAAGACAGCAGAAGCCAAGCTTGGCTCTCTGTGGAGCAAGCTTAAGCCTGGAGTCACTGAACACAATTACTATAATCCTACTGTTACACCAGGGCAGCAATCCTCCACTCTGAGAAGAAGAAAAAAGAAAAAAAAAAAAGGAAAGAAAAAAAAAGAAAAAAAAAGATTTATAAACTAGCAGCTAGTTGCTTGAATGAGTAAATGACTATTTGCACAAAATTTTGTGCACATAATGGAGATGCAGAAAACTGTGTACACTGGATAACGTAAATAGACAGGATTTCCCAACTCAAGTTCAATTCACATACTACAGGTGGCTCTTCAGAATCATCCATAAATTAAGCTTTCTTGTAAACACCCCTTAACTAATGCTTAAGTAATACTAGTTTAGCTGGAGTGTAAGATCTAAATGTCAAGGGAAAGGCAGAGCAAATGAATGGATACAAAATGAATCATCAGTCAGAACTATTAAAACAAATTAATAACGTTAGCATTTCTAAAAACATTGCCACTAAGTAAACATTGGAAATCACTTAAGTCAACAAAAATGGAAATAAAGTGTTTATGTGAATGGACCCAAGGAATCAATATATACTTCCCAAATTTGAAGGAAAATTCTGCCAAAAGAGGGATAAAAAGGGAATACGAAAACTTCTAAAATGCTTTAATTAGCGACACATTCAATGGCTGGTGACAAGTTCTGAATGCAGCTCCTGAAGCACAAATCTCTCCTACATAAGCAAAAGGACTAAGGCTACTCTCCTCATTAGGAGCGCTAAAGGGTAAGAAAAAGCCACAAAATTTACTATGGAAAACAAATTTAACAATTTGTTAAATCGCAGATAACTTCACTGCAGAATGTAATACTGATATCAACACGAGCAATCTTTTTTTGAACCCCTTATGTGTTTAAAAGGAACAGCTTATTCCAGCTTGGGATATTGAACTCATCTAGTAGGGAGCTGGAAATGACTCTTCATGAGATGCATGTACTTCTTAGGCTTGGGACACAGCCATGCAGCAATTTGACTTAGCAAAGGGGAGATGCTCAGGATTCAGTAGAACAGTGCTGAGCAAATGGGAATCTTCCACATTCCTGAGATGGGAAGACTGGGTATGAGGCTCCACTGAGAGCTGGGACCAAACCGTGCAAGGAAATACAGAGATTAAGAGAGAGAGAGAGAAAGCTGTTCATTGAGTTCATAACGCACAATCAAAGGGATGAAGAAATGGAAACCGGTAGTTGAAGAACATCAACTACAAAGTTGACTTTTTTTTCTGACAACTTCTTTTCTTACTCCTTTTTAAGTGCTGCCAGAATCCATGTACATCCAATCCCTCATACATCTATCTATATGCCCAAAGCTCGAGGCCAATAACAAGAAGCTGAATCCATGGCCCTTCCAGCACAAAAAAGCATTTTAAAATAAAATAAAATAAAATAAAAGCAATAAACTATACAATGGTGAGCCACTTACAGATGTTTCCTCCATTTCTTTCTGCTCATTATCCCATTATTCTGATACATATTGAGGAGTTTATGCCATATTAATAAAATAGATGAGAGTATTTTGATATTCTTCAGCTGAATGATTTACAAAGTAAGATCTAGGAATGAGATCAGTTTAGTCCAACTTTCAAAAGATGTTGAATTTAGAACTCACTGAAATTAATTTCAGATTTTTTTGCTTCTAATCAGTCAACTGCAAATCACAATTCCTTCCATTCTCTAGGGTATTTTCAATATGGCAAATATGATTTTAAAATTCTTTGATCAGGAGAGACAGCAGTAACTGTTTCAAATTACCTTTTAATTCCTATCTATCTATGATGGGGAATAAGCTAAAGGAGTTGCAAGAAGGCAAAAGAGAAAACAATTCCAGAAGGCAATTGCCTTGGGATTCTATCTGGATATCAGTTTGTGCATGCCAAATTGTTATCATAGGTTTTCACAGAAATAAGATGCATCTGATGTACAAAGAAAACTATTCAAGAACAATTAAAAAAAAAATAGATGATAAAAAGCTAGCAGAATGAGTATTTCTCAGTAATGGAAACGTTGGCAAGCACCAGAAGTAGTGTACATAGTCCCCATGCAGGAAAGCAGAGACACATGGTTGATTTTAATTTTAACCTCATTTGAGACTGGAGCATGTGATTCACTGCCCCATTTAGTTCAAAATTAAAATTAAGCATGTGCTTAAGTGCTTTGCTGGACTGAGGCCATATACAATAGTTACATTGGTTGTGAATCCCTATGGCCATAGGTTGATTTAGAATTGAAAAGCCAAAGCTTTAAGATAAAATACCTGTTTTGCTTTTTTTTTTTTTTTTTCATTTTTATAGCAAGAATGCATTGGTAACGAGGAAAGCTGTAGCAGTTGCTTTTGACAAACAAATGCAAAATTAACAAAACCTTAAAGAAAACTTATCAAAAGAGATTCATCTAGAAAATTCCCAGACCCTGCTTTTAAAGATTGATGACACCATCCTATTTGTCTGTGTGCATTGTGGCCACCAGCCCTATGTAATTCTTCCCCCATTTTACAGTGTGTGGCTCACAGTCTACGATGTAGTAAAGATACAGTTGAAAAAAGCTGCTACGAATATCCCAATGCAGCAATTTGGAACACAATTTTTGGCTGTCTTACCTCCTGGCTATTCCTCAGCCATAGCCTAAGTAGAGATATAATCCCTCCCTGTGCCCAGGGAAATGTCATTCCTACTGTCACCCCTCAAGCACTGGAGCCAAAATGCCTTTTAATGCCCGATAAATTCTCCAGGTGAATGCAGAGATGAAAGGGAGCCACAGTTCTGTCTTTTCCTTACTTTAAGTGATTTGTTACCAGTGCAGAACGGAGCAGGTACAGCAGAGACGAAGGGAAGGAAACACTCCTACCACAGCCCAAGGCACCTGCAATGTTGTTGCAGCTCCGCAGCTCATCCGCAGGTCTTAAGGAGCTCTGGAGTCACCCAACACAGGAGGGCTTGAAGTGGGCACAACAGACAAGAGAAGCTCTTTTTACCACCTTCTCTCTCTCCCACTCTCCTTCAGCCAAGCAAGATCAACCTACAGCATTGAATATTTGATTAAAGCTACACTAACTGCACGGGTGCGTAACACTCTGGCATTGTACAATGTGCAGACAGAGACTGAACGTAGTGTTTAGAATGAGTACACAAGTACTATGCCACTCTCAGAGAACTACTTCTTTCCTCATGAAAATTCAGGACAAACTAAGAGAAAAGAGAGCGTCTGTGATTGATGCTGAGGAATCAGAACTGCTAGAAAGAGCACCATAAGGTCAGGTGGGGCTTTACCCATTTAAGCATCCATCTCATCTTTTCAGCTCTACACTTCACACTAATTGAGCCCAGAAGATTCTGACCTGCCAGGGAAATTTGAGCCTAGAAGTATTAAAATGTAGAAATATGATGTTGATATGTTGTTAAGTGTCTGACTACAGTCCCAGAGAGAAAAGACTCTTCAGTTCCAATGAAAACAATTAAAGAAATTAAAAAGAAACTTGCGAAAACAGAAGCCTACCTGAAAGCAAAATTAAACTTCCTTTCTCTCTATGGGTCATCATTTTGTTGTAGAAACCCTGTGTAATAAATTATGTCTCTGGAAAATATGTTGTATGAAAATAATCTCAGCCACGATCGCAAGTGAAATGGCAGAGACTGTCTGTGTTACTGAGCTCTCCTACCACCTTCAGCTACCACAGCACAGAGCTGTGTGACTGCTTGCTTTAAACTCATCTGCCTTCCTGCACAACACGTGTAAGCACAACTGTAAATCACCATTACCAACGTGTGTTGACGTGCATTTGGCTGCAAAATAAGACGTGCTTTTGTGCTCTGCTGAACAGAGATTTACGGAAACAGATAGTTGAAAGCTTTCTTAGATGCTTATCTGTAATGTCCATAAGTTCACCTTCTCAGAGCCAGACATCATGTGCTGTCAACCTCCCTCCAATACTTCATACAGTCTTATTCCCTCCTCCTTTCTGGTCAGACAAGTTCAGGAGGACGCTGTCAGTCTTACTGCAGCATCAGTGCCTCTATTTGTACGGAGCAGGCTTTGACTATGCTAATACTTCACAAGGCTTGTTCTTAACAGAACAACTGATTGTCAGTCCTTTCATGTATGTTTAGGGGGAAGCTGTACGTCAGAGGCTCACAGGCTTGAAATTGTACCTCCGCTTGTCCAAGGACTGAGGAAATGGAGTGTTTCCTTCCATTGGAAGGTAGGCTTGGAGGCTCCTCTCACTACCTCGTCCTCATCCCATGCTGCAGTGGCTGGCGACCTGCTTCATCAGGCTAGCTTTGTGTCCCAGGCTATCTGGCTACCCTCCAACCTTCTCCTGCAGCTGCCACCTCCTTCCCTCAGTGGTAACAGAAATCTTTCACATAGAACTTGCTACTGGTAGCTCTGTCAGGAAGGTTACGTTGAAATAATTCAGTGTGTATGTATCTTCGAATAGAAGTTTTGCCAATCAGCAAATGCCAGGATAAAAGTACTAGCATCATTTAATACCAATGGCACTGGGATTCCCGTTACCTTACTAATCCTACTGACAGCCTTACGGCTTAGCCTTTAAGTAGTTCTCACCTTGAGAGCATCCTTTGAAGGGTCCCATTGCACAGCCTGGCGAAGGACAGGATCTGCTTGGGCTGGAAGTACTTACACAAAGATTTGGGACTGGAGCCCTGGTTCTGCTTATCTAATATGCCAGTTGGAGCAGCATCATTAACGTAGGAGAGGAATGCTCACCTTGCCTCTTTGCCTTCCCACACTCATACAACACCACAGGTGAGATAAAATTATGGGTTTAAATCCCTCTTTAAAGGCCAGTTGGAGTCCTGCAGTAATAGTTACTATACATAGTTCAGAGCCCTGATGTTGGCAGACATCTAGGAAGAAAAAGCGTTGTTCACAGAAATCAGCTGGATTTCCTTATCAATATGGGAAATTGTAGGATGGTTCTTTGTTAGCATTTACTGTCACATTTTCCCTTTGAACAGCTTGAGAGAGCATCTATTGAAAAAGACAACAGCTGAAAGCTGCACATAAACAAACACCAGGGCTGTAAAGAATAGCAAATGTGAATTCATTTTCAATGAGTTTCCTTCCCAAGTCTTTGTGCTGCTGCATGCCTGTTGGTGGACTAGCAGTGAGGTACTAGTTATGAATATAAATGGGCAGGGAGAAAATCTATTTGGGAATTTGTTTTGACACTTTCTGTTTGTTTTTGTTTTTTTCCTCTGTAGAAGGGGGGTTCTCTGAAAAGATGGAGAAAACGTAATTGCATTTTTTACGCAAGCATCTCTTAGGGTCCAGAATAGCAGGGTTTCGGGCTTGTTTTGTTTTGTTTGTTTTTAATCACAATAAAGGCAAAAGAGAGAGGACATACCTACCCAAAAATAAGCAGGAATCTCATGCTACTGGCCTAACCTACAGCTTCCATCTCTCTTGTTAAGCTGTCCTGTTTTAAATGTTTGTTAGACCAGAAACAGTGGTTGAATCTATGGCTGGTATTCAGGGTACTTATCTGTCACAAGTGCTCAAAACCCAAGTCAAGGATCTTGGTGTGAGAAAAGGTCTTAGCAGACCAAATAAAAGCTGCCAACCAGTGGCTATTTAGTGAAGGTTTGCTTTCACTCTCTATTAACAGTTCTGTAAATTCTAGTAAAATTTCATTTTTGTGGATTGAAAACTTAATTTCAAACCTCTTGGTTTTGTTTTTTTGTTTTTTTGTTTTTTTTTTTCATTTTTTAGGACACACTTTTCCTTCTTGAAAAACTCTCGAAGTTCTTGCCAGTCCTAAAATCAGACGTCTCAGCTGGAGAGAAGATAATGAGACTTTCCTACTCTAGTGGACACTTATCATTTGAGTGAAATTATTTCAGGTGAGCTCCTTGCCCCTCTCACAAAGATCACCATTCTGGGAAAAAAAAAAAAAAAAAGTCTGGCTAAAGCCTCTCTCCTTGAATTTTTTATAAGATGTTTTCCAGTTAGTAAATCTCCCCTATACAGCATAGCCCAGTCATTGCCTCTTTCTCCAAACAACTATATTTGTTTATCTGCTTTCCTCTTTCTACACATGCTGTAATTTCCTCTCTTCTCCTCTCATCTGCATCATTTCATCAAAGCACTTAAACATATGCATGAGCAATAGCCTGTTAAAATTAAAGCATGTGTTTAAGTGCCTTGACTTGCTGTATGAGGATGAAGTGTTGAACTGAAGTGCAGGACAGAATCCAAACCCCATAAATGTCTCTTTGTACTAACTTGTTAGTCCCCAGGATGCTCATAAGGTTACAGACAGACTTCAGAAGCACCTGTTGAGATCCCAAGGAAACAGTGAGGACTTTTTCAACCTCCAGGCATTACTCTAAGGACTCAATGAACTGAGACATTTGCACTGCTAATGACAAGTCACTGCTTTTTCTTCCCCTTTCACCAAATATGACACATTTATGAGAAAACTGTACCAGAAACTGAATTTTTTAATAATGTTTGACTCTTTACAGTATTTCAAGGATGTAAATTGAGTTTTGTATGGTCCGGGTGTTATTTTAAATGTAAATAGGAACAGCACTTTTGTGCATATGTTGTGAAACAAAAGGCACAAAGGACCTGTCCCTTGGCAATCTAATCCCTTTTTATATACAGACTGTCCTTTCTGTTTTGGAGACTGGCTGGGCCTGGTCACAAGGGGAAATAAATCATCACAGGCTGCAGAAATTAATGGTACAAGTTAAAGGAGCTTGATTTAAGCTCACTTGAGAATTTGGCACTTATCTACCACACTTATGCTTAGATAAACTCTTTTCATCTGATACACTAGCTTTACTCCTCATATCTTGAAAAATAACATGATTGAGTAGCTAACATTTGCAAAGGCCTCACCAGGTAATGTCTGAGAAAGGAAATACTGAAATGAGAATAAAAGATCAACAAAGTCCCAACCTTCTAACCTATAATTTTTCTTGTAAAGGACTGACCTCCTAAGTCTCTATGGCATTATCTGACTTAAATGTTTTGTGATTTGAACACAAAATTAATGTTCAACACAGACCAAGAAAACATAATTATATAGCTAATCTAAAACCCATTTAAAGTTAGGCCACTGGCATAGAAACACTAGAGAGAAGGAAACAAATGACAAAATAATGCTGTGGGCAAAGCAAACTTGAACAATCTGAAAAGGGAGAAAGGAGGAGATAATTATCTAAATGGAACGTAACAACCATTTGTTAAACATTCACAGCTTGATCTAAAGCCCAATGAAATTAATGGAAAGATCACCGTCAACTTTGGTGAGTTTTGAATTAAGCTTTTAAACATTAGGAATAGGAATACAAGAAGATTGCGTTTTTCTGTTTGTGGGTGTTTTTTGTTGTTGTTGTTATTTAGCATTTCACACACTTAAACTCTGCCAGTGGAAATGTCTTGAAGCAGCAGCTCCTCTTCCCTGTCATTTTCTCCCTCACCCTCCAACAGCATTGCCTCACTCTGGTAGTGCTTGTCAGGAGAGTTACAGTCTTCAAAAAAAAAAAAAAAAACCAGGATCTGTGATCTGGCCACTTCATCAAATAGCTCAAAGCAGACTTAGAGCAGTGGATGCCTTCAGAAAGGAAACTTATATTCACCAGTTACTTCAGACAAGTTTGACTGCACACGACTACCATCTCAGTTCCAATACCTTGGAAATTGTCACAAAATTAAGATTGCATTTAAAATCCAAAATGTTTTAAATGAAGTGATAGCAGAGAGACCTTTCTAGGCATGTACTGGAAATGTATACTTTCTACTTTGGCACGTCAGAGAAATGGGCTGACTTTGTGAAATTACAATTCAGACACCGTACTGGGATGTGTAAATAGAAGTTTGGCATTGTTGACTCTCCTTTGGATGAAATGGGTTACCTACAATGGTTCTGCCCAGCCTTGATATTAAACCTTGATGTTCTTGATATGGGTAGAGCATGGCTCCAGCTGTGTCTCTGCAAAGCTATATAAATCTGCTAATTCTTGAGAAGAAACAGGTAAGCCATATTCAGAGCAGGTTACTGTAGACTAAATCACCTAGAGCATTCACCTGGCACTCCCAGACTAAGAGCCAGATATTTACTTCCTCAGATGGCTGCACAGCACTTTACAGTAAAAAAAATGTATGTGTTGTTTTAGCAACATTTATAGCAGGAACAATTGATCTATAGGGGGGAAAAACACTTTAAAATAGTTCTAATTACATGCAGCCCTGTCGTGTTGTTAAATGAGGCCCGCTGCTGTTTTATGAATAATTTGCAGAATTCATTGTAAGTAAATTATATTAGGAATTGGGAATAGGCTCTGTACTGCAATGCAGCAGGTTTTTCCTTCCCTCCTGCCTTCTTATAATACATTCAGAGTATTTGTTACAGCCACAGAACATAATTGCAATTATACTCAAAGACAAGGAACTATAACATACAAACAACAGTGTTTCATTTCCCACCAGATTGTGACTTAAACAATACAAGGAGCTGAGTTAGTAAGAACAGACTCTTTCCAATCAATGAACCAAACAAAACAGTTTGCCAGCACAGGGCTGTAAGTTGTAATGGCAAATTTTCTTTTAAACTTTCCAGGTTGATGTCATGAAGCCCACAAATGTTTCTTTTCCTCCTAAATAAGAGTCCAATATCACAGTATCTGGAGCATATTCTGGAAGGTAAGCCACCCAAAATTTGACACAACAGCACAGAATTCCAACTAAAATATGAAAATAGATCAAAACATTGAACTCTCCATGCTCTGCCCAGCTATGTGTTTCAGAGACCTATGCACTTTCCTGTTGCACTGATCCTTCTCACCTCTGCAGACCTTTCCAGTTTGTCCCCTCATCTAATCCAAAACTTGGTTCTCGAGCACGAAATCAAGTTGTCTATACACTTTCTCCATGCCAGCACAGAGAAAATAGGGATTTCCCCTTTCTCTCTTCTTAAGCAACTACACCAAAAACACATATCAGTCCTTTAAATGAATTCAATATAGTGGTCTCCTTCTGTCTCTACACCATCCACTTTGTTGTGAACTTCAACAAATACAGTTTTATTCTATCCACTTTAAGACTAGGAGGACCATTATAAACACATAGCCTGGCTGCCTGTGTAGCTCATGCTGTAACAGTATCACACCCAACAATTTCTGCCATCCTATAACTTCTGACTCAGCTATAATGCACAATTTAAGATACACCTCCTCTGTCTTAAATCATTACAGACTCTACCCATTCCTAAGGTAAACTGTTCCAGCAACTAACCCTTCTTACTGCAAAATGTACATTTTATTTCTAGCACTGAATTTGTCTAGCTTCAGATTCCAACCACTTATTCACATTATGTATTTTTATATTTGGTTAAAGAACCTTCTGCTATCAGAAACTGCATCCCCACGAAGGTTCTTGTAGATGATGAGCAACTTCTTGCCACTTCCTGGATAAACTAAACAGACTGGTTCTTGTTAAAGACAGTTCACACTCTTGCTATGAGATAGATCTTCAAGACTTCTAATCGTTCTTGCAACTATTTTTGTGAACCTCTTCAAACTTCATTTTTGGCATAAACTTCACATTTGTCAGCTGCAATAAACAAACCCACTGTCAAAAACCATGGTGTGACCCTTAGCCTATAGAACCCACATGAAATTTGTGGCACTGTCCTTCAATCCTTTATTGACTACATTCTACTCCAGCATTTCCACGACTTCTCCCGAGTCAGTGCCAATCTAATGCCTCTGTACTCATCTCAAACATCCTAGATTATTTACAGCTGCACTTCACTTATAAAGACATCTTTCAGCAACCTGGAAGCTTAAGTGCAGGCCTTGTGTCAATCAGTTCTCCCTTTAAGACATAAATCAAAGAAACATTGCACCACATTCTTTCCTGCCCCTTTTTTGTCTTTGTTATTATTCATTTTGAAATCTGTACAGGGATAAGAAGCAGATTTCTACTTACATGACAATGTCTACTTGACTTCAGAACCAGTTTTGCATTTTCAGTGGTGTGCCTGCTTAGCAGCTCATCCCATTTCTACTGGGGAACTCATTACAACGCCTGCAGTGCAGTAAATTACGTGGGAATATTCTGATCACCTGCTGCTGCTTTCCTTGATTGTCAGGGCCTGGCTGCTCTGGTCCATCAGCACAGCTCCATTGCATTTTCCAGGCTGTTATTCTCAGAGATCTGTTTTTCTTCTTGAAGAGTATTCAGATTAAACCAGGCAATTCTTTATGCATAAAATTCTCTGTGAAGATGCATAACAAAAATCATGGCTTTTATATGATTAATAGAGCTGTCAGGACCTATTTGAGATTTAACTTCCATCTTGTGAAAGTTTAATTTACTGGTTGCAGAATAAAAACCTACATAGAGTACAATGTTATGGTAGTTGTAAGCAGTGTTGAAGTCATATGGATGCACAGGAGCTGAAGCAAAATAAGGCCATAAAATGTCTATTATATTGAAACACTATTAAAATCAAAGTACTCAATGCAATGTATACACAACCACTGTTCGAAATCTTTAATCCCACCTAAGCAGTTTGAATAACCAATCCAATTAAAAAATGTGGAACCACTGTGCCTAAATCCTCTGAGCACTATGGAAATTTCTTGATCTGCTTGCAAACTAATTAAATAATTTTAAACTTTTTCACAGAGTTCACAATGGTTATTTAATTCTTAAGCTGCGTACATTACTTCAAAGCCATACAGACTGACATGATATTTTGCAAAACATTCTACTTAAATGCTCATCTCTCTGGTACCCAGCACTACTGAAATACAAGTAACAATGAAACTCAAGGCTGCCCCCCAGAAACCCTGATTCAGCGCGGGTAGTCAGCAAACAAGCAAGACATACAGAGACACATCACTGGCCAGGAGACAAAGGCTATATCTGAGTGAGATTTGGAAAGGAATCGGCAGTATGCCAGAAAGTATGCACCTCGGCGCCAGTCAGAATAATAGAAGGAAGTCTGAATTGGTTATTAACTGGTGAAGGGTAATTGGGAGTTAGCCTATGTTTGCTTTAAGTTATAAAATGAGATTGGATTTTTCATATGAATGCTCTCTAGGCAGTGGAAATTCCAATGGCGGCAGCAGGACAGTTATAAAGCCCCACTCTGACTTGCAATAGCTATCAGACTCTTTCTCCCTTCTCCCTGAAGCTCCAAAGCCCCAGGTTCTGCCCTGTTTCTCTCTTGGAACAAGACAAAGTTGCCCACGTAGACAGCAGAAAGTCTTCTGTGAAAGGCAGTGGTCAGTGGAGATAATTAGCTGCCTGGCTGGTGCTCAGCCCCCATAGCCACGTGGCCAGCAGCCTCTCCACCGACATGTGTGGAACAGCACAAATTCCTGCCCACACATCTTTCCTGCAGGAGGTCGCTGCCGGGACTGGTGACTACCCTCTCCACTTGCTATGCATCTGTCTTCTCACTGGTAGAGGGTGATAAGCTATCTACCAAATCCCTGTGTTCCTCTACTGATCCCTACCTTGACCTAGCATTTAGGTATGGTTTATCTTATCACAGCCATTGTCCCAGTGAAACAAGACTGAAGCATGCACACAAAAATCCACGTGCAAGTGAATAGTCCTTACTGCCTCCTTCCTCTTCCTAATACTGCAGTGTCTGTGGCAGTCGTGCCGAATACCAGTAAGAACGCATCTGATCTACACTCCAGCCAGCAATTTTTAGATCACTAAAAAACCTATTCAATCTTTTTTCTATGACCTAAACAGGTTGCTTTGCCCAGAGGTACTCTGTGAGTCATCAGGCTATATCACTCTTTCAAGTTGCTATGTTTACTATTAGTTTTACCTACATTTCAAATCACACATTCAAATTCAAAGCTATGGTAAATCAGCAGTTCTACTAAGGGATTTACTATGCATAGTTTAGGGTAACCTTTCTGGCATATTTTGGGGGCAGTTCTCCACTGTCTAGCTAGAACAAGAAGCTTTCTTGTCTTTCACATAAAAGAGATAAATATATAAATTAAACATTTAGCTTTAACACGGAGGTGTTAGAAATGCCTGCAGAAGCAAGACTCAGATAATTGAAACTGTATAATAACATTTAGCTTAATGAAATGTTGATGTGGTAACAATAGAAAAACATTGCAGAGTACCCATATGACAACACTGAATAATCTGATATTATAGCTCTAAAAGCATCCACTTGATTAGAGGCCAGGAAACAATTCCCTTGGAAACAAATTCTATGCTCAATAAGCTGTTTTCACTACTGGATAATGAAACAGCTACATGAACAACTCACAGAACAACAACATGGTAGTCAGATTTAAATATTTTTGCCAGGCACAAAAAAAGTCAGCTATACCCAGCATAACTCTGAGACTGTCCCCACTTTGCACACACCTCTCAAAGCACTTTGGAGATGGGAACATTCAAAACAAGCAATGCCAGAGCACAAGAACCAGCAGTGTTTGTCCCATGACTGTATTTTGTGCTGCAGTACAACCACAGTCCCAAACATAGGGTCCCTCTGAGCTAGATGCTTTGCCTTTACATAGAAGTAGGCTGTCCTGTCTTTAAGTTTATCATCTGAGCACAGTATGAGAGGAGAAACAAGGGCAGAGAGATGAAGTAAGTTGCCCTCAGTGGCAGCACTCGGAGTGCAGCTTGGCAGTGCCTTGGCCCTTTCTGCAGCATCCTGCTGCTCCCCATCATTAACACCAAGGCAGGCAAGGAAAGCACAGCACTTACTGTATGTCTGGAAGTTATATTAGAATGGAAATGACATGATTCTCCAGCTCATTTAAATGACAAATGACATAAATGTCTTGATTCCCCATCTCTCTCTTTTTTTTTTTAAACCATGAATCAAGCCCAACTTCTCTAAAGTTTAAATAATTACACTGGTACAAAGCTAATCTCAAAGAACTGTGAAGCCATGTAGCTACAATCTAAAGCATGAAAACCTTGCCTAATCATTTATTTTCATCAGCCTACTGGGCAAACCTCCTGCTAAGATGACAACAGAAAATTTGGAAGAAGAATCGACTCCCACACAGCCAGGACCTAGGTAAGATCTCATCAGAGCTCAAAAAGAGGCATAGAAAAAATGAAACAAAGTACTCAAGGTAGTTTGTCCCTACATATTGGCCTTATTAACACATAGACGTGTATTCTCTCAGGCAGGTAGTTTGCACAGAGGTTCATTATCGTACACAGTGCTCATAACTCATTCTACTTTAATCTTAGACTCTAAAAGCAGCTGCTCAGTGTTGATTCTAAAGCTGTAAAAAGCGTACAGTGAGTATTTTGTTTTAGATGTTTTTAAAACAGCCACTTCCAAAGTAGTGTGTTACCTCTGGGTGAAATTCAAGTCTACTCTGAATGAAAACTGCCTCAGAATCAGTGGAACTGCATGCACTTAAGATAGGGGTGGTGGTGTCCTCAAACCTCAGCTTAGTTGGAAGTGCATTTGGGTCAGGAACAGAGGAATTCCTTCCACCTTAACCTCAGCACTTTCCAGTTCCTGAACTTCACAAAGGCTAAGTTACTGTTACCCAGTTGTGGACATAGGCTCCAAACAACAGAACAGCAGCAGATGACAACAGCCACCCTGATGGCTGGAAATGCCTCACTTGCAGATACAGAGCAAGGAAATACATTGGGGTCCCTTTCTCCTTCGACAGTCATGCTTGAATCTCTACCTATGTAATTTAGTTCAGAGAGTGAGACTGACACAACACAACTGGGATGTGCAGCTGCTTAAATATATGTGTCTAATACCATTCCAGACAACACGTGTTAACCTGGTGGTTGCTTTCTATCAAGTCCTATGTTGTATTAACAAGCTCCATTCGACATCTTCCTGTAGGCAGCTAAATCCCACATTTCTTGACCAGTTCTGACAGTCTTTCCCATCTAAGCTGTCTGCCATCTGTTGTATAAAAATTGAGCAGATCTATTGTTGTGCAGCATACAGTTTAGAACTCAGAGAAATAAACCATGAAACCAGAATGGTACAAACAATCTTCTTCAAAGGTTATTTAAAATAGGAAAAGGAGAAAAACACATAAGAAAGATTTGCTTGGCTGAACTGTTTTTGTTTTTTGAAAAGATACTGAAGACTATATGTAAGGTAGATCTTTTTCAGGAAGGACTTCCTTTTAAAACCAAGTTAGACTACTTTGCAGGGAAAATGTGGTTCTGAGAGATCAAAACAAAATACATAAATAGCCTGGCTAGATTTGAGAGAATAAGGCAATAAATCAAATCCCCATAAATAGCACTCAGAGTCATGTACCATACAAAGTGACCTAAAGCAGTGCAGAAAGAAAAAAAAAAAAGGTAGAAAGCATAAAACTCAAAAAGCAGACAATTTCAAGAGGGCAAACAGTGCATAATTTATAAGTGAGGTAAAACTGCAGTGGTAGCAATAAAAAAGAGTGAAAAAAAAAAAGAAAACTAGAGTTTCTCACTTCAAAGTTTTCCCATAAAGTACAATAACTATGCTTTTGTCAGGGATTTTGAGGATACAGGTGAGAGAAGTGCACAGCCCTCTGCTCCCCTGCTAGAATCTTCAGATGGGAGCTCATTGACAGAAGCACAACAATAGTGTAATGTCCAATCCAGCAAATGACTCCCCAGTGAAGGAACCTCAGTCACCATTAATCTTGACATTAACATGATATAGCTCTTATTTTATCTATCTCAGGATGCTGTACACAATTTTGTAAAGACACGGGGAAAAAGAGTTGCTGTTTTTGAAAACAGTTGAACGCAACTCTCATGATATTTTAGCAGGCAATTTGTTCACATTTCATTATAGTAATAGACATGACAAGTGGAAGACAGGACAAAAACAAACAAACAAACAAACAAACAGACAATTCCTTCCTAGTTTCACTCCTTCCCTTTTCACACACTCCCTCTTTGCACAGCCCATACTGACATTACTTACCAGTCTAGGGTGCAATTATTTATAACTTCTTGCTCTGACGTTTTCAGGCTGCTTTGGATGAATGTACAACATGGCTTGGAAACTGTAGTGTGATAGTGATGTGAAATAATCAACTCAAACTGTTTGTCCATGTTTTGCTTTTCCTCTTTCAGCCACCTGGTCTAAACCTGTTCTTTTTCATACATTTTTAAAAGGCTTGAGAATATTTATACCCACACAATGACCTCCTCAATGCCTCCAGGTTGCTTTTCATGTAGAAGTTCACTGAGCCATATACTAGTTCAAACTGGAAAGGACCTAAGGAAGCCTCTAGCTCATCTCTCTGCTCAGATCAGACTAGCTGCTTCAAGGCTTTATCTAGTCAGATCTTGAAAGCCTCCAAGGACGAAGCCTGCCCACCCTCTTTGGGCAACTTGTAGGCCTTAGTGTCCTAACAGTGAAAAAGTTCTTCACTGCATCCAGTGGGAATATTTCTTTTTTTTTTCAATTTATGTCTGTTGTCTCTTGTCCTCCCGCTGTGTACTGCTGTGAAGAGCCTTCTTAATTATCTCCTCCTAGGCACCAGAAGGCTGCTGATAGATTCCCTGAAGACTTCTCCATACTGAACAAACTCAGCCCTCACAGCCTCTGCTCACAGGGCCTGTGCTCCAGCCCCACACTGTCCCTCCTACTCCTTGGATGACCTCAGCTGAAATGGCTCTGGTTTATCAATGTCTTTTTTTATTATGGGGGACCTCAAGACTGGATACAGTATTCTAAACAGGGTCTAAATAGTGCTAAGTGAAGCGAGATTTACAGCTGATCAAAATAGATTTTGGTAGCGACAAACAAGCTTCACAGCGGCAGCACCCGCGGCACTGAGGGGCTCAGCTGGGCCCTGCGGCGGGGCCTGGAGCCGGCTGGAACTGGCTGTGTCTGGCATGGGGCAGGCCTGGCCTCTCCTCACGCAGGCCCTGCCGCCAGCCCCACAACACGGGCACGCAGTACAAGGGCATCCCTCCCAGTCTTCCACAGTAGGACAAGGAGGGTTTTCAGTTCCCTTGTCACAGGTAAAACACTGATGCACAAAAGCCTGTAGCAAATGACACAGCAAGCCCGCAGCAAGAGATCACACCCAGGAGTCCCACGTGCTGTGCCACCTTCTTGCCCAGAGCCAGGCCGCAAGCACTACAGATTTTTCAAGAAGGAATGTAATGTTTTGTGAGATCAGAGATAGGACTCTTTTGGTCATTCCTGTAATTTCTGTCTAGATTTCATGGCATTTAATCTTTCTCAAAGCCCCAGCTCCTGAAACTGTATAATGTGAGGACAATATCTGTTTCTGTTAATGAAAAGGACATTTTTAGACCCCTCAGTTGTAGAAATTACTGTAATTCTGAATAGAAAAGTTCAGAAGCCAGAAGACAAATTAAAAATAGCCACTTTAGAAAGATACTCTCAATACTTAAAATCTATTATTTCAGGGAAGAATTTTTGAATGCTTAGAACTAGCTTTAAGTATTTTAGGCATTAAACCCAAAAGGCTACAGATGTTCTTATCCCCACGTATGGACTAGAGACTTATGAGAATAGTCTTAGCAGCAGGGTGAGTAATGGAGAAGAAAATGCCAGTGCTAATAATTACATTCCAAGGAAATGACGCCAGCCAAGAAGACCAAAAGAAAAAAAAAAAAAAGTAGAAAAGGTCACACATATATGGTATTGTATATATATTGTCATATACTACTTAACATCCATTACAAATATAAATACTGTTGTTTTGTTTCAACAGCTGTGTTTTTTAGAAGAGCTACAAAAACACTGTGGTTGGACAGTTACTCCTAAGTAGCCTGTCATGAAAGATGACTTGGCTTTAGACTAGAGTAGGTAGAATATATTTTTATGCTGCTAAACCAGGTTTTAAGAAGAGCATGGTGTCTGAGCTTTGAGCAGACCTAGGGACAGTGATGGGGGCAACAAGCAGTTCGCTAACGGAGTGAGGTGCAAGTTCTTGCAAGCGAAATAGTCAAAAGAGATAAAATAAATCCTTGCAGTTATATGCAGTATATTTTTCCTAGTGTTTCTTCTAAAATTGGTTTGATTGTTTCAGCTGAAACATTTGAAAACACAGCACCACACACACACAAAACAAAAACAAACACAAACAAACAAAATAACCACAAAGGCAGACATCTAGCACGAGAAATCTTAAGGTGAATTAATTACATTTAAACATAGAAAGTACCACATAACCTTAAAAATACAGAATATGTTCCTACCTCAGTTTATTCTTAAAGGACAAATAAAGATCTAGGTTTCAAAGGAGTGTTAGTATACCTATTTTATACACAAGAAATATCAAAAAGTTCTGTTGTCCAGTCCCAGACTTAATCCTGTTATGTTCTTTTCTTGTCTTGAGCTTGAACACTGGAGAGCTGAAAAGCAATATATATGGCAGAGAAAAAAATGTAAGTCAAAGAACAGACATAGAAACACCAACATGAACATGAGGGAACACATACTCTGATTAGCTGGAATTCAACTCTCACCACTGGCAAATGTCTCCTTTATAAAATCAAACAAACAAACAAAAACATCAAAATAAGTCCCCAACAAACATTAAGAAATTCATCCATGCAGCAGTAACTGTAAGGGACAGGAGAAACCAGCACTTTATCTCGCTTCTCAGATCTGAGCAAGCAATGTAGTATGATGCAAGAAGCAAGTTTTTTTTAATATATAAACAAATACACCACAGCACAAATCTGCAAAAATACTCAACCTAATGCTTAGTGGATTTCATGTTTTTGATTTTAAGCACAAGAGATGGCAAAACATGTATTGTGAGTCCAGAAAAGAAGTACTTGTCCCATCTACCTCCATTTAGTACCATTCAATACTAGCTTGACATTGAAAATGCCAACCTAGCTGTGCACATCAACTGCATAGTTAACAAAGTGTTAGTTTTCTTTATAGGACACTTCTCAAGCTTATCATCTGGAGGAAAAAAAAAAAAGGGCTTTTATACTTAGGGGGAAAATGGTGCTGGCTGCCTATGTAGTAATCACTGCTAGTACAAAAAATACTAGGAAGCAGAGAACTAAATCATTGATGACTAAAGTACAGCCACAACCATGTTAGAACTGTTATTAATGCCTGTTTCTGGGTGAAGATGGAGTCTGGACTACGCAGCAGTGACTTTGTATGATTACCACAGCTTTTATTTGCTTTTATTTTAAATACAGACAGTTTAACATGAGAAGCCCTACGCTATATTTACAAGCGAGAAAAGGAAGTCTGCACTGACAATGTTGGCTTTGGTGCTCTGAGTTTCCCTCTCAGAACAAGGATTTCCTCCTCATCCTGCTCCTGTGCATGCATCAACTCCTTACCGCATTCGAAGTAGACAGCAAGATTACAATCAAAATGAGACTGCAGAAAAAGAATTTTAGCTCAGTGTCACTGATGATTCCTATCACAATTACAGCCAGCTTGAGAGGGAATAACAAATACCACTCAGCTTTTATGTCCAGGCATGCCTCACACTCGCCTCCAACAAGCGTGAGCTTTAGGAGTCTGAATGCGTCGTATACCCTCCATGTGAACATCTGATTTTGACCTTGTCAGCATTTTCTATTTCAGCCACCTTTCCTTTCTCATTCCCTCCAATTGTGGCCTCTGATGTCTATATTTTGAGAGACAATATGAAAAGGCTAGCTAGTTTTAATGGCTTTTATTATAAGCAGACTAATTGCTTCTCCTGGGCAGTGTGGTTTCTCCTATGGATCCTTGGCTGAGTCATACAGTTTCCAGCAGTGGTGTAACTGTTCACTTTACTCCAGAAGTGGAGACACTGAGAAACTAAAAAAAAAGCAGAAATAACATCCACACCTAGTGCCACTTGCTGGATTTTCATCCACTCTGCTTCTGCACACTAGGCCAGCAGGAGTCACTTGCTGCCAGTCGAGGTGGGAGGCAGGACCTGAGAGGATGTCATTGCAAAGGGTCCAGCTCTGTGAGCTTAATGTGAAAGCAGACCTCCAGCATGGAGGTCTAACAGTCTATATTAAACAGTCAATGAAAATTAAGAGGGGAAACAACTGCCTGTGGATCTCATTTCCTGATGCATCACCATCAGGCTGCTTGCATCTTTCTGAAGGTCTGATTGAAACAAGACCAGGAAGAAATCCATTGTCAGTTGATCTTATATTTTGGCTCAGCATTGAATTAAAAATCAAGGAAGCAGGAGTAGAATATCCAAGAAGAGAGTTACTAAATGAAACGCTTGTCAAACTAAGTTAATTCCTGCACTACCCACTTTGACAGCACCTCTTTAATCACATACCAGAACAGGGTGATGATCGGTGCCACTGAATTAACTTCTAATTTCTTCTGAAGTATTTAACATAGCATTGTATAACTCTGGCTCATAAAATATGACAGTGACCAAGTCTTTTGGAACATTATGTTGCTATGCTGAGAAGCCCTGGAAAAAAAACAGTTTGTGATGAAATGTCTGTGGTGGACTGCATGGCTCTGAGGCTCTGTTATTCCTACTCTGAGATAAAAAAGACACAGTAAAGAAACTAGCACAGCAGCCAGTGCAACAGCAACTTAGTTAAATGCTGCATTATTGCCTTAATAAACCAAAGTCACTGCTAGCAAGAAAGGTGCTTTCAAAGCACAGCAAGCACAGCTTTGGTTTCAGGCTGCATGTATGTATGAGTCACTAGAGGGATCTATGCCTATAGCTTATAAATTGTGAACAATGGTATAAATTTGTCTCTATAGGAATCACTATGTCACTAGATACTGCCACCTATGTAGCCCATTCGTACGTAGGAAGGCTGGCCTGCATGGTCACAGCACGGAGCACAAGGGATCATTAGAGCTCAGTGATCATCTGGCTAACATCTAGCACATTCTGATGAAGGATCTTGCTGGGAGATGGAAGAAAAAAAAATACCTTACTCATGCTAGGACAGACAGAGGTGGAAAAGAGAATTAGAAAGGGTCCTATAAGGAGGAGAAAAGGAGTGGGAGGGACGGTGTGGGGCTGGGAGCTCAGGGCAGAACCTCTAATGGGGCACAGGGACCCACAGAGCCAAATGAGGTGCCTGGCTGCCTGAACATAGGTGGGCACTCACTGTCTTGTGCAGAATTGCAGTGCTAAGGTTGAACTGCCCAGGGAAGAAAGCCAAGCACTCTGACTACCAGCCAGGAGCAGGGAGTGGGCAGGGCAGGCAGTGTGTGTTTTTCTTGGTCTGGTCCTTTCTGCCTTTATAAGCAGTCAGGCCATTTCCAAAGACATTGCCAAAGACATTGGTAAAGGCAGCTGATGCACTTACTGCAGGTAACATGTCGGTGCATGGAATAAAGTTGCAAGTTTTTGTATTGTTTCTATTTTTATTTCCAGTCACTTAAAATATTTTATCAGTGATTTGGTCGGACTTTAACATGTTCACCTTTTATATTTTAATTGTATCCTCCCTGAGGAAGAAATGCTAAGCAATTAAACAGTATGTGAACTGTTCAGGTTTGTCAGAGTTTAAGGATTAGTTTGGGGGTACATATCAGCCCACACATTTTAATTTACTTGTCATGCTCATGTTAGGAATTTTGATAACTTTTTCATAGATTTTACTGCAGATATTTTACTGGCTGCTGTACTGTCTGCCAGCTAGCTACCTGGGACAGACACTTTTAAAACAATACAGGGAGCACACCCACAGAAATGCACTCTCTCATACCCATTTGCGAGCAGCGTTTCCATTTCCCAGCAGAACCCCTTTTCACAGGCACAGGAGGCCCAAACACAGACCACTGTGACTGAGGTACTGTGGGGACTGGACTGATAATTAAGTACATGGGGAGGAATTAATAAATGGGAAGCTGTGATGGCAAAGAACAATCTGAACAGAGGAGACAAGAGGAAGGAAAAAAGAAAATGGAAGATCTTAGATGCAACAAAGGGAACACTGCTGTGTAGCCCCAAGGTTTAAACACTGCCCTGAGAAACTGTGCTCTATGCTTAAATCTCATAAATCATGATTCAGAGGACTGGAATAGCTTCTGACCATCAAAAGCTTTGCCTACCAGTAGTGAGATGCCCATTTTGCACATTCTTGCATCATGAAAGAAAATGTGAGAGGAAAGAGGAAGAGAAAGAAAAAGAAAAAAAAAATCTGCTGAGAGCTCTTTGTTGTCAAATTTGAGATACAGTTAATCTGTCTCTCCAATACTTACATGGCAGGTGGTCTACCTGGATAATTAACCTTAATTCCTTATACAAAGCTTTTCAACCCATCTTGCTCCTGCATCATATTTACGTATCCATTTGAAAAGCCATACATAAGCACACAGAGCACAGGGCACATGAGGGAGATGTCCTCAGATCTGAGCAGGGAAAGCCTGCGTGGGAACTACCTGTCAGCACCGGTAGAGGTGCAGATGACCTTATGCAAGGAGGCATTTTAATTCATACTTTTCTGAAGTATACTGAATAAAACTGTCCATTAATCTAAAGGCCTTAATGTAATCCTACAAACACTGTGTTTTCTTGATGGCTTTTATGTATTGTTAGAAAGCCGATAATGACCCTGTGGAGGAAAAATAGCAGAATAAATGGTGTCCTAAAAAAATACCTGGTGAGCAAGTAGTGCCATTTTACAGTGCAGTTTCAGTGATCTGTAGAGAGTGATTTGGTACTTTCACTGATTCAAGCTGTTGTCCCTCAGAGTGGCACAGCACTGCATTAGCACACTGCACTAGAAAGCGCTGGGTTTAAGGGAAGATCCGTGTCCTGGTGGCCAAACCAAGCTCATGCACCAAAGACATCCCTAACTAAGTTTTCATTTATTAAAACAACAGCACAAGTCTGTAATTTCCCCCAGTTCCCTGTCACAGCATAAGAGCAGAGTTTCCTCTTTACAGCAACCATCCGTATTTTGGGGGCTGCTGATGCTCATTTCTGTGACACGAGGCAGGGAACCACAGCAAGCCTCTCTTCCTCCTCCTCCAGGACACTCAAAAAACGTCAGGAAGTGTCTGTATCACTACTGAATTTGTGATCAGGGAAACAAGCTGAGTTAAATGAACAGGTCCCCATTCACTCCGAGGTCAGAAGCTGAGTCAGTCACGGAAAGGACAGTCCTGAAACCTATGATCTTCTTGAAAGGCAGTGCCAAGACACAACGTCTGCACGGCACAATATCAGAGAAGGAGGGGACATTGTCACATGTGGAGGGCAATGTTAGCTCCACCATTTCCAGTTCCTGAGCTCTCTGCCTCTTAGATTGTTTCTGTTTGAAAAAATAACTGACAGTTTTGCTTCCTGAATATATCCCACATGAATCCTAATGCTACGTATTTAGTGAACACTTTTAAATGAAACATATTGTACCAAGCTTGCCTACATCTATTTTATCATATTATCTTTATCTTTCTTGCTCTAAATGAGTCTTTGACATTTTGTGTAGTTGCCTGCAAGTTCTAAAAGAAGTGCAGTCATTTCACAGTTTGTGGGTTGTATGTCTCTTGTGCAATACTAAATATTGCCACATTATAATGGGAAATCCCTTGTTCTCAATATCCCAAAACAGGGTAAGGCAGAAGACATCTGACTAAGGTCTGTAATGAGATCTGATCAAGGGATGGGTTTTTTCAGAAGAAACAGATTTCCAGTTACTAAAACCCCATGGAAAATTTGCTTCTGGACTTCCAGTCCCACGTCAGTGGTGTTGAAACTGTGTATGTTAACACAGAACAGGCCAAACAGGCTGCCCTCCAGCACTGCCTACAACAGCAGAAAAAGTGGCAGGAAGTTGCAATTGACTTTTCCCAGAGCCACTCCTCCTCCTACATCTATGTGCCATCCTAAGGAGCACCTCAGGCATGTTCAGCAATGCAACACAAGCATCACCAGCCTGAGAGATGACATCACTACAGGTGATATGACCCAACAGTTCAGTACCACAGTCTACAGCATGCACAGAGCTGGTTGCAAGGAAGCACATAGGTGAGTTTGGAGAATGAGTTTTGAGAACTTTCTTCATATAAGAACCTGCAAAAGACCTCCTGAAGCAGATAGAGAGGTGCTACGTAAAATGGGGATGGGACTGAAATGTACATGAGGTTGGAAGAGAACTAAAATGAAAAGAGAGGTAAGGGGAATGGTGGAGAGGTACTAATATGTTCCTCTGGTTTTAGGGGAGCCAAGGTGTATTAAAAGCAAAACAAACAGGATACATTTTCTCTGTTTATAACCTTTTTGTCAGAGGGATGGCAAGTATTCTTGGGGAAGAAGCAGCTGGTATGACAGGCATACAGTAACTCAGGAGAAATTAAAAACTAAAATTAAAAAAAAAATAAAGGAAAACAAATCAGGAGGCAAATACCTAAAAACACAGATAAAGTACTCCTGAGAGAAAATAGATAATTCTCTTTGAAGTAGAATATCTATTTTCTAATTTTGCAACTTGCACCTCTCAAAAGTCTGGATGGTTTCCTCTCCTTTCTGTTTCCACCGCCAATTCAAAAATTGTTTATATGCCCAGCTCCAGTTATGGGTGCTCACAGTGCATATAAAATGTATGCAAATCAAAGGACAGTTTGTCAAGCTTTTTACAGATTACTTGCAGAACAGAAATGTTTGAGGCATCATTGGAGGTTTATTTGTTTGTTGCAGATGGGTTTCATTTCACTAAGACACCATAGCAGCTGTAGGCACCCACACATTTGAAGGGCAGAAACACCATTATCCTCTTATCAGACCCATTTCATAGAATATCCCAAGTTGGATAGGGACCCACAAGGATCATTGCGTCCAACTCTTGGCTCCACACAGGACCACCTAAAAATTGAACCATACGTTTGAGGGCACTGTCCAAATGCTTCTTGAACTCCAGCAGGCTTGGAGCTGTGACCACTGTCCTGGGCAGCCTGTGCCAGTGCCTGACCACCTCTTGGTGAAGAACCTTTTCCTAATTTCCAATCCGACCTTCCCTTGACGCAGCTCCATGCTGTTCCCTCGGGTCCTATTGCAGGTCACCAGAGAGAAGAGATCAGCGCCTCTCCCTCCGCTCCTCTTTATGAGGAAGTTGGTTATCATGAGCCATAAAAATTTCATTTAGTAATTCCTACATCAAGCCCTAATCCTATTTAAACAAAAGCATATTCTTTAGATACAGGTTGATACATTAATACTGACAGTATGGAACTATGCCTGAAGTACTTCCAATTCGCTTTATAAATTATACGTTTCACATCATGGAGGCAACCATGACAACAGACCAACCAAAAAAGCAGTTGATTTGTTGTCACTGAAGAGATCTATCATTATATCTTACTGTGACTTTTTCAGATTTGATGGAGGACTAATAGCAGGGCACCATGGAAAACTTTCATCAAAGCTGTCCTTCAAAGTTCTCTTTTTTCCTATCCTAAGAAAAAACAGGCTTTAGATTCATAGTAGGAGTTTATGCAGATGAAGTAAAATGAATACACAGTTCCAATAATTACTTTGGCTACTTCTGACTTTTCTGGTCCTTATTTAATTTCAACAATTAAAATACAGTGCCATGTTTCTTATGAATTCACCTAGAGGCTGCAGGGAGTTTACTAGTAGTATTTATGCTATTTACTTATTGCTATGCTGCAAACTCATTGATGGGATTATGGTTCTGTCTTAATTTGATTTCATTATTGCCATTATAGGATCTTGCTTTGCGCCGCAAACAGACCTGTGGTTATGTCACTTTCAAGGTGGTATTTCAGTGTTTCCCAACTTGCTAGATCATTTGTCTTCCTTGCTTACAAGCTAACAGTATATTTCAAGAATATGACAAGCCACCTAATCACAGATTTACAAGAGAAGGTGATAGCATTGCTGCAAGCAAACGAGACTTTTAGGAAATGGAAAGAGATCAAGGTAGAAAATCTCAAGTCATTATGGGAAGGGAACAAGAATATGACCGCAGCCTTCCAAGACAAGAATAAGGCTGCCTGGGAAAAGAATATGATTCTCTGGAAAAAAAACATGACCCTCTGGGACAATGTCAAGACCCTACTGATGGATGAATTGGAAGTCTGGGGAAAGGACCTAGACCAATGGAAAGCTGGGCTGGACCTTTGGAAGAAGGAACTGGACCTTTGGAAAGAGGAAGAAGAATTCCTTTGAGGGCAAAAATATTCACAGAAGAAAACACAACAATTGTATTGGCCAGAAACCAAAGATGAGGCACTCGCATGCTTAGAATGATTTCTGCCTTCTTAAGCTAATAAAGCCTTGACCGCTCTTTGAAATTATCAGTCCTTTATTTCTAAGTTTGCTCTGTTGATCTTTTCCAATCTCAGCTCATTGTCTCTGCTTTCTCTGACGTAACACCACCATTTAGCTGCCTGGTCCTAACTCACCAGCAGGTGAATGATGTTGGTGAGGGTTGCTAAATTTTAACTCCATCAAGGATGTCTTAACCAACAAATTTCTATTGCTCCTAGTAGAATTATGCAGAAAATTTGATAGTGTTAGAAATGCTCTTTCATTAAAACTTAGTGAAAATGGTGAATATAATTAGTTGTCTTTTAGAATGAAAAGGAAAATTAACTACAAAAACTTTTGGATTTAGTCGTATGATTGTTCTTGCACATGGGGAGGTTTGGGGCATCATCTGTCTCAAAAAGACAAGAGAAAGGTATGTATTATCTTACTCAAAGATGTATATAAGAGATGAAATCTAGCAGATAATGGGAGATGGAAAGGGCAGAGGGTACTACTTAGAAATTGGTTTCACTACTGTGAGTCCCATAACAGCATTCATTCTCTAGAAGCGATCAAAATACTCATTTATGCATTTTAATTCGTTCCTTTTCAGGGAAATTGCAGAAATCCCACTATCTTCTACTGACAATTCCTAGGTATTGCAAAGTATTTCAGAATAAGTAAAAAAGGCAGAGAAGAGAAGAGGGCAGGGGAGAAGGAAGAAAGCAAGCCAGTCTGATAAACACATAAATGACAGGCAAAAACACTTCTATGGTAAAACTGACTATGGTGAGCTGACTGCAAAGATGTCTATTCATTTGAAAAAGGAATACAGCTGTCTCATTCTCCATCCTCATGCCCAAAATGAGTTCAGATAATGGAGCACTAACTAATACTGAAGTTTCCAGAGTAATCATCACAGATAAACATGAGAGAAGCTGGGCTGTTGCGTATACTGTGTCTCTTTGGGATAATTCCATGAATTGTTGACTTCAGTGAGAAAGTAAAACATTATTTTTTTTAGTGTTTGTTCATTCGTGTTAGCCTGAGGTGATGCAGATGTCAAGCATAATGACTTAATCCAAAAGTTGCTCTGAAACCTCTGTGCTGATCAGCTGCCAAAGCAGCAACATTTTCAGGATCAGCAGGTCTTTGATGGGTACAAAGATATTTCTGCAGTAACATGCTGTAGAATATTTTAAAACCAACATTAGAATCATGAAATAGCTTAGGCTGGGACCTTTGGAGGTCATCTGGCCCAATCCTATGCTAAAAGCAGGGCCAACTTCAAAATCAGATTGGTACTAGAATGAGAGACTCAACACCCTGGGGAAGATTTCAAAGAAGTACCAAGAGGATTCTCCAACATCATCATATACAGTTTATCAAGTTTTGATTATGCTTGACTATGCTGAAATTCACCCTGTGTGCATGCACTGCAAAATAAAAAATAAATAAAACCCATTCATTTATTTTCCCTCAAATGTGGAGTGTTTCTCCACATTATTCAGGAAAATACAAATGACTGCCATTGACTTCAATTTCTTAATGGATTTCTTCAAGCTTCTGGGAAAGGGTCAGAGAAATGAGCTCCTGAAGGTTAAGAAAAAATATTGGTGAGCTTTAGTTCAGTCATCTAATCATGTTTATTTTCAGGAAGACCTAACAGAGTTTTTAATCAATTGTTGGTGAGTTATAAGGAAGAAGGAAAAGAGATGTAATGGAAGCAAAAGACCATCCCTAGATACACGGAAGACTACGTACAACGATACAAAGAGTTGTGTTCACTGGTAGCTATTCTGCAGGAGACAAGCCCTTCCTTTAATGTTAATCATAAAAGGCAAAGTACTTCACACAGAACAGTGTTTATTCAGGAGGGGGGCTTGAACTCAAACCTCTGACTGTGTTTCCATGTTTTCCTGGGTTTAATCCACTTACCAGTTTGTCTGATTAAGCTCTGTCGCACTATACCTTTCTGGTTCAAAGTAGTGACAATTCATCTTGACATGAAGAAGACACAAAAACTATGCAGGAAAATGCAAGAATGAGTCAATAGTACATAACCCCAGAAAATGTTACAACATAAAAACTGGGCCGCTAGAACATAAAATATAGGAAATTAAGTTATTGTAGTGAAAGGAAAGGACAGTTTTGTTCACCTCTAGGCAAAAAAAAAAAAAAAANTTTTTTTTCCCCCAAAGAAAAAAAAAAAAAAAAAAAAAAAAAAAAGCATTACAAATCCTCATTTGGAACTGTGGATAATCAAAATGACAAAGGACAAAAAAAAAAAAAATCACAATAACTGAAAGCAACTGGCATAAGAAATCTCATAGTCAGATACGACATAATTTAGTAAGAGCTTTTCCTCCTGCATCGCACATCCCAAGCAATATAATTTGGTAAACTTCTTCAGTAAATCAGTAACTGCTGTTGAAACCCAAGTCTCCCTTTAGAAAGAAATTCAGTTTTTAACTGCTTAAGTAGTGAAGGACCACATGTTTTGGAAGGACTGAATGAGGTTAAGAGTCTACCTTTGTCTGATGTTAAACCCAGATGGTGTGACCTCATAACTAGTGAAAGATGAGCAAGCTACCCTGCACTCTAGAACTGGCTGTGATGGTTTCAGATCTCCTCACCTGTAGGGTGCAAAAATTTGCTAACAAAGACAGCGTAAGAGTCTTCAGTGTGACCACAAAAAAAAAAAAGCAGGTTAGTTACAATACAGAAATATTTTCTCATAATTTAATACTGAAGATTTGATTTATAGGTAAAACTCACAAGGAAATTAGTCTACAAAACGGGATCCAAAGTATCTGTTTTAAAAGCTGATTATTGAAATGTGACAGCAGAAGGTGCTGAGAGAGACAGTGTAAAAAGGAACCTGCTAATAAATTCATCCATTCTGGCTAAGGTCTTTTGGAAAAAGGTCTCATGACACATCTTCATAGGAAAGTATACTCTGAAATGCAGTTACAATATCTAGATCTCTGTGGACCCAGCTGAGACTTTGATGGTGAGTCTGCCTGGTTTTCACACTCTCTTCCCAGAAACAGAGTTCATGGATATATCTGAGATGTTCACTGCTCATTGACAAAGGCACATTTTCCTCACAGCCACTATGTCATACATTACTTATAATGCATGTAATTACTTATAATGCCAGACATTACTTATAATAATGAGTTGTTTATTCCTTGTAAACAGGATATTACTGGAGGTGTTAGTTCCACTTTCTAACAACACAGCATAAAAAGTAGCTGAAGTATAAATTACATGGGATTGCACCTCTACATTACCATACTGTTATAGCAAACAAAGATTGCCTTGTGTATCCACAAATACTTGCACTCACATATGCTAACAGAAGTAGCATATGGGGTGAAAAAAGGGCAGTAGCTGGAAGAGTTAAGCATACTCCATGGAATCATTAATTCATAAATTTTACAAGATAATGTCTAAAGCAGAAAAGATACGATTTTTTTTCCTGAAAGAACAATCAAAAATGACAAAGCACATGTAAACACCTATACAAAGAATTCAGATTTTTCTCACAGAACATAATTCATAGGAGAAATACTGTTCTTCCCCTTGTATCACACCCATGTTACTATTAAGCTAGAAGTATAGATGTAAACAGCACAAGTATTTGCATTAGTTACAATCTCCTTTAAAATTAAGGCACACACAGGCAGTAACCACTCAACAAATTTGACTATGCAAACAGCATAGTTGTCAGTGATCCATCCAGTAAAGAGTTTGTGATGAAATAGTTCAAGGATTATCTTCCAAAATGATTGTAAGTGACTAGTGGTTATGAATGCCCTGCTGTAAGACAAGCTTCTTTTAAGTACATCACATTAGATTCTGAAAATAGAGGTACTCAATTCATTTATCATTTTGGAAAATCATTCAGTGTTAATTTTTAATAACCTGACTCATACCACATTTATGGAATGACCTGATTAGCTTTATCTGATAGTTTCTTAACATAACATAATTACAGCCCATGGCATTTACAGCTAATGCTACATGCTTTTGTATTCCCCGAGTTTGTTGTAGGTATCTGAAGTTTCTTTGCGCACACTTTCCCTGTTATCCTGCACAGCAGTGCGCTTGTACTTGAAGAGTTCATTGTTTCACCCTGTCAGATCCAAGCATCCAGTTTCTACGGCATCAGTTATAATCCAAAGGAAAGAAAGCAAAAAAAAAAACAACCAAACAATAAATAAATAAATAAATAAATAAAAATAAATAAACAAAGGATGGAAGAAGTAAAACAAAGTAGTGAGATACCAGCTTTCTACTGTTCAAAGAGACAGAGTAAGAACTTCCAGGCAAAATTGTCCAACTTCCACAAGAGGCAGCTTTGCAGAATTTTGAAGGAAGAGAAAAGGGACTTCAAGAAGGAAATCAAAGCCTTCTGCAAAGCAAATAAGAATTTCCATGAGGAAATTAGAGCCTTTCAGAAGGAGAACAAAGCCAAAGCCTTATGGAAGGAAATTAACACCTTCCAGGACAAGAACAAAGTTTTCATGGGAGAGATCAAGAATGTTTTAGAAGAGAGTGAGGACTTCCTACAGAAAATGAGGGTCATCCAGATGAAAAAAAAAGTTTTCCAGGAACAAGTTGGTAGCATTCAGGAAAAGCTTGAAGAGTTCTGGAAGAAAATAAAGGCTGCTGAGGAGTTGATCAAGGTTCTTGAAGAAAGGAATAAGGCTGGCCAAGAAGCAGTCAAGACTTTCCTAAAACAGAATCAAGATATGCAAGAAAAGAATAAAGCCATGTATGAGAAGAACAAAGTCCTGCAGAAAAAGAATAAAGCTATGCAGGAAAAGGATAAGGCTTTCTGGAAGAAGGACAAGATCTTCTGGGATGAAGAGATGGCCATCTCAAGAAGCAAACTTATTCTTTGGGAAGAATCCATAGCTTTTGAGGAGAATGATTGGAGGATTCAAAAAGAAAAAGAAGCTCTGTGGGATGTGGTGGAAGCCCTGTGGAATGAGAAATTTTCCCTCTTGGAAAATCTGTATATTCCCACAGGAGAGGAGAAACTACCTGGAACAGAAGAGAAAAATCTGTGTGGCAATTATGGCCCAGCTGTGGACACTGGAAATGAAGCATCGGAGCAAATCAGGCAGATCTGAAGTATGACTTCACCTCTGTCAGACCACAGATGGGTTTTTACTCCTTTCACTCTCAGAGTTTTAAAATAAGTCCTGATAGAACCTAAATAAATAAAATAAAATAAAATAAAATAAAATAAAATAAAATAAAATAAAGTTCAGATTCTTGTTTTAGCTTTACATTTACTTTTAATGTGTTTGCTGGTTTTTGTTTGTTTCTCTTTGCTTGAGTTCCAGGTTCTAGCAGTCAAAATTAACTGCAATTCTCTTCTCACAATGCTACAATGAGAAGTGCTTGTGAACTATGCACACACAATTATGCACAGACACACGCTCCGACGGCCTTTCAGACTAAGCCAGGCATACGCTAAGCTCACGCCAGATGGTTCCATTTCTTAAGTGTCCCCCTGCCCAGGCCAAAGACATAGTCTATTATCTACTGCTATTCACAATGCACTTGCATTTTTTCAGATCTGCGTCTTACACATTCAAGAATACATAACTGAAAATTTCTGAAGTTCAGTTTGAAATGAAGGTTAAATTGGTTATGGAAAAAAATCAGTAACAGTCATTAAAAAAAAAAACATTTAAGATTTTCCAGTTCACCTCAAAAAAAAAAATAAAAAGTATAACATTTAATGTTATTTATTAACTATATAACTAGTTCACTTCAAGAATTTTAAGGCAAATACACTAGCTATACCTTCCACTGTATCACTTGTTTGGATCAATTCATTCAGAGAAGCAAATAACGCAACTACCCAACCTTCTCTTTCAGAAGCCAAAATGGGACATTGTAAAGAGGCAGCATACAGCTATAGTTAGGCTCACTTGCTGAATGAAGTTGGCAACGCACTACCTATTTTCAATTACACCTCTTTATTTTTGCTCTGTAAGAAGCACACTAATGAGATAGCTGATTCAGCAACATCAGTGACAAATCAGTAAAGCAATCACTTCACAAAGCTAAAATCTTTTCTTCTATATGGTGAAAAAAAAATTAAATATGAGAAAGGAATTAATTGATTTTGATTCATGAATTCTTTGAGAATAGGAAAAGCAGTTATTTCACAAGCATGATCACTATACACATCACGTCTCTTTCTCATTACAATTCTTAAGTTGTTGCCTACCCATGATGCTTAGTCAAACAAATGCAAGTTCCTGTAATACTTCTGAAATATGGCCATCTTATAATCAAAACCTAATTTCAGTGGAGGTAGGCCAGTATATGAAATAGTACTGTTAAGAGACGTTCGCTCACCAACATGAGCCTTAAAGTGACTTATCTCAGGGAGAGAATCATTACTGGAGAAACTGCCTCTTTCACATATTTCTTGGTCATGAGGACATCGTTAACATGATTAAAGAAAAATCTTTCCCTCTCTCAAATACATTTAGCAGAAAAATTCTCATACTTGTCCTACTGTCTACTTTGACAGCACTTCTTAAGGGCACAGCTGTAACCTTCAGCCTAAGAATGTTGATTTTGCAGAACGTCAGCCAAAACCAAGCAAAGAATTTCTTTATCTGTTCTGAATCTTACATATTTACTACAAGGGCAAGAAAAATAAAGCCCACAGGAATGTAGCAGTGGTGGGTACTTCATTAATGCAGGTTAAGAACAAGGAGCGCAGATGTGATGTCTGACTGAAGAAGATTGTTTGATATCGGGAGTTATCAACTAGACAGAACCTAGGAGTTAGAAACGAGGCCACACGTAAACAAAGCTGCAGGAACAGCTGTAATAAAGGACATTTAGTGAACGATTTACAGGATGTGACTTCTGATTTGACAGGCAGTCGGGAATAAAATGTTTAATTTTTCAGACCTATTGCCAGGCAAGCTGAGAACTGTGAACTCATCTGTGTAGGAAGGGAAGCTGAGAGAGGAGCTGGGGGACGGGTGGGATCACTTCCTTGCTCAGGGAGCAGCCTTCTGGATATTCCAAGGCTGACACATTTTGTTGTGATGTGTCCTGTCAATTTTTGTCATTTGTGTCATATTACATCATCTCTTGGACTGTAATTAAGTTTGACAGAGGAAAACAGACCAGCTGAGATTTAAAATGACGTGGCAGTTAATAGATATGCATATTTGTCAATCTTTTTTTTTTTTTTTTAAAGTAAACCTCACTGGGAACAGACTATGGAAAGGGCAAAGGCAAAAAGATAAAAAGGTCTCTCACATGTACAGAAATAGGAAAAGAGTCTCTTAAATGGTTGGACTCTGGAGAGTCTCCATATTTCCATTGACAAGGAGGGCAGATGCTGTTATGCTGTTGTTTGGATGCAGAGCACGAGCTCTTCTTACTTGTACTCTAAAGACTTACTTCAGTGTTCCAATGGGAGGGGCAAAAGCAAGTGAATTTGGAGAGTCTCTTTCCCTTCACCCAGCCCTCAGCTGTGCAGGTACTTCCCTTCAGCACTCATGGCTCTCTTCCCCGGAGAGAAAGGAATCTCTTCTGCCCGTGACTTGTGCCTCAGTGACTGCCCAGCCAGTTGTGCCTAACTCACACTGCCGTACCCAGAAGGTTGTCCGCCTCGGGGGATGCTCCAGGCACAGCAGTGCTATGCAGATGCAGCCGGACCAGTTACACAGGTGTGCCCATGCAGGTGGCATGCTGCTCAGCCCAGGTCACTGCTCCCACCCCGGTGTGAGCTGCAACAGGTCCCTACAGAGGGTGAATGGGGTCAGGAGCATTATGGTAATATCCATTCCAACAGGGCTGGAGACTCGGCATCAGGTAAGCTCATGGCAGATAGAAACAGGTCTTAAAGTATAAACCAATAGATGTATTCTCACTTGGGATAGGGCAAGAAGTAATTACCAGTAACACTGTTGTTTAAGTTCAGTGAAAAAAGTCCATGGAAAGCTCAGATGCAATAATCTGGCCCAGCTCCATCAGCTTTGATAGCACACTGCTAATTTACTCAGTCCCAGAAGAAATCTTGCTCCATACCAGTCTAGGAAACTGGTGATAAAATGGAACTTTTCTAAATCTGCTCCATAATACTCCTCACTGAAGTAGGACAGTAATTAAATCTAGCGCATTACCTATATCTGTAGCTTAGACATTCAGAACTCCTCTCATAAGACACACTGGCCACTGAGATGGCCCTGCAATGAACTGTACATAAGAAGGATTCAAAGACAAATTATTTCAGAGGTTCTTCCTTACTCTTTCCAGGAACCAATTATGTAGACATAATAAAGCTAAGGTATCTTTTCCAGTGAAACCATTCTACTAGAAAAATAGCCTTTTTCTTAGCTTAATGGATTTGTTCTTTAATCTCTCTCAACTCTTGACCTCCATTCAGATTTACATGTTCTTAACCGGGGCACAGAGCAGCTGGATGCAGCAGGTAGCAGGGGGTTAATGGGGAATCCAAAGAGGTTGTGCTTAAGTTGCAGTATACAGATACTGCAATTCTGGGGGGGGGGGGGGGGGGGNCATCAGCTTTGTTGTTTGAAGCTTGAATATAACTGAACAGGTGGATTTGAAGAACAAGTTACTTTGAGTTTTATGATTATATCATCATGTTTTTTCCAAAGACAGTCGGTATCATTGGGCAAATCCTGCATGAAGCTGAGATGCTCCTAGATGATGCTAAACATTCTCAGCTCTAATAACAATGGGAGCTCTCAGAGAAGATGATTGGTTCCCTAACCTGTAAAAGCCAGCATCTCAAGTGACTGTAGCATAGCCATGTCACTTTTATATGGCTTAATCTCAGCTATATAATTAAACTGGTACACAAGCTGTAAAATAATTAAAAATGAGGCACAATGAAGTCTGCTATAAACGTTTGTGCTTCAGTGCTAATTGCTGCCATTATAAATACTATATACCAGCTTCTTCTCTAGTGTAACCCCAGTGAATACATATAGTTGCACTAGGGATAAATTATACTTAACTACCTTTGCATGGTCAAACAAAATTGTACTGCTGCAGAGTGATTAAAAATGGTCTAATCTCTATCATTGCTGCCCTGTAGCAAAAAGAAACAATCAATATAGTAGGCGTAAATGTGATTACACCAACCGTTGGCAGATATTGTTCTCCTCTGGTAATACAGGTAGGAACTTCACAGCATTGATCTACTCCTTTAAAGAGCACCATATCTGTCCAGGAGCGGGGATCTGACACATAGAAGAGCTGTTTAAATTTTCTAATAGAGCTGTGTAAAGAAGCATCGTGTCTTAACCCACACTGTGCTTTACTTACAGGTGATCCTTATGCTTATTTATCAGTAAATTTAGGCCATAAACAGTTTCCTTTGGTTATTTCTGTTCTTTAACATTGTGCTTCCACTGAGCACAGGATCCGTGCTGCTCTGCCCATTGAACGAGCAAGGCTTGAAGCCTTTTGGCTTCGCTATTCTCCTTTTACTGGTTTCTGTTTCTGGGCTTTCCGCATTACTTGACACAGTGGCACTGGTTTCTAGTTGCTTTATTCTCTCTAGCTCCCCATCCCCTTTCCATCTCTTATCCCTTTGCCAACTTTATGCCTCCTTTTCCCTGTACCTTGATGCCTGGATTTTTAAGCCAGGATGAACCCTGCAGTAGAAGTAACTCCTGTTGTGACACAGCTCTGACATTCCGTTATCCACAATTTTTTTCTGTTAGTTTCTTGACCGCAATTTGGCTGTGTCACTATGTGAAACAGAACTCTTTATAAAGAAAAGATATAAAACTACAAGTAAAAACTGAAGAAGTCTTACAGATAAGGAGGGTTATTTCATTTCCATAGAAGTATTTTAAAGCCAATAGACTTTGTTTTATTTCACTCGATTTCTGTGAGCTGAACATGGTGTAGTTGTCAAAGATAAACTATATTCCAGGAGATGAGATGCCTGGGAGGTCACAAGAGCAGTTCTTTGGCACTTAAACAACAACAAAAAGGTAAAGGCAACTTCAAAGGAATAGAAAGCAAAATAACAGGGGCTTTGCACCTTTCACTGGATGTCCACCCAATCTGCAATGAGCTTTATTTCGTTTTCATGTCTCAGTGTCCCAGTTTGAGATTTTGACAGGTGCTTGCTTTGCTGAAGACACATTTCATTTCAAGGCGTAAGGCAGGCAGGAAATGGCCCCTTGACACCAAGCCCGAACTCCATCCTTCTCCATTCTGCCCATAATCCCATCCCATAACTGTAGCTGAAGTGGCAGCCCCCAGCTGCCTCTCCTGCCAGAGCAAAGGATGTGGCCCCCTTTTCTCAAGTATGTTCCAGGGCTTGGTTTGGTTTCATTTTAAATGGACAACTCTGTTTTCTGGGTTTCTTTGGCTTCCCTCCCACCCCACCCCTGGCGTTCCTTCCAGCACATGGGGAACACAGTCCTCATCACTAGAGCTAACTGAATAATTCATAACAAATGAATTTGTTGATTACTTGTAATTTTCCTGAAGTTTTCAAATTGTGAAAGCATCACTTAATGAGTTCATGGAGGAGCCAAGGCTTTGGAAGTAATCAGCCTCTTCAAATGAAGAAGTCTCAGTATGAGGTTTCTCTCATCATGGCTCTGGAGAGCAGAAAGTACCAAACTTTGGTTTCACCTTTTCACATGCATAAATCTACTCCTGCTCCAGGCAGCCCTTGGCCCTTTCCATCCCATTTTGAAAGGAGTAAAAATCTTCCACTCAGGTTTTTCCCTTAATTCTGATTTCGGTGAAAATATGAAAATATAAGGGCAGTACATCTTGAAATCAAATGCCTTTTCTTTTTTTTCTTTTTTTTTAATCTCAACCCCAGGGAAAAGAGGGAAAAAAAGGAGGAAGAGGAAAAACAAAAAAGGAGGAGGAGGAGGAAAAAAAAAAAAAAAGCAGGAGGAAAAAAAAAGGAGGAAAAGAGAAACAGGAGTATACATTTTTTTCCATGATGTTTAGAGGAGGCAAGATCAGAAGGAAGGGTCTAAAATATTGTCCATACCAATGGAAGAGCTATTCTTTTAGAACAGTAATACTGCTGTTAAAATAAATACACCATAAAAAATACGCTATGAGAAATGCAGTTCCTCATACTGCAGTGCCCAGATCTCTAGCCTAGGAAGATCAGACTTGCCTTTAGACTGTTAAGGAGACTACTCAAATCCATGAGAATCATACTTTTCTTAACTCAATTAGATAATTTGGCTCCAGTCCTGATAAATGCAGGCTTTAGTCCATACATGTAAGTGGAATGGGGAATGGCTAAAATGTCTGGTGGAGGCATTTGAAATATCCACACCATCCTGAGCCCACGGGGACTCTCAGGGTGCTGCATGGCACTGGGGGAGTCCATCACCACCTTGGTGATGGACACTTCAAAGCACACATCCATCACCCTTGCTGAATTTCTTTGAAATTCTAGTATAGAGAAGCTTGTGCCCAATGTATACAAGGCAGCTATTGTGTAGATCCTGTGAGCTGTGAGACATATTACTGTCTATGATTTGATATGGATATATTGTGCGTACCCCCCCCCAAAATTCTTCTTATTTCCTTGGCTAAACATAAGTGTTGGATTATTAGAAGGTAAGATGACACTTGAGGTACACAGACCTCATTCAGGTTCCGCAGATATGATCACCACAGAAAATGAGCATACTATGGTTTGGGGGTGAAGCCCCCCCTTTACAGCAATACTGGTGTTTGCCCAGTTAAACGGGATGTTTGTCACTGTTCTCCTTTCACTGCTTATCTTACAAGTGTACCATTGTAAAATTATGCCTTTTTTTTTTTTTTTAAAAAGAAGGATCACCCATCAGGAATGAACATGAACAAGATATTTTTGCTGAGGGAAAGGTCGGCAGCCAGGGAAAACAAACAAAATCGATGCAATCAGGCAATTTTTAATAAAACCTGAGTATGTTGCAAACACAAGTTTTGTCTCTAGAAAACTATTTTTGCATAAAGCACAGGCCTCAATATTCTCAATTACTTTTCTGAAATAAGCATATTTTATTTACTTGTACATGTTTCATCCTCCTTTCCAGCTGCAAATCTTCTGCAGGACACTGGAACAAATATCCCTGCCACCACTCTTGTGACTTCAACAAGAGGCTAAATGAGTCCATCAGGACTACCATGCGCTTGCCAAACCATTTACACTTGCTTACTAGGGTACATAGTGACTAACTGCATCTCAAGAGAAAATTACCACTCATTACTTCATGCATCAGATTATATCTAAATTATTGTTCTCATAGTACAAGTCTCATGTATTATTCAAATTCTAACCAGTGCATTAACTCTGTCACTCAGCCAAGATTACAGCTAAAAATAGATAGTACGTGTCCTACTTCAGAATACGTTTAACATTACTACCAACCGCATCTTAGGTTTCATATGTGCTCAGATTTCACATCTTTGACCTTCAAGAGAATTTGAAGAGTAAGAGTCAGTAGTAGATAATTGTGTTAAGAGTAAATGAAAGCCTGTAGCTTCTGGCCACATAGTACCAGATGACTTGTGCATCTTTGCATAACGATTTACAATGGAGGAGGTAGTTGCATTTGTTTGGATGCTTTGTATTTAATTGCTTAGAAATAGTATAGCACATAGACAGGAATAACCCTATTCCACACGTAGGTAGGTCAAAAGTAGAACTGTGTATTTAAAACTTTTCCAGATTCTTGGTAAGAAGTTCTATTTGAACTTCAATGTCCCTCCTTTATCTACCTGAAAAAGTCTTAAGGTACTGTGAATCTGCACAGAAAGAGCTAGGGGAATCTTAGCCTTTCCCCCTCTCATTTACAATCAGTATTGTTGCAAGTACTCCTTTGTCCTATCATAGCCATAGATTGGCTCTCCTCACCTTTTTCCTTCTATTCTCACTCAAACACAGAAAAGTTAAGAGCTGGTGAGATTCCAGCCCCAAATGGGAAGACTCTTGGGAGAAGACGTGGTCCTATCTGATATTTATACCATTTATGATGGAAGACTTCCTTTATACTGTATATGCTGCTAAAGCTTCTATAACATTCAAAGGTCATCCAGTACAGAGCTAGTTCTGTTTGCATTAAATTCTGAACCACAATATCCTGTAAATACAGCTCAAACCAAGGTATGGACAGAGAGAGATGGGCAAAATGCAGGAATGGATAGCAGGAATATCATTCCCAACCACTTCTGCAGGAAAGAACACATTCTCCTAACTCATTGCTTTTTCTGCTAACATCCTTCAAAATCACAGCTCAGTTTTTGGCACACGGGCAATTGCAATTTTGACATGAAGAGCACATCAGAAGAACATCCATTTTATCATTTAAAATAAATCTATAGCTCTTTTTCTGCCCTATTGAAAGACTTGAGAACAGCCTTTTAGTCTTCTTTTTTTTTGCCTTCCACTAAGGACTTGAATTTGATGTACATGACCCACAGTAGGACCAGAGTGCCCTAAATGGGCTTTATATAAGTAAGAATTAAGCCCAGAGTGTTTAAAATAAATGCTCATCTAGACACGGATTTAGTAAGAGATGGTTCATTAATCAACCTATTCAGCTTCCAGTTCAGACAGGTTATGAGAGGTGCTCTTCTGAAGATGGAATTGGCTGGCCTGTGATCTGTTTATAATCCCTTTTAGTGTTCCTGTGTGTTCATTTTCCTTTTTCATCCCACTTCCACAATATTCTGAAAATTTAGGGGGTTAGAATTAATGAGGACTATCCCACAGTGCTTCAAAAGATTCCAAAGCCAACAGCTCCTGCCAAGGTTAAAGATGAAAAGGGAAAACAAATTCTATTGTATTTTCACCTTTACAGGCCTTCTGTGCATGACTGATTTGCTATAGTTCCCTGCTGCATAACAAAATACTCACTGCATTCTTATTATAAAGCTCAGGCTTCTTTATCTGTAATAGCTACACTATTTAAACCACTGTTTACATAGCAGATAAATGAAAGAGACGGAAGAAATCTAAATAATATTTGCATTGCCCACTCTAGCATTTATTATAATGTAAAACTCACTTAATTGAGCACTTTTCTCTAAAAATATATAAGGTGTCTGGACTCTAAGACAATGTCTTTCTGGAATATGGTATCACACACATCTCTATTGAGGAAAAAAAGGATTTTTGCCATTTCATCTTATGTACAAGGTACATGGATATACCATGCATAATTCAAGATGAATAAATGAAGGAGGTCACATCCTGAACCAGCACTTATTTATGGATGAGAGCAAATCCATTTTTGCTCTTCACAAATAAAGTGGTTATAATTTATTGTAAATGACAACAATTGCACCACAGAGTTCGCAGCATGAAAACCTCTTCAAAGTTTCCTGATGCCACTCAGGGGTAGCCTTTGTCTCCTGTTTGGCAGTTGGTTCCCTTGAATCTTCTTCCAGCTCTAGCAGAGGTTTTCTTTAGCTTACAGAAATGCATAGTAGGAGAGAAAAGATCTAGTTAAAATTAGGGTTTAATGAATAAAAAGACTCAGTCTCTAACAGCCAAGTAATATTGTCAATGAGCTGAAGAAAGAATTGAAAGCTATGGGTGACATTTACTTGTGTGTACAGCCTCACACACCAGTTCTTGATGATGTGAACCGCAGTCTATGCAGTAATCAGTTTTGCACAAAAGATGTTGAGACAGGTTGACATGCACAAAGATTTATTTGCACAGTCTGTAACTGATGGCATACATCAGAGTTGATGTAAGAGTCCTTCTTTAAGCCCTTTAAGATCATTTTACTAAAGTGCTTACTAGTAAGAGTGGAAACTGAAAAATTGTTTCTGATAAAATGTTATTACAGTTTTAAAAGATTAGCTCATCCAAGAGGAATTTGAGTGGATGGTGTTTATGGTTTTGTTTTGATTTTTTTCTGAGCAAAATCTGGCAAAAATTTCTAGAAAAAAAGTTATTCCTAAATAGGACAAAGGATTATTTAAAAGCAATTACCTTACGTGAGGTAGGAAGACTTTCATTTTCAGTACTGTAATAACTCTTCTAAAAAGAATTAGATGTTTTGATATTCTTGCTCAATTGCATTGCAGGTATTGTAACTTTGCATTTTAGTTACAGTGAGATCAGGGTAATTTGCTTATTTGAACTTCTTGGTGCAAATCAACAAGCCTTCACTGATTTCAGTGGATCTGTAATGACAAATACAGCTCAGATACTGTCACAGAAGTAGAAAAATAGTAGTTACTCTTGATTAAAGCTGACTGGAATATCCAGAGTCCAGAAGTCTTCACCATCTCCACCCTGCCCTAGCAAATTTTGCCCCTAGCAAATCCATTTTTCTTGCTTTTGTAGATCTGTAAATCAGAGGGGAAGTTTTTAATAAATACCTTGTCCATTAATTTAAGCATTCCACCACCTAAAAAGGTCAGTGTCACAAAGAATTTAGCAAGAAGCTGCTCTTGCACCTATGAGAAACACAAGAACTCTCAGCAGCATTTCCCATTATCAGGGCAGACAAGCAAACTAACCGATAAATACATTAGAAATTAATTGTAGAATTTATCATGTAGGAAGCAGGGCCTTCAAAGCAGCATCTTGCACAGATAAGGGTAAAGCACTTAGCAGACCTTTAAATACCGCTAATGAAATGGCTAACTGCCAAGGGGCAGGAAGGGCTCCATTGCTGCCAGTTGTTGGGAAACAACAACCCAAAGAGCCATATACAACCTAAAGCTTTGCTTTCATCTGCTGCCCTGCCACCTATTTTATTGGCATCACACTCTGAAATTCCATTACACTTGTTGTCTGCTCTGAAATGTGACCAGGGATAAACACTTCAACTGGTTGAAATAAAAATCTACTTTGCAGTCCATCTCCTGAGTCACTCAGAGCAAGTCTGGGCAAGAACATTTCCAAGAAACAGGCACGATGTGAGGAGCAAGAGCGGTGGAGTACAGCCAGCTGTGTGTGCCAAATACAGTCGGGAACAAAATCCTGCTTATAGCTCTCATCCTGCTTGCAGTTTTCAGACCCCAGCTGAAACTACAGATCCATCTGTTTTCCCTGTGTTTTCTACCACCCATGGGATACAGTGGCATAATAAAGTGCAACTAGTAGGCTCTCTTATTTTCTGTATGGGAACTGGATGGGAAGAAAGCGACAGAAAATATTTGTGTCTGAAAAGACCATCTTCGACTTTTAAAAATGAGTGTGGTATAAGAAATACAGCTAAGTATCTGCAAGTGTCCATCTGAGAACTGTACAGTCAGACAAAAACCACAGCTGGTGTAGGAAAATAACAGGACAGGCCTTCCATTATCAAAAATACAAATACACCTCATGAGCATCTGTTCCTATTCTCAATGAATGAATGCTATGAAAGACTTCTGCCTTCTATCCTGAGCAGCATGGCATATAGATTTGGAACCAATTAAAATAAACCAAGAAGCTCATGTACTTAGAGGACAAATACATGAAGTGGTAAGGAAATAAATTCATTTTTGCAGAATTGTTCACAGCAGTAAAGTTCACTGTATTTAAAATGCTCATAAAAATGTGTATCCCCAATTGTAGCCCATTCAT
The DNA here is from genome assembly GCA_013399115.1 of Anseranas semipalmata. Taxonomy (NCBI): domain Eukaryota; kingdom Metazoa; phylum Chordata; class Aves; order Anseriformes; family Anseranatidae; genus Anseranas; species Anseranas semipalmata. Next base: position 205,302 of record VXAA01000504.1, read on the forward strand.
CTTTGTGGAATGTTTCAAAATGTTGGTTGGATTCATTTTAGACTTCCTCTTCCAATTGTCTCCTGACTCTCTTTACAGTCAATTGAATTAAACTGGCACATTGCAAACATTTATTGTCTGATCTGTGTCAAATGTCTACCTAAGGAGATGACTAGCACCCTAGAAGGGCCTACTTTTTTCTCAGTTACAAAGGGAATCCCACTTAGAGAAAATTAACAGAGACAAATCCCTTCCCAGTTGATTCAGAGCACAAGATTCACCAGAAGTCAGTGGACTATGCTGTCACTTATAATTACTCAGTTTTATTTATTTTTAATAGGTAGCAGGAAATAAATATCATCACCACAGCAAGTTAATATGCTGGTATTTTATTATGTAGGTTAATAACTATCTCTACTTTTAATATCTATCATAATTCATTAAGCAAAATATTTATATAAGAAAATGGTGTCCCCTAGAAGTACTATGAAATCTTACATTACAGAAAGGGAAAATTTTGCCACAGAGAACCTGACTTCCTATTCCCAGCAGAATGAGGGTCATATTAATTTGCAAGTGCGGCTTAAGCAAGCTGGAAGCCTTTAAGATGAAAGTTGCTCTACAAGTATGAGTTAGCATTATTGCAACATTTATCTTCCACTAAAAATTTAGCTCCAATTACCCTTTAAATTACACAGCATCTTGAAGCACAACAACAGCTAGCATGAATTATTTTCAGAGTTGTATTGTAACTATATATTACAAGATACCATCTAAGTTCCAGACCAAGTCAATGTAAACAAAGAAATCCTGTATTGTCTTGCCATATACTAACCTGTAACCGAAAAGATAGATCTTCACTCTATTGTCTAATGACATTTTCAGGACATAAATCCCTAGGACACTACTAAACCCATTTCAGAACAGAATTTTGTGTGATTACGCAACACAAAGTTCCACATTGAGGGAGGAGTCTCTGAGGCTCCCTTGCACTACAGTCGTACTGCAAATTGGCTATAACAAAAAGTTCTGGGAAAGCCACCACTGTCCAGGTCTGTAGACAGAGCTGGTGCATGAACTGCTCAATCCTCCTGACCTTTGTAAATGACAGACAACACAAGATATTTCTGAGCTCCTTGTACCTTGTAGCTCCCTCAAACCCACATGCTTTCATGGAAGCCCGAGGGAAACACAGGAGATCAGGTTGTCCAGGTTCTCAGGGTTCACCAGTAGAAAGAGATCCTGGAACCAGTAGCTGTTTTTTGGAAGATACAACCTAGTGCCAACCTTTCCTAGAAAGCCATCCGTGGGCCAGGAAAACAGGAGGAGATGATCTATCTGTGCCTGGTCTTTTTAGCTGTCCAGGCCCCAACCTGCAGAAAGCTCATGGGACAGCACACCGACAAAAGAGCAGAGGTGGTTGTTTAGCCTCAGAGCTCAGATCCCCTTGCATGCCCCGAAAACACGACCAGCGCCACATGAAGTGTTGTTCCCTTCCCCAGGCCAGCCCAAGTCCAAGATGTGTCCTGCTTCTGTCCAAACAGAGGAATTGCAGGGCAAGGACCCTAGTGCATCCTTTACCTACCAGGATGTGCTGTAGAAAAGACCACCTGGAAGAAAAGATTTTCAAAACAAGTCCACTGGGCAAAAGGAGGTTTGTGGCATTGCATGGCACCCACCTCTCTCTCTGATTCAAGTAGAGATAATCAGGCACAGGAACTAGTGCCTTTAAGATTGTTTTTTTTCTTTTTTTCTTTTTTCTTTTCTTGACAGAATTTCAAGATTGTATTTTTCTACTTAAGATGAAGCAGCTTTCTTTTGCAGTTAAAGCGTAACTTCCATACTTAGTGACACAGTATCCACTATATTGCTTTTGCCACATACAAAAGTAAAAGCATTAACACTGTGCTTAAGTCTAGATTTTCATCCTTCACTACCAGATTTACAGGTCCAAGACCAGCAGATGTTAAAAAAATATCCTGTAAAAAAAGCTGTCTGCATTCAATTCTTCCTCTACGATCTAAAAATATAGATTTTATCACAGCATTAAATTAGTACCACATACTTTTTTAGCCAGTTCCGCTGACATTTTAAAAGATTTTTTAGTAGCATGGCAAATATTGAAAGCTGTGGATGTTATATAGCTTTTTACAGAATCTTTATCAACGCACTGATTTACCGTTTAAAGTTTTATAACAACAATATATAAAGCAGCTGAAGTCCCATGGTACTCACATTAACTACTCCATAACCGAGCCCCAGGTTAACCTGGATGGCACTGTTTACCTGGGAGGAGAGGATGTTTAAGGAACAAAAAAAAAACAACAAAAAAAACCCTCAGGTACAGAGGAACCAATCTTATAAAGTGCAAGTAAAATTTGCTGCTCTGTGTTTTTCCACAGCTTGCACACTTCCATGAATTTCTTCCCTGTTTCTCCAGTTTCAGCACTACTCATTTGCAGAGTTATAAGTTGAGAGCAGGCACTGGTGTAAGCTTGTCCTTATTTGAGGTTCAAATTCACTTGGCATTGCATATAGCTCTTCCAAAACTCACATCAGTGCAGTCAGTTTGGAGCACAATTGTCACTTCAGCATCTCTAAGTCAAATCCAACTGAACGCTAAGCTAGAGACGTAGCCAGCTTTCCTGGCTCTGTTTTCTACATTGCAGGAATCTTTACAAAAAAATAACTTTTTTTTTGCAAATATGTGTTGTCCTGTTTCTGAACAAGTACTTTTTAAAACCTGAAACTGTAGAAGAGAGACTTGTTCCTCTTCCCCTTGCAGAAGCTGTCCCATTGCCTCTGACCGCACTGCAGCCAGGAGCGGCAGTGCAGGGGCAGCCTGGGTCCTGCTGTGCCCACACACTTGCGGTGCGTGGAAAAGGAAGCCCTAAAGCAGCAAACAGACCCACCTATTGTCCCGCTTCAACTGCATCATCCTTCATGGTTTATGAAGAGTGCTCACCAGCCTTAACAAAATTAAGATATATAATATATAAATATTAACAAAATTAAAAGGCAAATTCTGATTTCGAGTGTCAGCCTGATCACTCCTCTGACTGCTGTTGTACTTCTTGCATGGGCACATCATAGCAGGTCTCTGCCTGCAGGATTTGCCATGGTTCATCCAGGAGATGCTACTGCTGTTGTCCTTCCCTGCATCACCTCATATGTGCTTTTCTGTCTCTTAATCCATCTCTTAATGTCACCATTTATAGATAAAATTTCCCATCCTTAATTATCATACAGTTATGCGTATAAACACAGGTTTTCTTTGACATGATATTAGGAATGCAGAGACTTGAGCAGATTTAAAAAAATAAAATCTAGAATTCTTTAAGAGGTGAGCTCCCATTACTTTTCCGGCTTCCAGACAAGTGTAACAGCCTCCGACTTTGAAAAATTCAAAGAACTGTAACTATTGCTCATCAGATGATGACTGGCAATACTACGGCTTTGCATGATCAAATTATGAAGCTTAAAATTCAGATGAAATCCTACCTAGAGGTATACCATCAGACCAAATCTGTTAACAAATTAAATGCCTAATAGCGATTTCATCTACATTTATAGGTAGATAGATGGCACAAGCCTCCTAATGCTGTAACTGCTCTGAATAAAAGAAAATTTTAAACGAAGTATAACCTTTTTGCTCAGGTTAGAAATGAGGATGCTGCAGTCTACCAGATCTTATTGTGGAAAGTAAAACAAAAATCTAATACCTCAGAAATGCTAGGTGTAAAACAGTAAAATAATAAACTCTGGATTAAATCCCATTCGTTTCTAGAGGAGGTTTTTGTTGTTGTTGTTTTTGTTTGTTTGTTTTTTGGTCTATGTAACTGCTCCAATCAGGATTTAGACAATCCTACCTTGATGATAAAATGCTGTGTTCTCTTTATTTACCATAAGAACTCTTGAAAAGAAGGATCATGCAATCAATTCAATTTGAAACTAAGAAGTTAAATAACAATTGCCATAATCTGTTGCTGGTCCTAGATTTCCACCTTGAGAATAAAGTTAAGCCTTTCTTAAGAGCATTAAAAAAGTTGAAAATTGTTTTGTGTTCACTTTCTGAAGAGGAAAAGTTCTTTTCCTTCAGATAGTAGGACACGGAGGGAAGACTAAAATTATTTGTTAAATAGAACCAGAGTTCACCTTTACAGACACCAACACAGTGTAAACAGGATCATTTATAAAGAAGTGACACAGTAATACTCAGTTACATGCTAGAAAAATGAAAAGGAAATCCATACAGTCAACACATGGCTGTTGGTGTCTTGCCAGTCCAGCCACAAGAACTGAAGTGAGGTGGTCATTTAACTTCTGAGCATAACAGCTTTGATGGTTATCACTGTCACAGTGTGCTAAATTTACTGATCTGTGCTCTAAAAGGGTTTTAATGTGTAGGTTGAATCCTTCACTTGATAATCAATTGCATTTTAACCTGGAAATAAGAAACAGATGTTTCATTTTGTTCTTCTGCTGAAACCATGTAGGTTTATTATTTGAAGATGCTGCTGAAGAATAGACTGTCTCCATATAAGCCGTTCTTCTTCAGAAAGATCAGAGGAGTATCATCACTACAGCTACATCCTCACATCATGCAGACAGGTATTATATAGTTCTTGGGCAACTCAAAACAGTGAGTTTCCCTTAATGTGAAGGAAGAGATTAAATGTGCAACAGCTTTTTTGAGGAAGAGATACATGATGAGCCAGCCTGTGTACTAAGCAGATGCTTGTTTATGAGTAAAGCCAAGACCAAGGTAGCTTGAAAGTGCATCAGAGCTAGTCTTCATGCCCTTGCTAATATAGAGACCTGGGAAATTTATTTGCATAAGAAATAGCTGCAGCAGTAGAGATAACCACACTACCAGGTATGAATTTAGTCTTCCATATCCTGGCATCCTCCCTTATGTTACCCCTACAGTTTTGTTTGATTTGAAATTTAGTTTAATAGAAGCTAGCAGGGGCAGATGGTAGTTCAGAACTTTTTTTTTTTTTTTTTGAAAGGAATAATTTTTTTCACCTCCTCAGAGAGACTGAATTCTACCTACTGGAAAATGCCTGTATTCTTTTGGGTGAAACAATGTACTCTGTCCGTCTTTGGAGTGGCCTACTGTTTGCTTTTTACCTCGTTGCATTCAGTTGTCTTGACTTTACAGTTCTGTGGCCACTCTTCCTTTGAAGAAACAGCCTACGTTTGCAATATCTAACAAGCATTGCACAAATCAACGTAGTCTTAATTTCTGAAACATACCCTTTCCTCATCTCACTCAGTTATGACTTAAGTTGATCCAATGAGATGCTGACTTTCCAGTCACAACTCATATGTGTGGAAAACATGACTACACCGTGTGTTGTAGGTCATATCTTCCTGATAAGGTTCTCTTTGCAAGGAATACGGGACCCCAAAAGTGGAGCTGGCAAGCTACAGGTAAAGGAAGGTATAAGAGATTTAGTGTTACAAGATTCCATTTACATACCGTTGAGAGATGCAGTACATTAAGCCAAGGAATGTTATGCTGCTGCCCGTGTTGCAGTGATAGGAGAGTGGACAGTGGGGGGGG
>VXAA01000504.1:219150-234751 GCA_013399115.1 Anseranas semipalmata
CAGGGCCAACTTTGAGTTATTCTTAACTAGTCTTTGTAAACAGAGCCAGATACCATCTACTCTTATTATCTCACCACACCATAAATTGCCTTGCTAGTGAAATAACAGCAACAGATTGCAATATTCTTGCTAACAATCCCCTGCTATCACTGAAATCTGTAGGTCCCATACACAAAGCCAGGAGCAGACTTTGGCCAACGCAGCATATAAAAGAATACATCAGTAAAATGAAAGTTACTATCTACACACAGTATCATACACTTATAGCTGCAGTAAGTTATCTGTATTACTGCAGCATCCAAAAGCCTTCTATCTGAACCAGAATTCCATTCTTTAAAGTGACAAATAAATAGACGACATAAAAACAGTTTAGTGAGACAAGTACAAAAAAAAAAAAACAGTCATGGAAGAGACTGAGGACTAACAGGCAGGGGAATGACAGCAGCGTGGGTCAGTGGGATATGGAACCATCAGCACATCAGCTGCCTACCCATTGCTGAGTGCAATAAGAAAGCTTTTATGGAGGAACCAGAGAAGAGTTTTAGAGGTGACTTTGGCTATAGAGAGCTCCTGCTGAGCATAGGAAAACCTTCAAGGTACACCTCCCAGTATTTAGGAGCTACTTTATTAAGGCTTTTAGCAGGGGACAGGTGAGAACTGGTAACTTGAGAGTAACAGGAAGGGTAGGGGTGGGGAGAAGAAAGGCCGTGAGCAGCCTTGCGAGTGAGAACAGTCGGCTTATGCCTGATGTGGTGGGTAGCAGAAGGAGTGAAAGGATACAAAGAATGGCACAGTTGAGGGGACAGGCTAAGGAAGTGACATTTCTAGATGCTTGCCAGTCTCTATGAGGAAGGAATACTACAATTACCAAGACAAGAAAAACATTTGCTATGGTAATTGAAACAGGACACAATTAAAGCTTTTATATATACAAACAAGGCCTGAAATGCACATGGAAAAAAGTTCTGCAGCAGGAATCAAAAAGATTTACATGTTGGTCAAATAAAAGCATCTACGGAAAAGTCTCAGTCAGGAATAATGCTTCAACCTAAGAGAATTTTAGTCCACACAAAGAAGTACGTTCTTCTAGTAAAGAAGCTGCAAGGTGGGAGTAAAGATTAAGCTGGCTGTTGTAGCTACAAGGAGCTTGGGCTGGCAGCTCAATGACTCTGAAAAGGTGGCAGAGGAACTCAGATGTTCTCTTGAACGTGGGTTAGATAGCACAGGGAATCATCAGCTAAGAGATAGAGCTGAATTTATGCTTGCAAGTGGTGCTACCTAGATGTGAGGTCGAAAGAGAAAGATGAGGAGGTGGGAGAGAGTCCCGAGAACCTTCTCACAGCAGCAGCAGCAGAGGGGTGAGAAGATCCTGCTAACAGGCACACAAAATAGCAGAGGATTAAGGAGGCCAGAGAAGAAAGTCTATGGCTTTCTATGGCTCACATGTATTCAGTCATAAGAACACAGCTTTGATAACAAACATTGGTATCTATTGTAGGTGCAGATAGGTTTTAAAGACACCTATGTATATTCTTTATTAATATAGGTATTTTACTGTTTTTTTTCCCACCACTACAAATAGTGTTCATGAGCACACTGCAGACTGTCATACTTGCTCAAGTAGCTTTCAATAACCAGGGAGAAGCTGAAATAGAGAGAGTAGTCATATCAAGTCTTTTTCTCTGTAAAATTCTCAAGTTGAGAAGAAAGAAATTTATCAGAAACTGAACTTCTATGCATCATTCATTTCCATTTGTACTAATACTTGCTTCTGCAATTTGGTAATTGCTTTCATGGCCTGCACAGCAAAATGAAAATAAAGCCAATAATGCCACCCACAGGTGTACAGGTTTATTGCTGCATTGAGTTTTGGGGTAGGTTTTCTTATGTTTCTTTTAATTGGAATGTTAATTCTAATACAGTCATGACACTTAGGTAGCTCTGAGTTCACCTGCACCAGTGGTCAGAACTGCAGTGCCTGTGCTTGTTCTGTACTGATTTGGCTGTTAAGCAAGCTTACAGTTCTGTTGTACTGGCTACTCTCTACTACATAGAATTAGGAAAGGTCATGTTACAAATTAGAGGAATTAAAAATAAAAATCTTCCCATCTCAGCATTCAGTACTATGCTGATCTGGTGAATGCATTTCAAATAATGAATTTCATCCACATTTTTAATTTAAAATAAAAACAGGCACATTTATCTACCATATTTTTGCCTCATTTTATTTCATCATTTCTAGCTCAGAGATCCTTCTATTGTGATGACAAGGGCTGTCACATTTAAAGAGTTCTTCCCTACAGAATAAGACAAAAGCCATCTAAAATAAGAAAAGCCCAATCTTTAGGAATGGCGGAAGCAGGCAGAGTTCTGCTTACAAACACCATACTGATTCTCTATCTTATTTCCTTTATCCATGTTTATTAAGTGTTGGAATGGAAACAATTTTCAATAATTCTCATCTGAACATTAAAATAGGATTTCTTGTTTAAGGAAAAAGAGGGATTAAGGGGTATTTATTAGCTTATCCTCCCTTTCTTTCAGAGCCACAGGACTCCAGAGTACACAGTCTAGAAGAAAGGCACAGGATCAGATTGCACTGCAGGGTAGGAAACAATATTTTCTCTTATACATCATCTCTCTGAACAGCAGCAAAGGTGGGCCTTTCAGGGGAGATAAAACCCTTGCACTCTGCATAGATATATTACCTCTCACAGCTGGAATTAATTTATAGCCTCCTAGATAGCTTCACAAGAGCAAACTCTGAGTTCAGCAAGACATGAGATGGCTTTGTATGCCATAAATCCTTCTCATGTTCTGCTGCACTTCAGACCCTTACAAAAGGTCATCTTATCTGAATTCTGTAGGGTTTTCCACCAGTATGGGCGGAGGCTGCAGAAGTAGATGCCCAGGGAAAATTCTAAGAGTAAAAAGCAGAGAAAATTGGCAAATATGGGATTTGTTATCACAAATGTTTTGCTGAGACAGTCTAGTCCTAGTCAAAAGTGTATTCACTTCATGAAACATGGATTGTATACACTGAGATTATCTTGGATGTCCATATCAAGTGAGTAACTTAAAGCACAGGAGGTTTTTCACGTTGAAAAAAATTATTAGAACTTACTTGTCTGAAAGAGGACACAGCTAGTGAGTGAGAGAATTCAAAGCTAAGCTGTAGGGTCTTGTACTTCACCTGGTGTTAGGCATCTTACAATATATTTTTCTTATACATATTTTAACTGTATACAGGACACCTACATTCTAAAGTCTATGCCTCAGCACATTATTAATACCATCCTATTTCACATCTAGCAATAAGTCTTTGTACATTTGTTGCATATATAATTAACTTAGTGTGTGGAACATACATCAGCTGAGGTTCTCATCCTTTGTGACACCTAACATTCCAAAAATCAGGAAGAAATTAAAGTTTAGCAACACTATCCTAATAACTTCAGGAAGGGTCCCCCCCATTAAAACTATTTAAATACTATCAACCTTATGTTAATTACGTACAAGATGCCACACTTCCCTCTCATACCCAGAGCCCCAGAGGACACAGCGCACTTACTGTGTGGTTAGGGACTGAGGTACATCCTGGAGCTCTGGGTGGTGGTGGGCACTACATGGCACTGGGGCTCTCACAGGGTACAGAGGCACAAATGAAATAGAACAAGGAGCTGAACCCTGCTTTCCCAATGAAAACTTCTTGGAACAGTAATGACTTTGTACAGGTACAAAGCAACACCTTAATTTTTAGTCCTTATACACTGCCCAATCTCTGATATAGCAGCAACTCCAGATGTTCAGAGCAATTACACAGCACTCGTAAGAAAAACAACTAAGTGTTCAAGGTCAATTAATTCAAGCTATCCCCCTACACAAATAGTTTATCCATGATTTTTTTAAAATACACTCATTAAAAGAAAAGCCTTATTCAGAGGTTCAGTAATAATACAAAACCAATAATTTTCCATCAGAAGTGCTTTATTTGTTGTCATACTGTTGATGTGTAGGATTTCACGAAGCAGATGATGGTAACATGTCTCACGACAAATAAGACCAAAACACCCTCAAGGCAAATTCACGGAAATCCTCACTCACAGGCAAGCGTGATAAAAACATATCAAGCTAACTTCTGAAACAGTGAGGGTGAGGGATCTGATCCTCTGTAAACTTACTTTCAAGGCAACAACTATCTGGGTGATCTTGAGGACATGTTATTTGACAGTATGATTGGATTATGCTGATGCAGACAACTACCCATTTGGTGGTTTTGCTTGACTAGTCTGTCATTGACTAAGTGTCAGCGTACATGGACCGTTTCATTTATGCCTCCATCCATCATAACCTGCACTGCTTGCTGACTCGCTAAAGAAAATATGTTTCGGCAGGAAAATACAAGAGAAAGCAAATGCTGGTTCATTGGATGGTCTGGGTGGCAATAGAGGCTGTCAAAGTGAGTTTGTGACTGGAGAAAGCAGAAGAATTTGGTGCAGTTGGAGACACAACCAAACCCCCTGAATCTGGATAGTAATTCTTCAGGGAACAGAGCTCTCCCCAGTGGTCTGCCCATGCAGCCCCATAGGGAACAGCACAGATCTCCCTTCCTCCATGGAAAGCCCTTCTGCACCTGGGCCCAGACAGAGGTGAGGAGGTGCTACACAGGGCACCACTGCTAGAGCAGCCCAGACCTCACTGAAGGCAGTTTCACCCAAAGCTCTCACCTCCTCACAGACTTTTCCATCCTCTGGACACAGCCCACATCCAAGCACTAAGACAAAGATTTCATGACTCTGCCAAGGAGAAGAGAAAAGCAATCTGAATCAACAATTTGAAACAGTGGAATAGGGTAGCCATGGGTAAAATCTCTAAGGATCTTGAGAAAACTTTGTGCCCCAAAATCAAACACCCAGTAATTACCTTTTCAGATATGTACCCTATAGCCATGTTCACAGATAAAACCTTCACGTCCCTAAAATAGAGGCTAAATTGCAACATAGGAACCTTGCCCCCTCATGTGACAAAACGCACCGCTAGCTCTCAAAACAAATGATAAGCACTGAGGGCTATGCAATGGGATGAAGCTCATAACACAGAACTAGTGCTTTCTAGCACTTAAAGGAATGGTATTGCTGCACATTGGAAGACAGCTATTCAAAAGAGCAGTAATTACTTCCTCCTAGATATCTGCATAAATATTTACAGGCCCAGTTCAGCAAGCCAGGTAACAGTGATTTGAGGACCTTCAGGATCGGGAATGTAGACAAACTTGCAAAAGAGAAGACAGAGGGCATCTCCATGCACAAGACTTAACACATAACATGAAACTAATATGAACTTTCAAGGGACCAAGGGAAGAACAAGGCCTTGACCAACAGGGAAAACCAGGCTGTTGCCCGTACGAAGGGCTACGAACCAAATAAAGAGTACGCTCCCCCTGGGGACAGCTCTACCAGCAGGAACCTAAGGTATCATCCCAACAGGAATTTCTGACCTAGACCAGTGACAAATACCAAGCATTGGGAACCCCCAACTTTGTATCCAACGGAAATGGTACCAATGAAAAGTGATATTAAAAAAAAAAGTTTAATCAGAAGAGGTTTTGAGGTCCTTCCTCAGGAGCTAAGAGCAGTCACACGTCACAAAACTCTAATTCAGAGGACAAGAGCACAGGAACCAGCTAGGAGCAAGGATAGCTAACCTGCACCAGTGCAAGCACTTCTGTACACCTGCATCATAGGAGTTAGAGCTGCCAATTTTCCAGTAAACATGTAGTCTGCTCTTGCTCCCTTGCTGTTATGTGTCAAGTGCCTACACTCTCCAAAGGTTTAGAAGAATCAGAAAAAATCCTACTTTTCTTTCTATGTATTTAGAGCTAAGTCCACTTCCACTAAGCTACAGTTTGAGTGTCTTTTGCTGGCAGCCCTGCTTTCAAACAGCTCCTCAACTACATCCTCTCCTGCATATTCCCAGCACCCTCATGCTGCTCTCCGGCCATTTCTTCAGTAATGTGTTGAGCTGAACTGGGAAATAGATTAAAGACAGGGATTTAAATGTGACCACTACTTTTAACAGTTTATTTTTTTGGCCAGATGAACTCCAAGCACAGCTTATGAAGAGAGGCATGCCACAGGGTTAAGAATGTGCTCCCAGGAAGAAGTGATCCATGATCTGCCACAGCCTTCACAGCAGAAGCTTGCAGAACTACGCTTTGACAGAGACCCAGTAGGATGCAACAATTGTGTAATGCAAAGATTTGCAGTGGGGCATTTTAGAAGCACCACAGGGATCCTATCCTGTGCCCACACTAACTCCACAGGGAGCCAGTCACAGTTTGCACCAGAAAGAAACCCAGCAAAAATAAGCTACTGATACACTTTGCTGAACTGAAAGAGAATTACAAATGTTATTTGTGCCACTAGAAGATCAAAAGGAAACACGGTCAGAGCTGCAGTGAGAAACAGATAAAATCCTTGGCAGTGGTCCAGCAAGAATATAATTTGGATTCATTTGTAGAGAACCAATGATAGAAATCTTCCAGCACAAATCACTTGTTCAATTAGTAGTAAACCAGGAAAGTGATACTTAAGGGAAAAAGATATCAAGAAGTTTTCCTCTTCAAACAAGGTTTTCTATAGCATGGATAGGACAACATAAGCCATAACACACAAGTATTCAGTCTGAATCCACTGAGCCCACCTAGCAGTTCTGAGAAGCACAAAGAAAGCCACTAGCAGCAAAGACTGATAACAGGAAGGTAACAGGTCAGAAACCATGCTTCAGAGAACGTTGTAGGGGCTGGTTTGCTCCACCCAGCCCATTAAAGTACTTACATCAGGGCATATAGCAATAAGCTCATCTTCCACCCTCTTTTCTTCACTCCTTTTTCTTCATAAATAACACCAACTTACCTGCCACCTCTTGGTCAATGCTGTCAGAGCTCATTACAGTAGCTGATGTGACTTCCTTTATAAGCCCCCAAATCAAGCTCATGTGCTCCCTCTCTTTCCTTCCTGCAAGGTGGTGTTTGACCTTGAGCAGGTTCAGCTGTGCTTACCCCTGCCTCACCCAAAAACCACAGCACTGCACCTTTCTCCTAGGCAGGAGATGACCAAACACAACTCATGCTCTCCAGTAGAAATCAGGAGGATATTTAAGCCTATAAATGATTTCTTCACAGGAGTTGGGATAGACTGAAGGAAGAGCCTGACCTTACACAGCTGAAATCAGCAGAAGTCTTTGTACAAGCTGCCCCACATGAGAGACTCATGTCAGAGATGCAGCCTTAGAAATCATTGGGATGCAACAGTGTGATTTGGGAAAATAACTGATCCCAACCACAATCTAAGTGGAAATTGCACTAAACTTAAGTAGAATGAGCAAGAGACATAAAATGGTGTTTCAGCTGTCTCAGCTCAGTTGTTTCTACCACCAGCTAGAGCAGAGGCAGGGAGCGGCAGAGCTGGTCACTCTGGCCCTGCTGTTCTGGGAGGTTAGCAGGAATCACCCCCAGCTGTGCTGTGCTGAGTACTAATACAAAGAAACCCACAGTCATCATTTGCTTCTTGCAGCTAATTTGTGCTTCTAACCTAAGTTCTGGAAAACAAACACAAAATATATTAGAAAATGCATTTGGGGAAGAATAATTTCTCTGTTGTCTCATACCTTTTAGAAAAATGTGCTGTTCCAGCTCAGGAACATGACTGCTTTCTTCTCAATTTGGAGGTTGAAGCTGATAATATTGTGGAAAAGCTTAAGGATTTTCCATTCTTCAGGAGGTTACAGGTATCACTAAATCCATCACTCAGTGTTGAGATTGAACACCTGTGGCAGGAGGCTGAGAAGATGCAAAGGCTCACACAGTAATTAAAATCTTATACCCTGTTTTGGAATTGTTTTCGAGCTTTGCTCAACTTCCACTTAGATACAGTTCATTAGCACTTCAGTGAGCCCAGAGAAAAGGTTTGTGTAAGGTTTCCATGCACTCTCTATCCTATCTGCTTCAGGTACCCAAGGAAAAGTTGTGTAGCCCAAAGACTGCAAGATTCCCGGCCCCTGGAAGGGTTTCCAGGGAGGGAACAGAAATTCCTTGTGAGGACAAGAGGGATATATGTGCCCGTTGGACTCCATGCACCCAAAGATGTGCTTCCTCTCAGGACTCCCCTCCAGCACAGCAATGAATAGCTGCTGTGCTTAGTCCAGAAACTAACACTGCCTCGAGTTGTGCATCAGCATGGACACCCCCGGCACTGTCAGGGGACACCCGAATATGTAACAAGGCTGGGGATTCAGACAATGTTCTCATACTCTTTCTTGGCAAGAGACAAGATTCAGGCATGGACAGATGCACCCTTGATAAATGCATGGCTGTGCAGGATAATTTTGGCCTCCTTGACCACAGGGTGAGGAGTCCTGAGCTGATAATCAAAGCTGACATGTACTTCACATAGAAGTGGAAGAAATCTTTGCCTATTAATGCTCTAGTGAGGCAGTTAGCAGTAATGAAGTAACAAGAAAGAAAATCAAAAGTCCACAGGTAGCTATAAACAATGGTGAACTCAGCAAAAACCTAAAAATCTGGGGGATAGATTTGATTTTAGATATCAAATAATCTGGATAGATAGATTTGATAGCAGGACTAAGAAGGGTGGAAATAGTCTGTCCCATCGATCATCCTTGATGTCTAAGTACTAATGCAAAAATTAGAAGTCTTAATAAACAACCGAATTTCTGATTACATCAGGAAAACAGAGGGTGGTGATCCAGAACAGAAAGAGATAGTGCTTAGATACATGTTTTCAAATTAGCCAGCCCTGTTAACAAAAAGGCTGAAGAAACCCCAGGATCATTAGTGATTGGTTTGGAGCAGGGGGATAAACCAGATGCCCTCTTCTCTAACATTAAATATAGCTGCTGTATGTAGGGCCTGGACTGAGACACTGTGCGTTTGCAGATAGGCAGAGAGAAAGTTAAGGTGTCAGAAAGCTGGGAACTGTTTTATGTACATGACCCTAAGGCTGCCCCTTATTTGGCACCTAGCTGTTGAGAAGTAAACATCAAACAGGGCAAAAACTGTTATTTGCAGCAAATACATTCAGTTGTTCTCAAAATCCCAAAGAAATTTTTTTTCCTAACTTTCTGCTAAGAAGAGCACAAACACAAAAAATATCTATAAAAACAAAACAAACAACAACAACAACAAACAACACTTAAGGGATGCTTACTTTGTTTGGGAATTTTGTTTGTTTGTTTGTTTGTTCTTAGAGACAAATGTGAGGCTAGATTCCTTGAAACCATTGTGGGCTCTTTTGAAAATTCACCTTAAATTTAGTTGAAACCATTTTCTCCTCAAGTAAATGAGGATTTATTGGATAGTGCTTAATACATCTGAAAAGAAAATGATATAAAAATCTACAGTTTTGGGGGCACTATATGTCTTTTATGGTGTTTTCACATAGGGGGGGTTGTTTCAGCATTCATTTCTATTTGGGATCAGTTAAACTCTAGTCAGAGATGTGGGGATGTAAACCTACATGGGCTTGGAGTATCAAAACCCCAAGAACACAACAGGAGCTGTTGAGGAACTTCCTTCCTTTCCACCTTTCCCCTTGAAAAATGGGGATGGTGGTTGGTGGGCAGCTGATGTGGGCAGTGAAACATGAATACAAGACTTATGATCCAGAGCAGATCAGATATGGTGGACCAGGATGAACAAAAGATGCTGTAAACAATACAGTTTCTGATCAAGAGAGAGAATCGTGGGAAAGGTGAGGGGGTTTTCAGCCATCCAACCAGTACAGTTCAGTGCCACGTTTGTCACTTCTGTCTATTCTTGCTATTTGTACAATAGTCTCAAATCTCACTAAATTTGCTTTTCTTTTTATAAATTTGAATTTGCCTTTTTTTTAAATAAATATCTCCCCACTCTCATATAAAAACACATTGAAATATTTCTGATATGCCTTAGATAAAGCATTTTTTGTCATGACCCCCCCCTTTCCAAAACAAGTATGGATAATCTTTCCAGTGCAAGCATGTCTAATCTGTCCAGTCTCTCTTCATGGGAGTGTATTATCATAACCCAAATTATTCCTGAAAAAGATAGCTGGGAAATTCTATCAGGATGGTTTGCTGGCAGAAAACACAGTTATCAAAAAAGCAGGAAAGCTTTGGTATCACTCAAAATGGTTTTCTATTAATAAAATTCAGATCAGACATTTCGTTGTCGATCAGCTTGATGAGAGATATTGTTTATTGACCAGTTCTATTCCTAATTGGATAAATGCTGAACTGCATTAACCTGAGGGGTGCAGGTGATGCATGGGAATTGTAGGTCATGTCTTTCATTTCAAAAGGGCAGGCTGCTCTTTTAGTTTACATTTTCTGACTTTTACTTTGAATTCCCCAGGTAAACAAAAGTAAATCTCATTGAATTTCCAGAAGTAAAATTAAGAGGAAAGGAAGAGTGAGTTGTGCAGTTCCTCTCCCTTCTTTTCCACCATGCTAAATGTTCTACAATGAGGATGGAATGCCATCTTAGTCCTGGTCTGTCCCAGGAAAATGTAACGTGTTGTCCACTGACAGGCTGTCTACTTGGACAAAAAGATTTACTAGATCTCTGCAGAGCTTTGACTAACTCTATCTGCTATGAAACTTTTGAAAGATTTTCAAATTGCAATGAGTAAATTTGGAATTAGAACTGGGAAGTTTCTATGTGTTCTGACTTTAAACTGGGCATGTTGAAAAAAAATCCCCCCAAAAAGCAACAAACAGACACTATTCACAGGTCATATAACCCCTATTGAATTGCTATGACATTAATGAAACTGCCTACTGGAGAGACTAGAAAATTTGTCATAAACCTAGCCAATCTCAAAATAGTGTCAGGGTTTTTTTGAAAGGTAAGTTTTTCCATTTACAATCCAACAGCATAGCCTTCTGTGAGAGATTCAGCTCCACAGCTCACCCCCAGGGACTGAAATGGTGAGCTCTGTCCATGAAAAATGAATGTACATTTTATCCAGATTCTGAACACTGAATGACCATGCACTTTACTGAAATATTATTTCTTTTTATAACTATGTTACAGTTTAAGAGGGAAGAAAAAGAAGGAACTCAATGCTGTCACTTCAGAAGGCTTTTATTGTAATCAACCTTACAACATGTTTTGTTATATGATACAAAGAAGGTTTAATCTCCCTTGCCTATCACATTCCCTCCAGGGTTTTACTGCTTACAAAGGGAGCTTTCACTTTGACTGTGGCAAAAATAGTGTCAAACCCCATTGCGAGGCATTGCTTTTAGTCTGGATTTATCTGAGAAGTTCTGAAGAATCTATGACTTCATGAGATATGTGAAAGAAACAGGATTGCTTCTGAAGAGGGATCATATATTTTCTATACTTTTTGCTTCCCGTGAATACAACCATCTCTAAAATGTATTTCATTTTGCTGTTGCAAATCCTTGCACAGTTTGTAGTCTGAATGATTAAAAAAATAATGATGAGCTACAATTTCCATAACACTTGTTCTTTATAAACTTTCCCCAAGCACTTTCTGGATGTGCAGTCTCCAGGCGTTCCACAGGACATGTACGACAGGAGGCAAACAGAGGTCTTGGAGAAAAGCCCTGCACTGGCACTCAGAACTGCTGAGCTTTGTTTGTAGAACTGAAACTTCAGCTTTTTCTTCTTTTGTTTCTTTTTTTCATGTTGGTTTCAACAGAAGAAAACCAGTTTGTACATAATGAGCTCTGGCCTGAATATTTTCTGAACCTTGGGCCAAATATAAGCCCTGAGACCTGGAGAATTTTATTAGAAAGTTACAGTGCAAGAAATTCCACTGTACTTCGTTGCAACTGAGAGAAGTAAACAGAGAACAAGAAGCATCTCTTCTGATGAAATGAGCACAGAGTGAATCACCACACCGTCAGCAATGTGTATGTCCTGCATCAGGAACTACAGACACCTCTTCTGTCCATGGAAGTCCCACGGAACAGAATAAATTTGTCTTGTTACATTATTTTCTCTACTCATGGTATCGGTAGTTTCCAGACAAAAGAGGACTTCTGGGATGAACATCCAGACTGACTCTTCATATCCAACTGAAGCTGTACACAGTTCAGCTTGTGTCTGCAGTCCCTGCCAGGGAGAGGCATGTAAAGAGGCATCAAATATAGAAAAGTAAATGTGTTGAGTCGCATTGACAGCCTGCTGCCCACCCTGAAGATGTATCATTGAAACTTAATGCCTTCATTCTGCCTGAGGCCTTGGCAACAACAACAATGCTTTGTTTAGGGGTTGGCTTTCACAGATGTATTTGTTCTCCTTGTCTAAGAATTACAAGATTTTCTCTACTTATTGCTCAGGAAGAAATATCTAGTTTATAATAAGTGGATTTAACCACTGTGTTAACAGTTGTTGTACTTAACTTAAAATGCATCCAGAATAATTTCCCAGAGCCTCCAGAACTGCATTTTAGTAGCAACTAGAAACCAATATAAATTGTGTACTTCTTTTGCCAGATTTATTTCTGAATTGCTGAAATATAAAATGAGATTAAAGGGCCACAGTATCTCTGCAGCTTTGTCAGCTATATATTGTGCAACTCCACCAGTGGACCCCACCTCCAGTATGAGGTGATGAGTCTTGCATCCTGGGTCAACGATGCTGTGGTTAATGATGAGTTAGGAAAAAATATCTTAAATGCCCAAACCAGGCTCCTCAGCTGTCACCACCGGGATGGATGACAGCTGTTTGTTGTGCACAGAGTAACTCCTGGTGAGGTCAGTGGGGAGGGTCCTAATAGGTCCTGTGGGTGCAGCGTCATTTTCACGAGACTGTCCTGAAGGTCAGAGAGAAGCTGTGCCCCTTGTCTTCCTCGTGTGGGTGAGACCTGTGTTGTGAATAGCAAATACCTGAAGTGAATGTGGTATTTGACAATCCAGTGGCTGAAATGTTTTGGCATACACTATTCAGGCAACATTTCTGCATGTTTAACATACGGGGTGTCAAAACCAAGCATGCAATTTTCTAGCAGTGTACAAGTGAAAAAAATAGGTCATAAAATAGGTCAATAATAAATCCCCTGTGCTGGTTAGTTTCTCATTCAGTATTTTGATCAGTCCTGATTGAGACTCTTATGGATTAAAGGAGGAAGGATAAGAAGTGGACGTAGGAGAAACTGTTGGATAAGCTCTTGTTTCTCTAATGGGAAGGAATTGTACAAAACCAGTAGTCGCTGCAGTTCCTCCCAGTTGTCTCCATAGGCATATGCACTTCTCACTGCTGTCTACAGGTGCTAGGTAGCAAGTAATCCATCTTGTAGAAGCTTCTGGGGGGCTGGAGGGCTTTCTGGTCTGCTAGAGATATTTCTTAGCCTTGCGCTAGATACAAATGCAGAACAGAGGTCATGTTTATGCTGCTGCTCTGTTTGTAACCTTCCAGATCATAGATAATTACTCATAAATGTATACTACAGACACTCCAGGGATCCATCTGCACACATCTGACTTAGAGTAGATGGTTCTGGATGGTTTCAGAAAAGACCAGTGCTGTGAGAGAAGTGGTGAAATTAGGGGACGCTTAGTAATTCATTTTTGCAGTCTCTGAATGGAAAATAGTGACACAATGATAATAAGGTTATTGATATTGTGATAGTTCCTTGAGAAACCAAACTATTGTAGAGCCACAGAAAAGCAGGGAGCTGACCAAGTGGGGCAGCCAGTCCACCTTTCAGCTCCAAGACAGCATCATCTATGGCCACAGCAGGCCTGACCTTTGCTTCTCCAATCTATTAAAATTTCCACATGCACCCATCAATAATCTATCCCAGGGCTTCACTGTCTTTTTTTACTGAAAAGGACATTTTTCATCCAATACCCAACCTCAGTCTGCTTAGTTATAACTGAAGTCCACCATTTTCTGTCCCGTCCCCTGAAGCAATGGTGACCATGCTAATTACTGTTGAAATTAAGCTCAGCTCTCTACTGTGGCAGCCTCTTCAGCAGATGGGCTAACCTGGCAAGGACTGCAAAGAGCACAGAGAGAAAGAGCAGTGAAGTGAGACGCATAAGGTGAGTGGAGGTGGGAGCACAGAGCATATGATCTTCTATTTTGACTGACTGGAGACAACCAGAGAACAAAATGATCCCCAAAATCATGCAGGGTAAGTTAGGACACTGAAATCAATAGTGAGGCTTCCCATTAATTCAACACAAAGAGCCTTTTGCACTGACCACCGTTTCTCTGCTGCTGTTCATGCCACCAGTTTTCTGGAGAAGGAACACTCCATGGCTGAAAAAAAGCACATAGGTGGGCAGTCAGATGTGATAAAACTACAGGGAGCCAGCACAGGAAAAATAAGAACCATCTCATGCAGGACTTAGAAATGGAATAAACAGGTTATTTTTACAAGCTGGAAATGAACATATAACTCCAGGGATGAGAAAAATGCAGTGACTAACAACATTTGCAGCTCAGCATATTCCATTAATATTAAAAATAAAATAAAAATAAAAAAAGCAGATGGGAATAGCACAACCAAAGCGCCTCAGAGTTTTATTTAACCACAGGAGAAGTGTTTTGAGAGCAGAGAAGACATCACTGTAGTATCTGTAGTTATATACTCTGCTTTGTGAACGCTTCACCGTAATGGGAGATGTGACCCTGTAATCTGCTGCAGAAGTGCTGGTCACTTTGTGCTGCCATTAAGATGCAGAATGAGAGCTGCTCTGTGATCTCTCATGGACACTTACACAATTTTTCTTTCTTTGTAGTTCTGGCCAATCCACACAAACAGTCAGTTGGGCTGGAGTTTTCTTCGTCCCTCAGGATGGAAAAAATGGACTGATTCCTCTGACAAGGAAGAGAGCCAGGCATTAATTATCATAAGGTGGATTTTACCAGCCGCCTCAGCTCTTTTCCTTTATTTTTCAGCTCACACTAAGTCCCTGAATCTGTTGCTGCTTATCTCATTGCATGGAATAACACATCATTCAACATCATTATGTATAGCCAAAAACATTCTTAACATTAAAAAATAGGCAGGAAAAAGTGAACACTCACTTGAGAAAACATTTCTTCATTTGGTTTTTATGATATGCAACAGAAATTTTTGCAATAAACTGCAGCTCTTTGTCACTTGTAATAGGTCTGATAGTGTTGCTCTCCTTGCATTGTACTTTTCCACTACAGTGAAATCAACTGTATTATCCTTGAAGCAGGGGACCAGACCTTCTGCAGGAGTAAAGTATTATATCTACAACGATTTTAATACATCCAGTGTACCAATTTGATCCCATGGTCATACTTGTAGGAATAACTTTCCTGCAATATGAAAACAGCTAATGATGGACACCGAGTGGCCAGCATGTTGGGGAGTGGCAGTCAGCAGTGTGCAGATTCTCACCAACATGCATGAAGCAGCTGTGGTTACAAGAGAAGATGGGCACCAAGATGTTGCAGTAGGTACAGGCATGGGACAAGGGAAGATGGGCACAAGGCTGTTGGCAGGAGGTACTGGCACTGGGCCATAAATTAGAAACTTATAGAATAATTTGGCTTTTCCCATCCCCTTGCCAAGAATTTTTTTTTTTTTTT
>VXAA01000504.1:238671-257341 GCA_013399115.1 Anseranas semipalmata
GGGTGCAAAAAATTTTTTTAAAAAAAAAAAAAAAAAAAAAAAAAAAAAAAAATTGTTCAGGAAGACTTTGTTTGATAAGGATATATGCCAAAGATCACTTTTACTGAAAAATGCCCCAAATTTGAATGACTAGATTAAAACTAAAGCAATGAAAGGGACATTGCAATGGAATTGGCACTGAACCAGAATTTTGTGTATTCATTTTTAATTATTTGCATCCTTAGGCAAATTATTTAAGCCTGGATTCAGCAGAGCATCTAACCACATAAAGAACACGTGCAAATCCTACAAGATTTGAAGTGCAGTGCTAAAATAGAGCCCGCATTGCTCTCTTTACATCTCTTGCTATTTTGGCATCTGTTAAAATTAAGGTAAAATTAGTCCTGTCTTCATGATGTCTTATCTGTTTCTGGAGAAAGGGCAGAAGGGGAAAAGGAGAAAAAGGGAAAAATGGAGAAGGGGAGAGAAGGTTCAAGAAGAAAAACTGTATCTCAAGAATAATTATGCCTATCTTAAGAAAAAAAATATATATATATATTAGAATATTATCTTGCAGGAGACACAATTCAACTCATATGAAATGAGCTTAAAAGTTTCCAGTGATTATGTTTAAAGTATATAGAAATCATCTAAATGATTGGTAAAATGTTGACTGGAATCTAAACTTGTTTATGTTACATTAAACTAGATATTAAAATTGCTTTTTTGGTACTTCAAATACAAGAAACTGTCTAGTGCTTTTCCTGGCACCCTTAAGAAATGTTAATAAGTCTTCTTCTGACACATTTTAAACAGAAGATAGGCAGTATAAACAAAACTGCAGATTGATTTCTTTATTCTGCTGGGATATTTAGCTGTGCTCCAGTTAATCAGAGAGACTTTTGTTTACATACTCTGCATAGACTTGTCCAACAAACTTCAAATGAACTCACACCAGGATCCAAAATTCAGTATATTCAATGGAGAATGGCAGTCTAGTATATTATGCTGAAGGCTTCCAAAATAATAATGGTAAATAAATAAATAAATAAATAATAATAATAATAAATGTTGGCAACACTGTAATCCAGATTTTCATTTCAATTCAGGTTGCACGAACCTAACTCTAACTACCTTTATTGAAGGCACTAAAATCTGAGATCTGGATCTGTGATCACTGCCTGGCCATGCTGGAATGAATAACCCAGTTGTAATAGGATGCAGAAATGTGTGCAACACATCTTTCTTTAACTTTTGATACTTTGCAAAAAAAGGCAGATCTTGGATCAGTCAGACCTTACAGAAAGCTCAATTCAAAGGACATTTTTGGTTTATTCTGAACCTTTTGAAATAAACAATCAAAAACTTAAGTCTCCATCATTTCTATACAGGCTCCTTTGCTATAACGTTTAGCTACATGTGTAACAAAAGAAACACTCATCACTATCCCTTTAATTCTTAAAATAAGTTACTAGGAAAACATTAGCATTTTTGCAAAATATATTGGGTTGCCTGTTTTGATTTGATTTGTTTGTTGTTTTTTTTTTTTGCTGCGAGCAGACGGGATTGACTACAAAGAGGAAGACAAGTGGAAAGTCTCTTATAAAAAAAAAAGAGCAAGAGCATGCACCTAGGAAATCTTTGTTGATTGTTGCTAATATCTATGATAATTAAGCTAAAAATACCCACAAAGCAATAAAATTTGCAGAGATGACTCTATTGTCTTAAGCAAATAATGAAGCAAGGAACAGTTAAATTGATCCCATGACTCTCATTTCAATAATAAAGCAGCAACAACTGCTAATCTATAGCACTCGCTTTAGATTACAAACCTAACACTGAACAGGCAATTTCATTAGTGAGAATATAGCTAAGAGAGAAATGCTGGCAGGGAAAAAAGTCATCCCAATTGAAATCAAACCATCCTGAGAATTTCTTGCTGCGCTGTACCCAGGAGCACAATCGGGGAAGAGTGCTCCAGAATATCAGGTACGGTTGTAGGAAGCCTTCAGAGTCCAAGCAATTCCCTTTTGTTTTATCCCGAAGGCTGTCAGGATACAACCAGCTGACCTAGCTCACCAACTTGGAAGCTACCTTAGGTAGTCAGGTGCCTACTGCAGTCTGAATGCAGGCAGCAGGAATTACTGGGAAGGGGCAGCTGAGAGGCAGGGAGGTCCATGCCCACATTTGCCCTTGGTCAGAGCCCCAGGAACCACGCTGACAGTGCTGTCAGGGAGGCTCCAGATTCAAATACCTGGGACACATGTGCATCCCTAAGGACAGAAGGAGCCAAAGGAGCAGATGGGGAACATTTTTTTTTTCTTTTTATTCTTGTCCCCAAAACCAACACATTCTCTGAAGCCAACCAACCCCCAAGCTCACCCACAGATACCAGCTCTGCCTGGAAGAGAGAGTTCTCTTTTTAAATTAGATCCTTTCAGACACTCATACAAATCCATAGATATCACAGGGCCTGCAGAGCTGGAGCCAATGAACATCCACAGAGCAATGCTGTAGATGAAGGAAGGAAGGCTTGTTCTCCATCTCTGCTGGCAGATGTATGGACCTTATGGGAGTAAGAACTTTCTGTTCTCACCGAAGGTAGCAGGCAGGACTATAAATATCCACATGGAATATATTTACCGAAGGACTGAGTGCCATACTAACAGCCATTTTTTATGATAAGAACACATTTTAGAGGTAATAGCAGCTTTCTGAAATAAAATCAAAGAATCACAGAATAATTGAGGTGAGGAGGGACCTCTGGAAGCATCTAGTCCAGCCTCCTGCTCAAAGCAGAGCCAACTTCAATTTTAAAGGGTGTTGCTTAGGGCCTTGGCCAGCTGAGTTCTGACAAATTTCAAGGATAGAAAGACCACAGCCTTTCCAGGGAAACTGCTCTTGTGCTGCATAACCTTGATTCTGATGAATTTTTTCATTTGTCGCGGTGCATGACCACTGCCTCGTCATTTTGCAGCACAATGCTGCAGGGAGTCTGACTCCAGCTCCTCTACAATCCCCTTGAGGTAATGGAAGACAGCAATTAAATGCCCCTTAGCTTACCTTCGCCAGGCTAAAGAAACCCAGGACACTTAGACTCTCTTGATATATCATGTGCTCCAGTCTCCAGAACATCTTATTGCTCCTCTACAGGACTTGCTCCTTCTTGACCTATTGGTCACAATGGGACACATCAAAACCACAGTTTTCCAACTGTGAGCTGCAATCTCTCAAGTGCTGAGTTGAGGGGAATGGTTGGCTGGTTAGCTACACTCATACAGCCCAATATGAAGTCAGGCTTCATCACCCTAAACACACACTGCTCCCATTCAACTTGTGGTCCAGCAGGACCCTCACGTCCTTTCTGCAGAGCTTTCTCCAGCCAGTCAGTCCCCAGTCCATATTGCTGATGCATCCCAGAGGCAGGACTTGCTGTGATTGCCCTCACTGAAAGTCATGAGGTTCTTGTTAGCCCATTCCTCACGCTTGTCAAGATCTTTGCCTATCTTTGAAAACAGATCCTAGAAGCTTTGGTAACATTTTTCTGTATGCCATCATGGAAAAAAAAAAAAAATAGAAGTATCTCAAAAGATTTTTGTATATATATGCAAACTCCATCACTCTACTTTCTTTACAACACTACTAGAGGCAATGAAAACCCAAATCCTAATTGACATTAACAAGAGATTTTACTGACTGCAATGACCTTGAAAATACTCCACTCATGTAAGTGCAACAGCAGGAATCAGGATGTCAGCATTAGCACTGGGATGGAATTGTTTCAAGGTGACTTTACCAGAAAGGAAAGAAGATTTAGTTGCTGCTCACAAGGTGGGGCTTGAAATCTATAACCAATATGCCTGATTGAAACTCTGTTAGCAAAATTTATGACACACACTGGAATCTCATTTTTCCTCGGGTGAGAATATTTCTTTCAACCATTCATTTTGCATTTCATGAGACACTTCTGGAGATACAGTGAGCTATTTCACTCTGTTTCTGCTTATGTAGCATCCTGAGATCTAGACACTTCGAAACCTGTATGTATTGTGATGACTGTATAGACCACCTCAATGAAAGTCTACTTCTGCATGCTTAGTAATTCATTTGTATCCAAATGGAAATATTCATTGCAGCATTTGCAAAGGCTGTTCTAATTGGTGTGGTGGGTGTTCACAAAACTTAACTTCCTGTGCCTAGGAATTCCTCCTATACATCATCTCTCCTTTATTGCAGGAGTTTAGTAAAACATTGCCTTTCCATAATGAAATTTCCATTTTTTTCCCCGCCCTTGTTGCAATTACATATGCATTTTACAAATACACCGTGACTGTGCTGCTTTAATTTTGTTGTAATACTCAGGGAATAATTAGTTCTGTATCTTCTAATGAAGAACAAATGTATGCATTCAAAAATTAAATATTTACTTTCCTAAGTGCCATCATATGTTGTTGTGAGCGCTTGCCTACATTACGCGTGGAAAATTAAATGTACTCTGCATAATAATTCTACTGGTATAATAAAGGATTATGCATGACAAGGGAAATGTGACCCAGTTCAGTAGGAAAAAAAAACACCACCAGCTTCTCATGAAATTTTAGTCCAAATTGCAACAAACTCAGGTCAGATCAAATATAACAAATTAGGATTGCTTTTACTGCCCTGAAATACACTGAGTCCACAGGAGGTACAATACTAACCTAAGAGCTCTCTCTGCCACAAGATGATTTTCATTATCTTCTTAAGAGAACAAAACATTCAGGTTCAAGGACTATTGTGACCTGTGAACGCAACTATTGATGACACTGGGGTGGCTCAGCCTCCCCTCTCCAGGTTTAAGACACATTTCTTCATCTGTACATACCACCAGGATTTCTGCAAGGTGTGGCAAGGGGGAGCATTGTCAAAGAGAAGGAAATACAAATCATGGGAATGGAAGAACTGGGTTCGAGAAAGGGAAATGGACATATTTGTTTGGAAAGATGATGGGAGAAGAAGACCTCAAGAATATACTAAACATGATCTTAGTGATCAGATATTTAAGTCCAGTATTGTAGTCTACCCATCACTTCTTTAGATAGAAGTAGGAGAAATAATAATTTAGGTAACTGAACTTAATATTGTCATTTACTAGTTTACAGATTTGAGGGAACCATCACTTACAGGACAGGGCAGCAGTCAGAGGGTGCTGCTGTGTTCCTTCATTTCTCTGCACAGCATTGTAGCCTCTCCACAGCTCTTCCATGGCTGTCTTACACATTGCATTGTCCCTTCCAGGACAACTCTTATACCATCTTCTAATCCTAGATCTTCTCCTTCTACAAGAAGGCTGTCTCATAGTACGTTTGGCTGTTTTGAGTACAATTTTCAAAACAACTTAAGATATTCAGGAGCCATTTTCCAAAATAACCTGTAGTGAAACCTACAAAATTATGGAATTGTGAAAAAAAAAAAAAAAAGTCTTGTCTGGGGATTTTTTAACCACAGGCAAGGCACTATCATCTTGGTGAAACACCATGACTTGGGTTAGCCACCCACTTCAGTACTCGCTGACCCCTAGGCACTAAGAAGCTTCAGTCCCAACCACTCTCAAACAAACTTGGGCTTGTAAATCACTTGGCAGTTTTGAAAATCAGTCAGATTAATTAGAAAATATAAAAGAACTAAACTATGATATAAAATGTCATGGACAGAGATTTGGCCAATAGAAACTCTCCTAGCTCCATTAGAGTTAAAGGAACTATGACAATTTACACCAGTTGGAAACCTTCCCCAGCATACATGAAGGCAAAAGGAGAACACAGTACGTAACTGTATAATCAAGCACCAAAGGCCCCATCCTCTCTGGAACAGAATCACAGAATCATAAAATATCCTGAATTGGAAAGGACCCACAGGGATCACTGAGTTCAACTTTCTGTGCACCATCATTTCCTTACACACCCGCAGACATTGTCAGAGCAGCATTAATTGGTGTGAAGATAAACACAAATCAAATTTAACAAAAGAATGCATGCACAGAGGGAGAATATCTGTGAGGCCATATGCATTATGATAGAGTACTCAATGATGTATGCAGCAACAGTATTATTTTGATTTAAAGCTCAAAATTCCAGGCCAGCTCCTGAGCTTAACTGGAGGACAGGCTGCATTCACACATCTGCTGTTTATTTAGCAGCCCCTCCGTTACACACCTACCTGCTTGTACAGACAGACACAGATACAAAACACAGCCTTTGTGTTATCTCATACGGCACCTCAGTGCTTAATAGATCTGTTACCACCCCAAGCTGAATGCACTACAAGTCAATAAATGAATTAAATCAGAAGAACAGCTGTAGTTTCCCCCGGTGGCAGCTAACCTTGCTTTCCGAGAGCACGTCTGCATGGGGAGCACCATCAGGCAGAGCAGCATCAATCACATATGGTCTGAATGGCTCCCTTCAGAGCACTGGCTGCAGAGCAACCAGGTGGGGCCTGAGGATAATCAAAGGCCCATCCAGAGATCACAAAGGAGACCAGAGCTATTTACCACTAGGGAGACTGAGGCAGAGAGCAATGAAGAAATTGCCAAGCAGCAGCTGAGCTCATCTATCTACAAACTTCTGTAAGAATAAAACTTCTTTCCCAACTTTAATGGGAAGTGTGTTTCTAGACATGACCACAATCCTGAAACACAGAGCTGTCTGGGAGTTTCACCTTGAGAATCCATGGCAAGATGACAAGTTAAGGACTGCGCGGTACACACAGGGAGCCCTTTCCAGGAACCAGCCACAGTCAGGTTTTGTTCCTTGGACAGACACTTGGGAACACTTATCCAGCACTACATCATCTGCCTCTGTCTTGCAGAGGTAAGATGCCCCAGGTCGTTCCCTTTCACTGTCCAAATATGGATTTGGTGTCTTTAACACCTAAAAGAGAGAACATGCAAAGTCTCTTCAATATAAACTGTTCCAGTCTAGCTCATGATTAGGAGCTGGGCCCTCCTCATATGCACTGTCTGTGCCCAGATAACTCATAAAAATAAACCTGGCAGGATTTGTGCTCACGTCACTTTGGGCTTGAACAGATACAAACCTGAAACCACAGGACAAACAGTGCTGAGCAGTCATTCTCCCTCTTCCAGACTGAGTAGCTAACATGTATTTTTGGCTGATATACTTAGTGCTGAGCAATAGATACCTTCAGATAGCCTTTCTGGCCTGTACCCTTCACCAGGCAGTTTATTTCTGCCACTTGGTCCTACAGAGTAGATATGTCTTGCAGGGATCGAGCTGTTCCCTCTCTTTCTCATTCATCATCTCTGGAAGCACCATAACTGTCCCAGAACATTTCTATTATCCAGCTGTCAGTGATAAAATGAAGAACAGAAAGAATATGGTATGTTCTCTAAATTGCTTTTTACTGAAAGGGTAAGGAATGGTTCGAATAGTGTGCTGAACAGCATGGTACGCTTTCCACATCAGGATATCTTTTTTTATCAAAAGGCTTTCATTTAAGGAAGAAGCAGAAGGATAGCATCAGACCTGAGAGCCTTCATTTATTCACAAAATAACTATGATAAAACTAGATATAGGATTACTTTCAAGATACAGCACCTCTTGATTTCCCCATAACCAAACACTGCTACAACCAGCCCACTGATTATGACCAGACTATTTTTTCAATAGCAGTTTCACCCTCATCTTAGAAGCACCACCATCACACTTAAATTCCTTTTCAGCAGACAGCTATAACTGTGTGACACGTGTTTATGTAAACTCTTCACCTCCATTTGCTGTCTTAAGACTGCAAACCACACTCCGAAGCGAGCTGTGCTGCCAAAGGGATACATCACAGAATCTTTTAGGTTGGAAGAGACCTTCAAGATCACCTAGTCCAACCTCAGACCTAACACTAACAATCCCTCCACTAGATCATGTCGCTAAACATAAGTAGCCTGATTCCACCTTGATATCGGCACCCCTTTAACCGTTACATACAGCTGGACATGTGCATGTGTGTGGATTATCTGATGTTTGTACAGCACCCGAATGTCAGGAAAAATGTTCAAATTAATTAGAGTGATAATTAGAAGGCAGCTGAATTTCTTTTGGAAGCCCTGACAATTCTGCTAATGCAGAGTGTTATAGTGAGCTAGAGACTGGGATGACGCCCAGCTGGGGTAACCTTCCTTTCAGACTGGTCTTACCCTAGAAATACCTTCACATTTCAGGATCTGCCCTTTGGAAACCCATGATGATGATATATATCCCAAGCATACAGAGGGATTTAAACAGCTCATTCAGGAATGGACTGATGAAACGTTGCATCTCAATGGTCAGATCCCCTAAGGGAACAATAAGGAGGAGTTAGGATTTAGGCTGATGGGAGGACAACACGTGGCATATGCTTAAGATGACCAGTGGAATTGCTGAGTGAAAAACCATATTACCTTCAAATAAATGCAGTTCACCAAAAAAAGTACTCAAACTCAGCTTCATGTAATATGAATAACAGTTCATATCCTGTAACACGCAACTGTTAAAGGTTACTATGATAAAAAGAGATTCAGTGCCTCTAAATATTAATATGATTTTGCAAACATTTTATCATCAGTGAGCCTGTAGTAACTATTCATGACATCTCATGAGTTCAGCTATCACATTTACTATCACTAGCTGAGCTCTTCCAATTTAAGGGACTTAGTTTTTTCCTGTAAATACATATATCCCTCTCCAATGAGTGAAGAATGAATGAAAACTGAAAATCTAAGAGAGAAAAGGAAAAGGGTTATCATGTTAGCTTCATTTTTCAGTCAGAATTTCACATTTCTGTATATACAAAGTTACAGGCTACAAAGTCCTTACCCCACACCTCTGATGGAATTCTCTGGAGACCAGCAGCCAGCTTGCTTTTGTGTTTTCCATCAGCCATGGATGAACCTATACCTTCTCCTTTAGGTTGGAAAGAAGCTTAGTGCTGTAATGGTAATAGTAGGTTCCTAAGTTGGCATAAGAGGTAGTCAGTGCATTACATCCTAGAGATTTTTAGCAATTTAAGCAAGCCTCCTGTTCTTTTCAAGGCTGCTTTAAAACGCCTGTAAAATAAGCTGAGTTACTTAAAGTACCCTGGTGCTTAAACTTTCAGCTGAACTTTCCAAAATAGATTTTATGGCCCTTTAGAGTCAGGCACTTAGCACAGTTACTTTATGTTTATTCAGCTTCCCCCATTTTTATTCTGGTTCATCAACCATTTCTGGTCAAGTTTCCAGACAAATTCTGTAAAAGTTTGCTTTTTTTAGAGAACGGGACTAGAAAGATTCACGTAGGAACCAGTCTCTTAAATTTTGTAAACTCTAGACGGGACAAGATGAAAGTAGGTAAATTAGGTCAGTTTTTATCTTGTGCATTTTTTTTCAAGTTGTGGAAACAATAAATGTTGTTTTTCCAGCTCGCTCTGAGGATTTTCTGCACTGACCCTCCCCCTGTTCTTTCTGAAAAAATGTGGTGACAAAATAGAAAAAGAAAAGGATATTCCCATTCTCTTCTGGCATCTCCTCCTTGGCCTCCAATGTGCTATTTCCAGCACGATGCATCCAATCTGCCATGCCCACACGGAGGCTTGGCAAGGACTTTCCTTCCTGCATTTCACTTTTGGGACTTATCCTCCTAGTTCAGAGTGGGGACAGACATCAGCATTTCCTTTGGACCAAAATGCTATTGCCTGCCCACTGCCTTGGATCTAATTACCTCTGAACCTTGAGAAGACTTCGTTTTCTTCTTAGCTCTGTGACATAAATACACCGCTTCACCTCAGACCACTATGACCTTTTAAGCAATTTTCAATGTTGCATTGCCATATTCCAGTGTTTCCCTTGCCACTGCCCTCATTCCCATTCAAACTCTTTCTTCTTCCTAATGAGTTGGCTCCCTCTTTTCCCACCTATTACTTCCACTGATCTTCTGCAGAGGCCAGTAAAGTCTTCTGGCGAGTTATATTGATTTCTTTTGGAAATCACACAGTGTTTTTGAAATCTGCATAATAACAAGAAAAGCAGGCAGCCCTGTTATCTGTATCTGGAGCTCTACCAATTTCCCTGAGATTTGGGAAGGTACAAGCTTCCGTGGAAGCTTTCCCATTACCTGGGGCACTGACAAAGTCCACATGGATTCTCCAGAGTCAAATGAGGACTCCATGCCGTCTTTGCTTCACCTTGGGCAGAAGGAGGGATTCTATTGTCCATCTATTGTCATGAATCTTACAGGCCTCTACCCCTCTATCAAATATTTTTGAAATTGACTGACAGTTTCAGATACTATTAGGAGGGATGGACAGATACACAGACCCTGATACACAGCCCATGATTAGACAAGCTTCTTTCCATTAGAAAATACAGCTAAAATGACCAAAATGTTGATGTTTTGCCTACCTTAGGAAACCTAAAGCAGTTGTTGAGTTTCACCCCTTTTTCTTTAGGAATTAGCAAGCCTGAGCTGTGCCTGAGCTGGTTTCTAAAAGTTGGTGTTTACTCTTTGTTCCTTCAAATAAACTTTTGCTTCCTTGCTACACCATGGTAATCTACCTCTGACAAATAAAGTGGCTTCTGATGATTTCACCACGGGGCTAATTCTTGTTTTTGTAACAATCAGTACAGGAGCAGCAGGAGGAGTGTTCAGACAGCTTGTTCTCAGCTCAGACAGCTCAGAGGAGAATGCAAAGAGAGAAGGAGAGAGACAGAGGGAAAAGGGGAAAAGGGTGAAGAGAGACAATAAAGAGCACAGANTTTGCCAGAAAGGATTTTGAAGTATATTATCCCATCTTTCCTTCTGATAAATACAGCTCAGTACAGATGCAGGGATGCCAGACTCCTCTCCCACTAGAGACAGCAGCACTGAAGACAGCTGTTGAAGGCCCATCAGCCACAGGGTCATTCCTTCTAATAGCTGACAAAGACTCAGCGGTCAGACAGGAGGCATTTCAAACCTGGAGCAAGTCCCATCTCACTTTGATTTTTCATCAAGCTCTCCAAAGTATCCAACAGCAACACACAAAAATGTGTTCCTCAAAGCCATTGCAGAAGAAAGAGCACACAAACCTTTCGGAGTGCCAGAAGGGAGTCAAGGAGAAGGAAGGTTTGGGAGAAAGTGAAGTAGCTACTTTTCTTGCTTAAGTTTTCTATCATGGAATTTTACCTACAGCAGAACTGTGCAAATTTGCAGTAATGGCTGAGAGACCCATTGTGAGCTACTGAACCTTGTGAATTAAGCAGTAATTGGAAAAACACAATGAAAACAAGGATTTGCACCATAAAATGTTCCTGCTTCCTTTATCGGAATGGCTGTAGGTTTGGTTATTTAAGAGAACAATTTGCAATACGTTGCCATACTTATGAGGGGATGCTTAGTGAAGAAAACAAACAAATGATGAAGTTCTAATAAAAGGAAGTTTAATTTAAACAAGAAAGTCAATATTATTACAGTGGTGAAGATGGTGTCTGTGAAGAAATACCCATCACCCACTGAGTTGTGCTGGATTTTCTAAGCAGGTAGATTAATGAAATGAGAGTCGGGGGCTGTTGCACCAATCCCCACTGAGTCATCTCTGTCTCACGGAAACCACCTCCTCCACGCAGAGGTGGAACAAGGCAGAGCTCAGGCCCTGCAGCAGTCACCTGCACGAGCAAGGAGCCCTCTGTGCAGCCACTCTTGACCTTCTCCATCAGCATCTCTTAACCTTTTCAGCCCTGGCAGCCTTTGAACTCTTGCTGTATGGACCTGGATGACGAGGGTCTAACAGGAAATATACCACAGGGCACTAGAGAAAACTATCAAGCTCAGATAATGTCAGCACCACCAGGGAACTAATGGCAGGAGTGAGGCCTTCGTTTGGGAGGAATCTGGGTCCACCTGCAGTATTCTGGCATGGTTCACCCCAGGCAGAGTTACAGCCCCCCATACTTGTCAGTGGCCTGCACGGTAACAAACATAAGAGCTGCTGATATCGATTCTCTTTCTGCTTCTGAGAGACGGGTGCCATTGTGGAGGCACGGTGCCTAGCGACTCAGAGAAGACAAAATCCTCTACCATAGCACTAACAGACCTCATGATAAGTAGAGATCTTGTGAATACACAGCAACAGGTAGAGTTTGACCCACCGGCTCTCTGTCCAAGGACCACAGGGCTGTGTGGAGCGGGCTGTACCCCTAAGCACATTTTAAAAATACCGAGTTCCCTGCCAAGCCTCAGATCCATTTTAAAAAGGGGAAAGGTTGCCCTTTGCTTTGTCATTTCTCTCTGCTTCCAGCTGTGATACTGATACTAGCCCTTCACATGCTTAGTAATAAATGAGAAACAAGTACAAGATGATAAAACTGTTTATCTTCCCCCTCCTTTTTTTTTTCTTTCTGTGGATTTGCTACAGATGTGCTAGTTAGTGATGGATGAATTTAATCCTTGCCCTTTTTCTAAGGTCTGTTGATTATTTACTGGTGTTCTTGTAGTTTGTGATCTATATCTACAAAGGGAATTTTACAATATGTAATGTCTGCGTTAATGGGATTTTGGGCCTGTGTAAATCATCCAACCCTGATACTCATTGTTGAATGCGTATTTCTGAGGCAGATAAGTGCCCACAGTGCCTTTGAAAATCCCACATGGTGGTTTTCAGCCTTCTCATTTTTTTTGAAACAGCTATAAGGACCCTCCCTCCTTCTCTCCAGCCCCCTAAAATTGTGAATGCCTTTGGCCTTTGAAGAAACCAAATCCTTCTAATGTTTTTGCTGTTGATTTGCTTTGGGTTATAGTTCAGCTGCCTGAATTTTAAATCTTTAGGTTATTTGTGTTTGTGCTACATTGGTCAGAAAATACAAGCTACACTTCCCCCTACAGACATCTGACTCCATGAGGGCGGGATTTTGCTTTGAAATTGTTAAAAACTCCCACAAGTCTATAGCATTGAAGGTGTGCTCATTTTTCATACTAAACTTTCCTTTTATTATAGAATCATAAATATAAGAGGGGGTTCAATATTTGCAGAGATAAAATACTTTCCCCAGCTTTATTTAATCAGCACTATTAATATCTGGATGCAATCCTGGTGTACTTATATCATCTGAGGCAGACAGTCACACTCAACCCTGTTGTGCAAATATGGAAGGCTGACCTTTAAAACAATACTGCAGTAATCACATCGTACATTTATAGGTCTCTACTTATCCCAAAGGATCCCACAGCCCTAACACCACCACAAGGTACACTGGAAAGCAGGCATCTGCAGCACACAAGCCAAATGGCATGCAGCATCCTGCACAGCCCAAGGAAGAAGCAAGATCTTGGGCATGGTCAGGAGGTAGCTCTTCCAATCTCAGCATAGCCACCAGCCTTGGGTCACTTGCACTCCTGAGAACTTGCTTAGACACTCAGCCACCCTCACGACCCAAGGTCTCCAAATGGCTGCATGGGGAAAAAAAAAGAGAGATGGGGAAAATGATGGGGAAAATGCAACAGGGAAAAGAGAGATCAGCCTGGCAGGTAGACACAGCTCACCTACAAGTTACACTATCCCCTGAGAAACACTTGTGAACCAAAAGTTTGCCTATTCTTTCTGTAACAATAAAAGATATTACTTCTTCCTACACATCTTACTCCAAATAGAAATTAACTGAAATTGAGTGACAGAGATTTGGTTTCCTCACAACATCAGGTTTGCTACCTGACTCTAGGAATGGCAATAAGTTTTGGAAAAAAATGCTGGGGGGAGCAGTTTCTGTCAGATGGAGAAAACTCTGGCTCGGGACAGGCGGAAAGCCCTGAGCTAGTCCTGCCACGCTTCTGCAAGGCACAGGGTGGGACAGACTTCTTGACTCTCCTATCCTGTCCTCACAAGAGCAGCGCAATGCAGAAGCACACCTTTGAGGCTTGTAGAACTGGAATTTGGAGAGGAAAACGAAGATAGTCATACCCCAGTGACAATTATTACACAGATATAATTATTCCTGCGGAAGCCATTTTACCATTTTACAAATAATTTCTGATTAAATCAAGTTTGAGTGAGAATGGCCTTGAAAATAATAAGAGAAGATCTCATCTCTAGTTAACTCTGTCATCTTCTCAGGAAGTCCGCTGAACCTTCAGAGACTTCACATTTACATAGAGAAGACATTCCCCATCACACAGAGGCATAACGGGTGCTGTAAGGGTAAGAACCCATCCTTCCCTGCCACCCACAGTGAGAATTTACTCAGGACGCCCATATGATAGAAAGCAAATGAGGGATTTCTATATTTATATTGATAGAGTATCTGAGGAAAAACATAATGAAAATCTAAGATAAAAGCAGGCTCAGTTGGCTTTCTGAAGTGGGGGAACACAGTTACAATAAACACTTCCTTCAGGAAGCCCCAGGCAACACAGGTTTTGTATGAACGCACAAATTGAATTAATCTTCATTAAGATTGGAATACAAAACCATACAAACAAATGACAAATGGCACCTTCTCCTTCATAACTGTCATTTCAGTCCTCGAGACTGTAAGCACAGTCCATCCAACACACTGAACCTGAATGTGCATGTTCCTAGTGAACACAGAACTCCTTATCTTTCCCAGTGAAAGAGGAGTTGGTCTAGCTGGCCAAACCCACATAGAATACAGATGGCAGCACCATTACACAGATCAGGCCACAGCAGGCATATTCAGTGCTGCCTGCTGGGTGTGATTTAGGTGAAGTATGTACCAAAACACCAATATCAAACATACAGAAATCTGGTTTTGCTTGACTGGAAAATCAAGCCTTTGTCATGGAAGATTATAAGAAAAAAACATGGCAAAGCAGGATATACCTTGAAACATCTCCCTAGTATTAAAAATTAGGGTTGTAATTTTCATAGATCTAGACACTAACACAGGATAATGTTTTCTTACACTAAGAGAGTAGCATGGCTGTATGAGCAAGGCATGTCCTTTTAAATGAAACATCAGAAGCAGGAATGCATTGATTTTCACCAAGTAACATTGATAACTTTTATCTTCACTACCCAGTGAATATATGGAAAAAATAAACATGATTCAGGCTTCTTAAAATTGCTGTGGAAAAGTTATTAGGGTTGAGAGTTCTGTTCATGTGAACAGACAGGCAAATACAGAAAGGTTTGAAAGATCTGGATCTATTCATCCCAGGTCTTATAAATTCAGAGTAGGAGGCAGAAGGTATTTCTGACCTTTGTCTTTTAATTATAAACACACTACTCAGATGTTCGGAAGGTTTTGTTTTTGTTTGGATGTTGAGGTTTTTTTAGCACCAATTCCCGAAAAGGGGAATGATTTTTCTCCTCACTTCAAAGTGAAAGAAACGCACTCAAAATCCTCATGGGATACTTTCCAGGAGCACAAAGCATGTGGCCATTTGACAATGCTCCCCAACCTTCTCCATGTCCCAGAAATGGCTCTGTTTCTGCTGCTGGTGTGGAGCTCCTGCAGCATCAGTGCGGGGAGCAGCACCTTCTCACACCACTACTGGTTCAAGACCATGGAGAAAAGCTTTCAGCCTGTTCTCTTATGCAAAGATCTTGAATGCTTCTGGGTCGGCAGGGAGGGAGTCCCACTAATTTTTTAGCATATTCTAGAATTTAAACCCCACCTAATTAAATATTTTATAAAGTATTTAAAAAAAAAATCTGTCTCAGAGACAATGAATTCACTTAAGTTTCAAGACAAGAAACATCTGGGTGAGAGAAACTCTTTCAGTGCCCAGCTGACGTAGGGGTTGAAACATGAGCTCACATCAGATTAGCCATTGGGCATCCACAAGGGAGATAGCACATACATGAACCTTTCTTTTACAACAGCAAGAAAAAGTTTCTTAACTTTGACTGAACCAAGCACATACATTTCTGGTGGGGAAAAAAAAAAAAAAAGGCTTCATTGACAACAGGACCGCTTCTGAGTTCTTCAATATTGACATTCAACCATAAGATGTCAACCAAAACATCTTTTATAGTGAACTACCACAGAATATACAGTAGTGCCAATAACTGCTGTTTGTTAAGATCACACCCGCTTTCAAGATGCACAGCCAAATAAAATGAAAGCTGCCTTCATTTAGCACCCAAGATGCTGTTGCATTTCAAGGAAGTGATAGCCAAATGCATTCAGATGATAAGAAAGCACTGTTCAAGGAGTGATTCTCAGCAATGACTAATATTTGATAATAACAACCATGAAATGAAAGCAGCGTTAAGTTTTATTGAATAATTTTCCACTGCCTCCACACTGCAGCATTAGCATGTGCAGCAGAGAGCTTAACTAAATTATCAGCTGAGAAAGTAGTGTCGAGAGCTATTACAAAATGTATCAGCAGTAATGAAATTCAATGCCCATGATTGCTCTTAGAGAAGTTGTTTTACAGATGTGGAAGGGGGAAAAGAAAGTGAGTTCTAGTTAGCAGTTGATGACAACTGTAACTATCAACCTCCTCCACTTTTTCAACCTTTGCAGACTCCCTTGACTGCACAGCTACTTACTGTGCCTTGGTATGAGCACAGGACAAATTGGGGGCTGAAGGGCTGAGAAGATCTAAGCTATGCCCCTCAGCAATCAAAGCAGAATCCTTCCAAAACTCATTGCACTTCATGGCTTCCAGAAGGCGTAAGGGCTCATTGCTTATTCATCAGGTAGTGCTTCAGCAGGGGCAGAACTGTCCAGTTGAAAAGTGCTTCCCTAACACACCTTGCAAAAAAAAAAAAAAAAAAAAAAAGAAAAGAAAAAGAAAAAAAGAAAAGAAAAGAAATTGTAGCCTAAGTGCATACATTTCACAGCAAAAAATACTTATTGCAGAAGTAAAGGGACCCCTGAGTGTCCCGTGGTGCAGGGATGTTAACGGACCTTTAAGAAGTAAGAGTGCCACCAGCACATGTTACATCTTTGATTCTCAGCTCAGATTGCAAAGACCCCAGAGACTCCAGTTTCCCTTTCCAATCAAGAAGGGAACTACTGCCACTACACGTAACACGCACAATATTTGCTCTGTAAAAGACCTTTCAACTCAAACTTCTTGCTCACAGCTATGCCGGAGAGAGCCCAGGGCTTTATTTGTGGGCAACCTCAAGCTTGTATGCAAAGAAAACCCTCCTCAAGAACAGGGAAAGGGAGAGGGTGGAGGAACATTCCAGCCTTTAAGCACAAGATATGGTGGGATTAATATTGTTACTGGTTGCCTCTCTCCACACCATTTAATCCTGTTGTGACTATTTATTACAAATGCCCACTTCCCCTTTCTCCTTTTCCAATATATTTTTGTATGTTCCTAAAGCACGTGATCCAAGTCATATCCCCTGTGGTTTGGCCTCTCCAGGTGCCATCATCCACAGACAAATGTTTGGCCATCACGTCTGTGCCAGACATGGCCTTTTTGTCTTCTTATGACTAGTTCAATCTTCAAAACACAAAGGTCTAGGCACTCTGGCTGTGTTTCCCTGACATGCTGCATTGCTGACCATTTTTCTGAAGGACTTTTCTTTCTCTTCATACTTGGATGCTAGCTACAGGTATCACAGAAGAGTAAAATCCATGAAGATGAGCAGCAATGAACAATCAGGCCCACATGCCTGAAGCAGTTCTTGCAGCTGTGGAACTGCTAAGGCAAATGCTGGAAAGCAGTGTGCAGAAAAAGAACCATAAGATAAAGTCACACAAGAAATAAATGGTGAGAAGAATGTGCCTGGGCTATTTATAGGGAGAGAGAGAAAACACAGAAACATTCAAATTAAACAGCTAAGAAGTTATTAGGGGATGACTCAATTATGTTAACACTTTCTCTCACCCAAGAAGTCAGGAAGGAGGGTCATACCATTTCTACCAACATCTGAGCATGCATTAGGAAAGGGGCTGTCTGAATACTGCCTTGCATAAAAGTCAGTATAGACCAACTGTGAGGAGGGTATAAAAGTGAGGGTGGCTTTCATTTAAAGATACCCAGTAGAGATATAAATCAGAGGAATAAAGACAATAAATCAAAAACACATAATCATGTACAGAAAATATTCACCTAAAGGCTAAAATTAAAATACCCTTAAAAAAAAACAAGCAGTTGCATAAGGTGGCTGGGCTAGAAGTCTATTTTGTTCTTACATATCTCTCCTACTTTCTGCTGAATTACAAAGGGTTATGAATTATTGCTACTGACATTGTATTCCTGATATGGTATTGTGCTAAATAAACATGTCACATGAAAAGAAAACAATATTACATGCCTTTATACTCCCACTTGTCTATATTCCTTCACCTCTTATAAATGTCCCTCAGAGTTCCCTGTACAATGACAGTGCTTACTGCAGCAGGACAAGAATATTGTCCATGCACGACTGGAGCACCAGGTGAGTTATGCGACTTGAAGCGAGGTTGAGTCTTCCCGGTAAAGACAGAAAAAAGCAAAGGGAATATGGTGCAAGGGATGTGGCCCACTCACTTTTGTTCCTTCTTGTTGGGGCCAGTACTGACACCTTCTGATGTGCTGTAACTCCCACTGTTTAGTCATCTCAGAGCTAATTATACATCCACCCTTTAGTTTCTTTGATCCATTATTCTTATGAGAAACTGAAAGAGTTCAGTCTAGCAAGATATTTGAAGTGAAGACACCTTGTTCATGAGTTATAATTAACAGCTTAGAGAGGAGATATCTGGGACTAGAAAAAGCGAGCAAAAAAAAAAAAAAAA
>VXAA01000504.1:263276-318368 GCA_013399115.1 Anseranas semipalmata
GAGGGGCCCAAAACTGAACACAGTACTCAAGGTGCAGCCTCACCAGAGCTGAGTACAGGGGGAAAAGGAGCTAATAGCATAAAAGTTATTGCAGGCTCCCTACCCTCACCCATGCCTGTCTTGGACGTGTTCAAATGCCTACTGAGTCCGGTAGAGTTACGTCTCATGCCAGCAGTACCTCACCTATCTGGTGTCCGTCTGCCTGAGCTGCCATCACATGCAGAGCACAACATGGACATACCTTTAAATCAGCTAAGCAAGCAGACAAATATCCAGGGCTTGCTTACCCCATCACTTCTTAGGAGATGTGAACATGCACAAATGACTTACAATACCTATGCCCTTCTAGTCTGGAGTCACTCTTCTCCTACCAAATCCCTTCTGACAACGTCTTCTGTCATCCAACATCAAAAACAGGAGTACAACAAAGTTTTATTTACTGCTGATTGCAGCTGGAGGTATCCCAGCATGAGATTTTCCTTTTGACTAGTCTGTAATTTAAACTGAAAGCCTGGATTTCCCCAGCACCTTGGGAAAAGTCAGAAACAATTACCTTGATATCACTGCAATTATACCTGCTTGAAACAAGAGTTTGAGAGCTGAGAATGAAGTCTTTCTGTTTCAGGGAACAGCCTTCAGCAGTACTTCTGTGCAGGGATTTTCTGCACAGAAAATTGCTCAGTGATCCTACAGCCACAGAGTTTGGCTGTTGCTGTAGAAAAATGTGGTTTTGCCTTGCTGCATAGAAAGAACCAGTATCATAAGTCTGAATTAGCAAAATAAGCAAAACTTTAAGCTCTTTAATTCACATGAAGCAATCAAGGTAAGACTTCTCTATGAAAAAAATACTCAGGAACAGGTTGAGTTCACAGAAAGCATACAACAATGAAAATATGTGACCTGGGAAAAACAAAATATGTATAAAAGATACAAAAAGAAATTTTCTTCTGATTCTAGAGCTAAATACAATACATTTAATTGTTTGGTTCTTTTTTTAACACTTCTGGCTATAATGAAATTTTAGTATTATATTTGGTCAAAAAAAAGGGGGGGGGGGTGTTGCCTGTACTGTACAGATCTAGAATCATGCTTCTTAAAATTCTTCAGATTCCAGATGAATTTCAAACATTCGAAAAGTTGGGTAAAATTACCCTTAGGCTATTATCCACACAAAAGCTCAGATACTAATATAAAAGTTGCACCAAAATGAACATCATGTCTTTTCTCCTAATGCTGTTTCTGATGTAACAAACAATAACATCATTCTTGCATTTTACATGGTTGAAGACCACAGAGATGAATGATGCCAAGAAGGGTTAATCTGAGATGACACAAAATTGCCAGCCTGCTACAAAGGAAAAGCAATAAATATCACTATTTATTCTACAGAAGTACACAAGATCTTCAAATATGAAAGCAATGAAGATCCGTAACCTGCTTCCTTATTCTTTTCCACTTTTTAAGGTAAAAGAATGATAATGGATAGTACTTTACTTGCAACATTCCCAAAATGTGGATTCACATTTCTCCAAAGAAGGTAGAGAGTGGACAGGGAGATGCAGAAGGAAAAGGTATGACATTATTCACAGGTCTTCCCCCTGTTGTTGTTCTTTAGATCTTTCTTCAGCTGATCCTGTCTGAAACTCTAACAGCAGATTTTGCTGGAGCAGATGGCCAAATATTCACCTGACTTCAGGTTCAGCCACAGCAAAATCTGTTCCAGCACTGGAAAACCTGAGTTTTAAAAGTACGTAAACACAATTCCCCCTCATTTCCAGAATGGTTGGAGGGAGGGCCACCATCCTAAACAAAAGGGATATAAATTTGCATTTAGCCCTAAAGAGGCAACTTTTGTTTGATGTACTGAATGTGCCAGTGGCTTCACTTGAAATAGTGAGTGTTCAGCAACGTTCCTCTTCCCAGGGTCATGCAAAGTTTATCTTTCCTAATCACTCAGTGCATCTATAATCAAACTGCATCTTGGCTGCAGTCCTAGGTTTATATCTTACTGTCTGTCACTTTGTTCACAGGTTTATAGAAGGTCAGAGCCCCTCATCCTTCACATCTTTTCTTGCTGAAAACATATCTAGTTCAAGCCAAAAAAGACTGATGGAGCTTCTCATGGATGACTAGAAGATTTAAGACAATTCTGTAAAAATCAGTAGCAGGATGTTTTCCATAGTGGTTTGTGTTCAGCTGCCAAGTGGTTACTGATGCAGATTAGCTAATAAGTAAAAGTGTTTCCAGGGATGCACTCAATAGCCCTCCAGATCATCTTATTAAAAGTTCTAATGGTGTCCCTAGTCAAATTCAGTTCTTGCTGTGAAAGCTATTAGGTTAATCAAAATATGAGGGAGCCCACCATCTACTCTTAATTAATAAATTACATGTTAACTGTGTAATCATCAAGATTCCATCAAGATTCAAATTAAGTGCTCATCCCATGACCTATGATCACGATTTTCAAATGAGGATCACACAGCAAATGAAGCCTGTATTTCCAAGCATAAATGTTACTGTTTCTGCAACACTATAATAAGGTGGTCTTGAGTTCCCATAAAAGCTTTAGAACAGCAAGGTCTCACTGTTTCAAAAAGTATTTAAAAATGTGTTTAAAATTAAGCATATATTTCAGTACCATTAAAATAAATATTTGTTAAACATATCTTGAAAGCTAAATACACACACAAATAGTTTCCTGATTAGAACGGATTTAAACAAACACTTATTTTTCTGAGCTGGGGTCTAAGCACCTAAGGAAAGCCCACCACCATGCAGACCTGCTTGTCCATATTTTGTGCATAACCAGTTCCAACCCAAATCTTTGCATAATTCTGCAAATGCCCGTTCAGGCGTCTGCTTTTGTTTACATCCGTCTCTTCATTAACCTGAAGATAGCTGCTACCTTCCTTAGAGTGAGTGACAGGTGTCTGTAGGCTGGAGACTAATATTTTTATTACCTTCAGTGACTCACAGGAAAAATTAAACAATCTCTCTTACAATGGCTTAATTTCTTTGACTCACAATTTGTCTGCATCAACAATTTGTTGCTACTCCTGAGATTCGGGCTCTGTAGAAGTCTCTAAAGTAACTATTTACTTATTTAAGATAATTCTTACAGTTAAAAGTTAAGAAGTTTACGGTTACTCACAGTGAAAGTCTGGGATCATGAACTTTATACTGAGCAGCAGAACAAGAGGGAGAATTGCCTGTAGGATCTCCAGTTTTGCTGAAGAACTGGACATTGCTGTCACTCAGTTTTAGATACTCAAAATATTTAACACAATGACCAGAACACTGACATCCACAATGTGCTAAAACTCCTGCACAGTGCATCCTTACACCACTGGTTTATTGGACTATATAATTCCCTGAACCCAATATGTGAAGTTCCCTATCACAGAAGAATTCTTTTTATCATCAGAATCAGCCTTAAAAGAAGAAACTTGCATAAAATTCCCATTCATTTCGAAGGGGACTTACACATGGAAAGTACGTGCAGCAAAGTGAAGCAAATATATATGTGTGCACCCAGACACATATTCTTGCATTTGAAAAACGGAAAAAAAAATGAGTTGAAAAAATGCAAATTGCTGTGAAAATCAAATCAATTTCTAGGTCCTGATAGTGGAAGATATTTAAACTTATGTCCAAAATGAAGCAGATGATAGATAACTTTTGCAATTGATTTCAGGGCCACATATTTAGATACATGCTGGAAGTCAGTCATATTTAATTTTCTTGCTCAGTCATGGCCTAAATTATTAGATCTCTTTGATGTCTGAGGAAATCTGAAAACTCATCAGCTCTTCTGAAATAAAACACTGATATTTTTTCCCCAGGTTCAGAGAAATTGGAGACTGACACCAAGTTTGCATTCAAATCAGACTACAAGAATTAGGCAAAGGTAGCTATTATGTCTCTATGCAAAGCTTGTTCATAAGAAAGGAGATTTAAAGAAAAAAATCTTCCATTTCAGTAAAATTTTATAAGAACGTGTAAAACAGTAAAATCTTTATCTCAGGCATCTTATGCAACATCATCCTCCTGGGAGCACTCTTCACTTTGATTGGTTTCACAATTTTCTTATTCAAGAAACCATTCTTTTCAAAATGTGAGATTTACAGGCTTACTTACTTATCTCAGTGCTTTTTTAAAAAGAGTCATTCTGTTTGAGATGTCACTGCTTTCTGATACTCCAGAAGAATATCGGGTAATATGCAGTGTGTTTTCTTCACTCAGTTTTTAAAATGTTGAAAATCAGCAATTGTCACTGATGTTAGCTTGATTTGTGAAAATAATGTGGTTTTAATTTAAGCTAATAGGAAATCTCTGTATTACTTTATAATGTAATATCGGGACTTAGATCTGACAGTGACTGTGTTTTTATTATTAGGAGGCCATTTGGATACTATCAATCATTCATAAGCTTAAGGTGTATAAATCCAAAGGATGCAAAGTACAACTCCAACTTATTTGTAAATTTAAATAAAGCATACCACCACAGCCAGATATAAATTGCCAGCTCTCAGGACTGTATTGCATATTGCACAATTTTCAATATTTCTTCCAAGTCTCAGCACTGGGAGATGTATTCAGTCCCAATGACTGTCACTTATAACTGTGAAGATAACCTTGAAATAGTGCCCCATATCAAATGCAGTAAATGGGCATTAAATGCAGAGAAGAGCTTTTTATTTTTAAACTTGGGAATTTTTAAGCCAGTCCTCCAATTCTGATACCCCA
The DNA here is from genome assembly GCA_013399115.1 of Anseranas semipalmata. Classification (NCBI taxonomy): domain Eukaryota; kingdom Metazoa; phylum Chordata; class Aves; order Anseriformes; family Anseranatidae; genus Anseranas; species Anseranas semipalmata. The sequence continues at coordinate 268,023 of VXAA01000504.1, forward strand.
CTTCATTTTTGTACTCCTCAGGTAAGAACAGGACAGAGGAAGTACAGATGTTTGATTTCAGATCAAAGAAAACATTTGCAATTTCCATCACCAAAATGGAAAAAAACAAAAACCAGAAAAAATATTTCATCCAACTTTTCATTTTAGACACAAGATTTAAAAGGGGGAGGAAAAAAAAAAAAAAAAAAAAGCAATGAAAGTTAGGAATGAGGATTTAAGTCCTCAAAGCAGCTTTGAAGCTCCCATGCTCCTCGGAGGCAGGAGGCTGCTCCCACCCCTGCTCAGAGCAGCTGAAGGGGACACATCCCCGGCCCATGGGGAAGGCTCTGGGGCTGTCCCACACCCCCCGTTCAGCCGAGGTTTCATTGAGTGTAGACAGAACTAGCTCAGAAGTGTTGAAATCACCAGGTCCTGTTTCAGCTATCAGCATGGATGTGTGCCGTGACTGCACTGGCACAAGAGAGACTACACACCCCCGTGTGGTGGGCAAAGCCCCCCCTTCACTCCTCTTGCAGAAACCGTTCGTTGTTGCCTTTCCATAACCATTTTGGATGAAATGCTGGTTTGGGACAAGGGCTTACATCGCCCTTGCCCCCGGACAGTCCTGAACTGTCCCCCGCCTACCCCTCACAGCTGGCCAGGCCACCCCAAGCAGAGCCTTTGCCAACAGCAGATCCCTCCATGCACATGTAGGTTTCTTTCACCTGCTAAAAGTTGTGTTTCCTTGCCAGCTTTCTTCTAGGTGACACAGTATTCATATGCTGTCAGCAGAAGTTAGCACAACAAACCTTAATGATTAACGCTGTTGGACAGAAAAAGAATAATAATCTACAGCATACAAACATCTCCTGTGGAAAAATAGAGACTTGCTTCTCTGATGCCGCTCTTTAGCGAACAAAGTTGACAAAGTCATAAGGCTGAGGGGTTTATTTACTTATTTAAATCCCAAGCAAGGATCAGTGAAACTTCCTCTAGGTCCAAAGACACTTGAAAAAAAGTAACATTTTAAGGATCATCTACACTGGATTGAAGTAAATGAGTGCAGAGACCTTTCTCCTCTGTCGGACAATCAACACAAACACTCATTTTGATGCTCTGGCACCTTCCCGATGCCTGGACTTTTGACAAAAACTTCAAGAGCCCAAGGGAGAACAAACTGCCTGATCTCACTGGCAGGTGCCTGGCCTCCTTCAAGAGGAGGGAACCAGTACCAGTACTCAGCCGGTTACTGTGGGGGAAAAAGAGCAAACTTCACCAGAAGAAAATAAGATCAGCCTTATATCCCATTCTCACAAAGCCTGGCTGCAACGGATAGACAAGCAGCTCAGGAAAACAAGATTTATTCCCAGTTCTGTGATTTCTTTATGTTACCCTTAGCCACATCAGATGGGGAAAAAACACTTCCTGATCTTTCACAGATATTGCACCCAAAAACCAATTGTGACATGAGGCTGCTCTACTTTAGGAACAGAGTCTAGTTCCCTGTCAGGTCAACAGCAAAACCCTTACTGACTCCAGCAGAAATAGAGAGATGCCTGAATGCTGTGAGCGTTGTCTCTCTTGACCTGATCAGTGAGTGCAATACACACGCACCATATTGATCACCACTCCCAGGCCCAAGACGTGCAGTCATCCCCAGAGCAGCACACTAGCAGGCAGCCCAACATACTCCACATGCTTGTCCTGACATCCTCTTCCAAGGAACCATTTCCCATCCAGGACACAATTCAGCAGGTGACCACCACACACACTCCTCAGCTTTTTTTTTTAGAATCCGTTCATCCTGTAAGCCTGGCAGATGTGTAAGATATTTATCTCATGACTATATGACTTTGAATGCTGCTACCATACTCAGTAAGGCACTCAAATTCTTAAGATTATGCAAGTACTTAAACTCTTAGTCCATGAAGGTTGCTTAAACCACTGAGATCAATTACTATTTACAGTGGCAAAGGACTAATTATAATACTTGGCTTCCAATTATTCATCTTCACCATCTAAACTGTGACACTAGATATGTGGGTATGCAGATCATCATTCAAAAATCCAGAGTTAATGTATAAATATATGTTTTAGTGGGCTAGAACATGTAACAAGACAACAGAGCGTTGATCTCCCCGCCTAGAACCCTTCAGGTGTGAGGGGAAAAAATGAGAAACACAGTCCTGTTTCTTATCTTCACAAGCATCCTACAACATGGAACACGATCCAGGTCTTTGTCTTGACACTTGCTAGCTCTGGAGCAGACCCAAAGCGCATTTATCTAATTGAGAAACTTGGGTTCAATTGTCTGCTTTCATGCCTGACGTAAAATAATTCCACTCATGGACAAAGGCTTACTTTGCACTTACTAACACATGCTGATCCTTCTCTTACTAAATAATTGCCAGAGTTCATCTAATCCTCTGTCTCAGCACTGCCACAGGGACCATCTGCATAAGAAACTGGTGGTGTTATGTTTAGTCTATTGACCAGAATTTTAGCTTTGCTATTTAGTACAAATACAGCTTAAACAAAGAACACGGGTCAGCATTATCTTCACCTGGTTCAGGAGGAATAGCAATCGGCCATAACAACATCTCTGACTTTGAATTAGAACTGGTCAAAAGACTAAAACCAGAAGTTTCTTTCCAATAAACAATTCTATTTAAAATAAAGCATCATGTATCACACTTGACATTTTCAACATACATGATTTGGAAAAAGGTATGCCTTTAAGAACATGTCATAATTTTTGCAAAAATATTATTGAAATATAGTCAACTTCTCATGTATTTTAAAACAAAATGGGAAGTTTCCAAATACTGAACTTGCAAACAGTTTCAATATGGCACAAAATCAGATTTACATTTTTGAGCTCATCTGCCATCAACATCATTGTACAAGCATCACTCCACTGTCTCTGAAAACCAGCAGATCTCTGAAGATCAGCAGTGAGCACCATCGTGCTTCCCTGCATTTGCCCGATATTCAGATGCTGGTGGATTCACTCACTGAATCCACCCCTTAGATACAGAAAGGATGGCCTTGCAATCCCTTCTTGAAAATATTATAAAATTGTGGAGACGTGAGGAAAACTTTGGTTTTCTCCGTTAAAACTTCCCCTGTTCCTTCTGCTACATCTGTTTTTCTGTTTCTCCAGGAAAATCTATTAATGTTGGCAGCCTGACATCATGTAGAGTAATTTCTCATTAGATCTTCCTTGCTATGGTACTGTATATTAGAGTACCTTTGGAATATGTTGTTCTATCACATACTTCAACGGTGCTGATTAACATCAACCCACATCCTGGTTTCAGTGTTTAGAGGTGTTGTGTTGGGTCTGAGTGGATTTGATTGCTCTAAAAAAATTTCCCCATCAGCTGTTGAAGTCAGGGGAGGTATTTTCTTTCTCCTTTCCTGGAAACCTGTCAATTTTTGTTCTTTCATAAAGCGGAAAAGAATATTCCTAAGTGGTTAATCCTGTTTCAGAAGCAGTTGATTGTTCCTTTTTTGAGGAATTTGTTTTTAAGTTCAAAAGTAAATTGTCATGGAGATAGTACCTGCAGAAACTTTCTTGGAGCTGGGAATGCCTACTGCCAGCCCTAGAAAAGTCCCTACGGGATTTATCAAAGAATAATAAATGTTAGTTACCTCAAGGCAGAATGCAAGTATTATGCAGATGTTCTGCAAGGAGACTGTAGAAAATGATTTCATCTTTACAAAAAAAAAAAAAAAAAAGGATAATTAAAAAGCTTTGGGAACAGTTCTATTATTTACTACAAACTATAAAAAGCTCATCTTTGAGCTAAAACACTGCCTGACTCCAAGATTAAACTTTCTACTGTCCCAGTTTTGCGTCTGAATAAACTCAGACAAGGAGAGGGGATGTGGGAGATCACATCCATGCTCTCAGTGACCTGCGTGTGAAAGGAGATGTCCCCCAGTCCCAGCACCCTTCATCCCACTGGTCCTGCTAAATGAACATTATGGGATGTTCAAGGGATGTATGGGATGATGGGAACTCAAGCGATGGAGCCAGCTGAGGATACAGCCCACTGTGATCTGGAAATCACTGGAAAGGAGCACATCCCCTCAATGTACAAGCTCTATGGGCACAGAGGATAATTCCTAATATCAAGCACATCCTTGGCTTTCGCTGAGACATACATAGGGCTGGCTAGATTTCACTGCAGCATTCCCACAGGCTCACCAGAGCTCTCTGACACGCTCTGCAGAGATTATGTACGACAGACTTCAGAGATCAGGTCTGGGGACAGCTGAGCAGGCTGACAAGAGGAGCTTAAATAATTCAGCCAACTGATTTGACCAGGCAAAACTCTGCTCTTGTCTTTCTCCCCGTTTTCTGCTTACACCGCTTCACAGTATGGCTGAGTTTTATGGGAAGGGGATCTGTTTGTTTTGTTTTCTGTCAAAATAATCTTTACAAGCTGTTGAATACGCTGCTTTGCTTTGTTGCTGCACTGTTACCCCTTGACAAGAACAGCTACAGCAGGTCGACAGCAGGGAACTCGGCCAACTTGAACATGAGATGCCCGTGCGCTATAAAGGGAAGGGTGGAAAGTTGTGAGTCCTGCATCCACTCCTGCAGTGCTGCGGGCGGCTGACGTTTCTATTCTTGGAAAGGTCAAATGCCTCATAATAAGAGCATTACAAGCTCACAACCACACTCCGCAGAACTCAGCCTCAGCCCCATAATTCACATTGCAAACGTCACGGTACGAATGCAAATCTGTTGTCCTAAGGGAGCCACAGGCACTGTGAAAAAGTCAGGCAGTTTCATTCCTTCTTTTCCTGTCGTTGCAAAGACAAAAACCCACACCAACAAAATTAGTTTATTCCTCTGATGAAGGCAACAACCAGAAGAGGAAAGGGGTAGGAAAATCAAATCTGACCTTACAATATTTGTAACGCACTGACAAGAATACAAAATGGCAAGAAGTCCTATTTTTAATAGCTGTTATCTTGCTGCTGTTGGACTGGACTTATTTTTTTTTATTCTACAGTATTACAGTCAGTGCTCCAAGTTCCACAAAACAGCAGAAAGCAACCAACGAGAACAAAAGAACAATATCTAAGATGAGCTAAATTTGAAGGTGTTATGGACCCCCACCAACACAGAAAATGTATGATTCCTCGTATTTAACTGAGGACCCCTGAAACATGCCCCTCTCAAGATTCTCTTTAGCCCTCTCTGAAGATGTGGATGTAAGAAGCTCACCCAGTAACAAGTTCAGCTGGCTGGATTTTCATTACCTTCAGACTTACCCCAGAAAGCCTGTTCATGCAGTTTAAAAACAAAGGGGAAATGCATGAATTCTCCTGCCCTGCTCCTGTCCTCCGTAATCCAGAGTGACACCTGGAGTGGGGCGCTCTGCCCTGCTCCAGCTGGCCCCAGGGCAGCAGCTTGGCAGGGCTTTAACCTTTCAGAACATGGCAAATATCCCATTCCCTTAGGATGGTGGACTCTAAAAACTATTCATGATATGCAGTGTCAGAGTATCTGATAGGTCAGTACTCAGCATCAGTTGGGAGAGAATCAAGGACAGAATCTGACCCTATGATGCAAAATTAAGTTCAGGAACTGGAAAATTTTACTAAGAGTTTCTGTGTAGGAAAGACCTCCATTCTCAGGAATCCTTGGACTATATGACTCTCCACTTGCCAATGATTTTATCCCAGATGAGGAGTACCAGTCTACAGAGAACTCTGCAAATGGACCGTAAGGCTGAGCTGTCAAGCTGTAACTTACAGCAGCTTTCTGGCCCAGCCAGCTGTCCGCCGTGATGGAAAACTGGAAAACTGCCTGCACCCCCCAGCTGACAGTATTCAATTGAAGCAAGAAGCTGGGCTACCACCTAAAAACACCACAGATATCTATGCCTCTCTTTTCATAAAATGCCTTTCTAGGGCTGCACACCTCCCTCTTGGGAAGGCTGAGGTCTGTATTTTAAAAAAATCTAGTTTTCATTTTACAGCTGTATGCCAGTTAAAGCTAGCCATAACTGATTCTGCTGAGGATTCCAGATCTGTAAAGGAAAGAAACAGAGGAAGGCAGAACCAAAATGCAAATAAACAGCCAAGGTGCAAATAGTATTTAAACTCTCACAGAAACATGAAAAGCTTCAAAGAAGTCTTTGCAAGATTAGCTACAATGATTCTACATTGCAAATGAGCAGTACAAAGAAAATAACATTTTCTTGGGGTCTGCAGGTTAAGAATATACAAAAAAAAATCTTCAGATTAGTGAGACCTAATATAGTCACTTAGAGCAGGAAAAATTCCTTTTTAATTACTCAAAAGAAAAACCCAAAAATTAATAACCACCAGGATAATAAATCAGCCAGTATAATCTCACTTCCATTACCCTTATTAGCTAAAGAGATTGGTAGATCAAACCCAATTTAAATCTTCCAGAAATAAATATACCATTATCTTTAGCCTCATTTCCCAAGACTGTGAAGTCAATGTACTTGGACTGCCTGCCTGTTTGTCCACTCTTACAAGTTTTGAACCTGCTGGCCAATTTCAACTTAATTTAATGAAGAAAGAAGTTGTTTCAGAGATGTTAAAGCCATACCTGTTTTGTGAACAATCTCTGGACAGGAAAGTCCCAAATGAATGCCCCTCACTTTGAAAGGCAGTAGCAATGCAATGCAACACAACACCTGCTCACCTCATTTTACAGGGTGTGGATGGACAACTAGCAGAAGCCTGCAGGATGGTCCTATCCATGCTCATGTATCTCTAGATAACCACAGCATGTCTTCTCTTTTGCACAGCTGGTAAGCCAAAATGTATGGAAAGTGGATATAAAAGGCTACTCAGCTGGGGCATAGGCCTGTGGGGGAGAGAAGAAATGCAGAAGGATACACCGGGAAATAGCTTGGAGGTACTGCAGGGAGCGGTCAAAGAAACATCCATAGGTAACTAAGGAGTGAATACTGCCAGGATGCAAGGATGAATAAGTAAATCCAGAAGAAACAAGCTTCACTAATTCCACAACTCCTGGGACAACTTACTACTAATTCAACTTATTACTAATTCTTCACTCATCCTGATACCGGTGCCCCCGCGCAACCACCCTCAAGCAACCCAAACTTCAATACAGGAGACTCAGTGCTTGGAGCCGAGGGGAGTCCTCCGACTTGTGTTTTGGATGAACCTGCCTGACAGTTTCTGTATCTGGCATCTGGATCTATTTAAGCAAGGTAGGCCACATCCAGACACTGTTCTTGGTCCTATCTGTAGGGCCACTGCCATCCAGCAGCCATGCAGCGAGCTGGGAATGCAGCTCAAGAGCAGGGATGGTTTGACTGAAATGATGGGAACAGGCACAGAAAAGAGTTGGCTACTTTAAAAAAAAAAAAAAAATCCTTCCAAAGTGAGGCAGAGCAAACAGCTATTGCTTCGTTCACAGAACGGGTTAAAAAGAAAGTCTGTCAAGGTGCTGAACTGGTGGAGTCCCCTCCTCTCTGGTCACAGCTGTATTGCAACAGCTGTATTCCTTTATCCTTTCTTCCCTTAAATTAGATTTTGCTTGTGACTTGTGCTGGTTTAGCGGTTCAATTCATGCTTGTTACATGCAATACACAGAAGACAAATTCCAGCTCAAACAGAAATATTCGGTGACCAAACAGTTGCAGACAGATTTGCATGCCACTTATTTTCAGTCATTCAGATCTTCTGACATTGTCCCACTGCTTCCACTGCACATTTGTTACATTTGCTATTTGTTAAATACGCCAATGACTTGCTTCATAACTACTTTCCCTTTGCTATCAAATCAGCAGCAGCAAGATAAAGCCAGCCCTGGCCCCACATGGTCCCAGCCAGACCCCCACCTACAGACTGATGTTCCTGTCCCATGGAGGTGCCCAGTGCCTGCGGCTGCCCCCAGCCTGCCCCGCTCCCTGCCTGGGGCAGTGGGACTGACCCTGGCCAGGAGACCCTGCCCCACCACCCTGGGGAGCCCCCACCTCAAGAAGCAGCCCTCGCTACCCCCTGAGAGATTTTACCATGATACTATAATAAATCTTTTTTCTGATGCTTTTTCACAGCTACTTTCATCAAACTGAGCTACTCAAGCTTTTCTAGCAATGACAATTTCATAGTGTCAGAGGAAATTCTTTTTCAAGGCTTTGAAGTAAATTATGTAGGTGATAAAAATTGTTTATTTTCAATAAGCTCATTAATATAGAATACTACAAAAGCACAGGAAACTGTGACGTACTTCAGATGCCAATGTAGCTGTGGTGGTGCTGCATGTTGAAGTCCTATCAACAAGGGATTATTCCTAAAAAGACCATTTACTGAGGAGGGTTACACACAGTAATATCAGCAAGCTCATGGTTACAGTGAGATCACAGCAAGGTTCAGAGCTGCTTTTAATAAATCCAAGTATCTCAAAGGACTTAATAAGCTTATTTATCCTCACACTTCTCTAAGGTAAGTAAAGGAGCATCTGTAAGTGTGCTCTCAGGGCAGCTGTGACCTGAATGTCTCCCGCTCCACCTAGGTAAGGCTAGGAGAGCTGTCATGCAATGCAAGAGCCTCAGCCCTGAGAGCAAAGATTGCAAGTGACTGCAGATGTATGTTCAAAAGCATCCAAGGGACAGACACACACCAGCCCACCACAGATGCACTCATCTTCACTTCCTACTGCAAAGTGTTTTACAGTTTTAATAAATGCACGGAGATGTTGTAAAATTTGCTGCATTTCACTGGTAATCAACTAATTTCACCCTTTTTCCTAACCTGTAGATTAAAACATATTTTACATTATTACTAAAATATTAACCCAGTGGATACAGTTCAACATAGCCTTCTGTTTGCAAAACTCTCCTAAGGCAAAAATAGGTTAGGACTTAAAATGGATATGCACTGCATTGGAAGTCAAAGTAATACACCCCAGCCAAGACCCAGTTAGTAAGTCATGAGGTGTCACACTTCTATTTAGAGCAATAAATCACAATTTTTTCTGGGCATTGACAATGACTACTTACTTTATGCACCAATTATATAATGTGAGCATCCAATTACTAAGAAAGATGTTTTACATACCGTATTGTGACAGTGTTTATGGCAAATACTGCAAAAACAAGGACCAGCATTTCCAGAGGTTGTGCTGGAATGGCAAGGTGTGCTTTATACAAACAGCCATGCCAAACTTCTGGGCACCTTTTTGGCTGAAGTAAACCAGCACATGAGGGATAACGATTGCTACATAGGAGCTAGCTATTCCTACAATCACTTTTACGTTCTCAATGGTGAGAGCACTTGTGGTTGATGGCATTGGACTCCTATAAGGAAAGAAGAGTCCAGTCCAAAAGGGAGACTACTGGAAGGAGTGAGCACAGCTCACAGAACATCTCTGAAAGCCATTGCATGAGGGAGAAGATGGCACTCACCTTGAATGTTGTATGTTATCCAAAGAAAAAAATGAGCAGTCCAGAAGCAAGAGAGTAGTCCAAAAAAATTTAGCAGCACAATTGCTTGAACCTTATCATTTTCACAGTTCAGCAGAACTGGTGATGAAAGGGTACAAAGAGTCCCAACCACCAGGAAAAATCAGTAGAGTAACAACCGCAAGCAAGGTGATTTCCATTCTGCACGGGAGGAATGGTCTGAGGAGGGTCTGCAGGGGACACAGCAGCTGGTTGGATGTCCCATGCCTTGGCCCATCGCCAGGGGATGGAAACCCACCGTGAGCACAGAGCGAGAAACTGCAGGAAGAAGAAGAAAGTCATCATTTACAAGCTCACAGGAAAATTTTTAGTAAGGACCTGTCACATTTCTAGCTGATGACTGCTGCAATGTCCTCTTTTTTTTTTTTTTTTTTTAATCCCGATGTTAACCATTACTACAGGAAACAGGATAGTAACACTGGATTTGGGGGACCAATGGACACTTGCAAGACAGGCAAACTTCAGCCAGCCCCAGTGCAGGAGGCAAACTGCCATGCAGTGCTTCTGCCCCCAGGGGGAGAGGTTTCTATTGCATTCTTGCTACCAATCTTAGAAGAAGGAGGGAGCGTGCCCCGCTCTGCCTGTTGCTATTCTCCAGTAATGCACAAGTACTGTGTATCTGAGAGAATAGCTCCACAAAGCAGAGAAAATAGGTGATGGGGAGGATGCAAACTCAAGCCAACAGCTTTGGAAGATACACAGCAGTCCAGCATCTACTTGCAGCAAATCCTACAAGGATACTTATAAATGCTTCTGGTTAATTTTAGTAGGAATACCTTAATAGTCGAATTAGTTTTGCACAGATCACTGTTATGCTGTGGTAGCAAGAAAAGGAGGAGGGAATACGCTCTCTCATGAGCCTCCTGAAATTAAGTTAATTTATCAGAATAACCGTTGCCTGGCTGTACCCATCCCTGAGAAGAACTTTCTTCTCATGCATTAGTGAATTATGTTTTAATTCCTCATTATTACTGATGGAAATAACATGCATGAACCAGTGCACGCATAGATAATATGGAACTTTGCACCCGTCCTTGCCAGCTGCTTCCTCTCTGGAATTACTGTGCTCTATGCTGTATTAGCACCTGAGCAGCCTGCTGCTGAGCTGAGCTTTCTCTCCACATTTAAATTAACAATTTCATGTATCATTACCTGGACTTAATTTATTCTTGATCTTTAGCTTCTTAATAGAGAAAAAATACAATAACAGAGGGCTGTTGTTGTCAACAGATTATTCAATATATTTTCCTACTCCTAGTTTGAAGCTCTTAAAAGGACTCCTACACTACTGCACATTGAAACCCATGAATGTTTCTTATCTCATCTACTTCTTGTCTCGTTCTGTTTGAGACCCTCCCAGTCAGATAAAGTCATCAGGTCTTTGGATAAGGAGAAGCAATTTCTTTCGCTTGATTAACTGTATGACTTAATGCTATCAGCTGCATTAGGGAACAGAAGCATGAGACAGGCTATCTGGGAATCAAAGTCAGCCAGAGCCACACAAATCCCTGCAGCAGCACCATGAGCTTTGAATAATCAATTGCACATTCCTAGGGAGCTTGTATGCAACTACAGAAATATTTCTTGTAGCTTGCAAAGTAGTAGGTAGACAAACAGTAGAAATTAAAAAAATCCTACAGCATCACTTTATTATTATTTGCAGGGCTTGAGATGAGAAAGTTGCAAATTTTTGGCAATCTAGATGTGAGACTGTTATTAAGATGTAGATGCGCTCAAGCGACTACAAATATTAAAATAGAGAAGTTACTATTGATTCTATCCAGGTGCAATTGGACAAAAGAGCTTCCATTGGAGATCAAATGTTCAACTGTCTGAAACCTGAGACCTTCCTGCTGAGCTTTTCACTAATTCAGTAAGGGCTTCTTAAGTAAGCATGAGGTCTAAGCCAATGCTAATCTGCTCAATGGTTGTTGAGTATTTAAAAGGGAGCTACCCACCACACCAGGAAGGTGTTTTGAAGTCCCAGAGAGCAGCAGTTATGCTAGAGGAGGTACATCTGCATGCATTTAGCATAGCATGGCATTAGCTATGCTTTCCCAGAACCAAAATGAGAGTTATTGTGGCAATAATGCATATAGGTCCTTCTTCACAAGCTGTCTGCCTTAACAGTCCATTAATATATCTTCAGCTCAGCTGAAGTGAGGTTTAGAAATTTTGCTAGGGAGGAGATAAGAGTATGCTGGCCAAGTCACATACAGCTTTCGCTTTTAAATCAAGCAGTTTAGTTCAAATCACAAATAAATACAAGTTATTTTTGTCCAACGGCATTCATCAGTCAACACTAGTATATCAGTATCTACGTCAAAACTGTCATATGTGGTAGATGTCTCAAAAGAGGAACCAAGGACTACTGAGACAAACTAAACCGTCCTTTTTCAATATAACCCAGAAAAAGTCAGGATTAAGGCACAAGGATAAGGCAGGCCCACGTATTCTATTGTTACTACTGAAAGATGTAGGAAACCAAATTTAATAGTACTCTTACAATTTACCATTTGTTTGCCTGTATCAAAAGGCAGCAAAATTTCATTTAGTGTGCCTTGTATGTACATGAGAGAGGTGCCCAGCTATGGTTTGAATAGTTCAAGAGAAGAAGACTCTTCTCCCTCCTCTTTTGGTGGTTAGCTGCCTCATTTTAAATATTAAATAACCACCCCAACTTTCAATTTATTTGGAGTTTTGGTTAGGCTTGGGTGTTTGTTTGTTTTTTTACCTCTAGTCTTTGGTTCCAGTTACGTCTGTCCCCATTAGATGAAACAACCTCCAGTGCCTTCAGTATAGATGATTTCCAACTCAGAAGCCACCCATACCACATATAGTCACGAGATCCAGTGTAATAATGGCCAAACGGTGCTGTTAGGTATCCTGCCTGATACATACGTGAATAAAATACCACTCAGGTAAAGCCTACAACAGTGCTGACTTTTTTTTTTTCCTCCCTTAAGCCTTCTGGAAAATTCTGAGCCATTTGTCCCAACAGCCAGCATGCCAATGCAGCCGAACAGCGCTTCACAGAACCTCCTGAAATTTGGAGTCCAGGCCAAACACCCAACTTGGTAACCTATTGTTTGAAATTAAAACCCTTGTACTAACTTAGGCAGAAAAGCCTCCCAGAATAAACATCACTGTGGCTAACAAGAATGTGGAATGAACTGCAAAATAATTAAACTCAATGTGTCAATGTAAACCTGACTGATTGCTGTAACCTTCTGATTAGTTGCTCCCCCTGCTCTGAAGAGCATTAGCATGAGCCAGAGGATAGCTTCAGTATACACTGAAATCTCAAGGTTATCTGTTTAGCAGTGTGGGCGAGGTTATCAGACCAAAAGAGACTTGTTTAAGCTAATTATCACAACCTGTTCCCCTCCTGCTGCTGATACATCTGTAACAGCAGAGATATGGTTTCCCCAACCAAGAAACCAACCCAGTCTTGCGGACTCTTAACTGCTTTTTGTTCGTGCCTCTTGCGGACACTGCTTTCACCCAGCTAGATGCTGCAGTAACTCACTCCATTCCACAGTAACTGTTTTCAAGATATTGGGATTTTCAACCTTTAAAAAAATAATAATAATAGTAGGAATTTGCATCTCTAAGTCAGTTCCCAGCCTTGCTGCAGTTCAGCCATTTGACAGGAGCACACCAAACCTAACATTTGGGAAATTCTATATATATATACATATCTATATATATATACATACACATATACACACACACATACATATATATGTTCCCAAATAAGAGGTATTCATTATCTGCAGCCCAGACTCCAGACTCCAGCCCCTTTTCTGAGATACTCAGCTCCAGCCACCTGACATGCTGCAGGAGGAAGACAGAGGTCTCACTACCCAAGTAGATTAACTCTCCAGAGCTTTTCTAATTAGAGACACCAGCTCCATGCCAAGAAAATGTGCTTGCTGCAGCTTATTTTAGCTCTGCAGTTCTGACAAACCAGTCACTTTTCTTCTTATGATCGTGTGTAATTGGAAGACAAACTTTTTCTGAATAATGAATGCTCAGAGATATCACTGCTCATGAAGCAATGGATTTTCATGATAAAAATAGATCTATGAAGTGATACCTTAACAATAACAGAGAGCTGCCTTCTGCAAATCACAGAAGCGGAGAATGATTGAGGTTGACAGGGGCCACAGGAGGTCTGCACCCCAACCCCTGCTCAGAACAGGGCCAACTTCAACATTAGATCAGGTTGCTCAGAGCCATGGCCAGTTAAGCTTTAAGTGTCTCCAGGTACAGAGGTTGCACAACCTCCCTGGGCCCCTGCTGCAGTGTCTGACCACCCTCACAGTGAACAAGTTTCTCCTGTCTAACCATAATTTCACTCTGTACATGGCCTCTTGCCCTTCACTGTGCAGCTCTGAAGAGAGTCCAGCTCTTCTGTCTATAATTTCCCTTTAGATGACATCACATTTATTTATTATTTGAATTATTTGCTGCTGCCCATGCTCTAAGCTTTTTAAAATCACTCCTTGTTTCCTTGTGAAGTTACTGGGTAGAGTCAGGAAGAGACACTTCAACTACATGAATGACTCCTGTGTGTGAAGTTCCCTTCTGCAGAGCAATCTGAGGAATTGAGACCCTCAGCCAAAAAAAAACTGCAATAAAAACTTGTATGTTAGTCAAAGGAATTACTTTTTTTTTTTTTAAGGTTACCTTTCCTTTTCATTTAGTTTTGAGGAGCTGAAAAATGCATAGCAAAAAAAAAAACACCCTTCCTCTTAGGAAAAAGAATTGATTGCTGTTAGCACAGAAAAACTACCCCTTGTTGTGTTACAAAGTCATGGTCTGCTGAATTTGCAAAACCATCTTCACTGAGAATATTTCACTGCTGGGACTATACTGGAACACTGTCTGGAAAGCTCTGGGGAGGTTTTTTTTTTGTTTATTTGGTTGGTTGCATTCTTGTTTAGTTTTGGTTTTTTATTTGTTTGTTTTTTAAACAGGCAAATAATCCCAAAGCAAGAACACAAATAGTGATTTCTTCTAGTTTTACTGATAAATTTGCAGATTTCAATGAGATAAGCTGAAGGGAGAGACCAGAAGCAATATATTTCTCTCTTCAAAAATTTTCAAGAACTATAACCTAACAGAAAACCTAAAAAGACTTGACAGATGTAATTCATCAGGTCCTGTATCTGCAGTTTACTGTGATCCCAGACTGTAAGTGGATGCAAATATAGAAACAAATCATAATCAATTTGTTAGATTCAATTTAATTTTGAGGAAGAAAACAGGTTCACCATTTATAGTTCAGAAAAAGTTCCTGCTTCAGGCAAGTGATGTATTTGTTGGGAAAAATTTAAGCGCACACATTAGTCCACAAAAAAAAAAAAAAATCCTCTGCTGTCATTTTACCACTTTATACCCATTTTAACTGAGAAGAAAGCTGATAGTTAGAACATATTTAACTGTAAAATATTCAATAGAGAATTCAACTAAGCAAAAATCATTCTTTTATAGGATTATGGAGCACCAAGATCAGAACCACAATGCTATAGATGCTACACAGATGCAGTGACAGCTAATTCCTGTTCCAAGAACCTACAAGCCAAATAGTCTTCTTTTTCTAATGATGGGAAAAGTGAATTATCACTATCACCGCTTTACCAGCAAAAAGCCAAGCACAAAGATTAAATGATTTAGCCAAGCACTTAGGATTGTGCTTTTACTTTTCAGAAGATTAAAAATTCAGAATGTGGGTAAGATCACAGAAAACCAGACTGACTCATGAACTGAGCTGAACCCAGGAGTTTCCCAAGTGCTCAGCCCATGCTGTAACTGTGGGCCTTTCTCTAGCTTCTCTTCCCAGATTATCCTGGATTGCACCCTATGTTTCACTGTGGACAATAGTATCAATTTGCTAAAAGATCTAGTAAAAGTTTTTTTGTACTGAGAAATGTATCAGGTGAACCTTTTCTTCAAAATCCACATTGTTATAACTTCAGATCCCACTGGCACAAGTTTGCAGCCCTGTGCATAAACAAGCAGGCATCTATTTGTGTGTGAATGCCAGGTGAAGCCATCTCAGATGGCCAACACGACGATGAAGACACCTGGCAGCATTTCGTAGCACCACTGCTCCTGAGAAGCTCAGCCCAGGACAGCACAAAGCACCGTGGCCAGTCCTCAGCAGCAATACTGCAGATTGGCCGAAGTGATGAGGATGAATGCATTTTCTTAACTCCTTTCCAGATTTTTTCCTTGTGCCAGGCCAGAAATAACAAAGGTTGCTCATCCTTGCCACTTGCCCTGACACACACAAAACACTAGGCCTGAGAACTGCCACCATCTGTTACTTACTGTGTGAAAGCTAGAAGTAAAGTTGTTGTTCTTTCCCATTTAGAAAGAGGAATAAAGCTTTTCTTCCCCGTATTCCATCTCTGGCAGTTTCCCATGCCCTTATATCCCGTTGCTGCTGAGCCCCACCAGAATCTGCAGAATCCTGTGCGGCTGAGTCCTGAGGCTCCAGAGGACTCCAGAAGTTATCAGGTTTTCCTCCTCCATCATTTGCTCATAGATAGACACAGCAAACATGCACTTGCAGTGTGTAACACACTATGTTCTGTACAGTAGTGTGTAAATTCACTCTCAGGATTTGGGTTTTGAAACTAAATCCATCCAAGTCAGAAGAAAAACTAAAGAAATATTTTTTCCATTTTCATTGCAGATAAAGGCAAAGTTGTGTGACAATAGAAAAACAGCAAATATACCTAATGGAAACTAAACAAAGCTCACCACTTTTTCAGTTCCCTGACAACTACTGCAACACCCTGGGCAGAAAGAGTGGACCAGAAAGAGAAGCAGCAGCTACCTTCTTAAACCCCACCAAAACTTACAATTTTATCCACTGAAGCTCAGGCAAATCCTTCCCAGGCATCACTCCTAGCTGAGGAATTTATGCTCAGCCACACTACGCAGCAGGATTACTCAGTATCGTTCACCCTCCCGCTGGGGAGACAGGTAATGGCCCAGCATGGGGAAGAAAGGAGAGGAGGCAGTGGGGATGGGATGCTCCTGGTGAAGGAGCTGAACCCACCTTCCCTCAGGGGACTCTCCAGATCAACATCCAGAACAGCCCTGGAGCTAAAGAGCAGTTCCCTCAGCACAGCGGAAACGCGCTGCTTCTTTGCCCAAAGTCTGCTAGATAGTGAGGGGGGTGAGAAAAATAAGGCCAAAGAGCTATTTCTCTTCCTCCACCACCAGCTTTTATCAGCTCTGAGCTCCCTGATGGGTGGCACTGAGCTAGCAGTATGCAAACCATGTCTTGAGCAAACAGCGTCTTGCAATAGAGGGCAGAGGAAACATAGAGTTTAAGGATGTACCAACTGGCTCAAAAGAGCAAGCCAACAGCAGCACAAAGCCAACACTTTGGTGTTGTGGAGGAGCCCAGCACAGAGACAAGATTTCCCATTTGTCCTGATGTTTTCTGTCCATGTATTACTTGGGTACCTCAAATATCTGACCTGAAATCAGGCTGGGACTTGCATTCCCCACCTTTCCCCACAGCCCTGTAGGCTGATGTGACACAGTGTGGCACACAGAACATCACACAAATGAGAAAAAAGATGGGAGTGAATAAAAGGTCAATGTAATACAGAGGGATTAATAGAATTTCCTGTGCTATTTCCCTTGGACCACACTGAGGGCTCAGCCCTTTGTCTCAACATATCACTGCAACTTTCAGGAGGTTTTTAATACAGAATAAAATATCCCTATGGTATTTTTTTTGTTTCCTTTTCTGCTTTTTCTCCTTCTCCACACTCTTAGGTAGCAAGGAGAAAGTAGCTATAGGAGTTTCAGCTATTGCAACCACTTCATTAAAACAGTATAATTTAGGGTAGCCAAAAAGCCCTAAGCTTTTCTACTAAGTAACTCCTCCAGCCCTGCACTCCTCATCACCTGGCAGGGGGAGAGCATTGCAGAACACAGCACCCATCTCACCTGGGTTAACCATGCACGAAGCCCATGCCACCCCTCCACACAGCAAGCTGTGCCACTGGCACTTGAATAAAGGGACGTTTTCTGTGACAACTGGAGTCACCCCAGGGTTTAAACACAACACTGGTGTTTCCAAACTGAGGTTAGCACGCTGAAGTGCATCTCGTCCAAAGAAGTGATCCTCTGAAGAAAATGATTTTCAGGGGAAAAAAACTGGAAGTGGAAGGCAGAATGGATAATTATTTATTTCCTACATGTAAGAAACAAGGAGCTTGATTCTGCTTCTCTAGATGAAAAACATGAACTGGCTCATCACATTTTGACTGGTTTAATAAGGCATAACGCCACTGACATGGCAGCAATATGGTGGGAAAGGTGCTCAGAGCAGGCTCACGCTCCTCACTGTCCAGCCTTGGGCCAACAACTTCAACCTCCGTTTCTCCAGGCTCGAGATTATGAAATGAGTGAATGTTTGCCTTGCTCTCAGGACTTAACCAGAACTCTTCCCCCGAGCTCCTCCACAGAGGCTGGTCCTTGCTGAAGGGCACTGTGAATAATTCACGCGTTGGAGCTGCTTTTCCTAAACCTCAACCTCACCTCCACAGTGAAAGAGGCACAAAACATAGCACAGGATCGATACCCCTGAGGCAATAAATGACCCATCAGGAGTGAAAACATCCTGAAAAAAAGACTTTTCCCTTCTGCTTTATTATACAGCTGAGCTCAGAGGCACATTTGGCAGATTTTTTTCCTCACTAACTTACCTGATGTTCAAGGTATTAGCAAATTAAACCCTTTTTCACACTGTCCTAGGCCTACCAGACTTGCTGGGTCTGTGGTTCATCCATTACCTTAGCACCCCAGCTTACAGTGGGGCAGAGCCAGTGTAATCATGGTCAGTCACCAAAAGGGACATGTAATCCTGCTGTGGCCTTTGGGCCAGCTTAGCCACTCATCTTACCCCAGAAAGGGCCAATTCAGGAAGTTAAACCAGCAGAAAACTGACCCTACAGAAAACCACGAGCTTTACCTTGAAACCTCTCTTTCAGACTTCCCTTCCCTCCCGGCTCCCACCTCCGTGCCAAGGCAAAGGAGGACATGGCACCTGCGCAACTGCAGCACCATGAGATTCATCAGTTTAGCAAAACACACAGTTAACCAATCCGTTATTTGTAGCCAAAAACAAGCACAATTTATAATTAACACCTTTCATGTTAACAGCTCGTAGGCAGGGGGTAAAAAAATCAGTTGCATACCTAAGCACATATGCATCCCACCTAAATATCAAACATTAACTTGAAGTGTTAAATGCCCACAGCCCACAAACTACATACTTTAAACTACAGAGTGAGAAAAATCTGAGGTGGGCTGAGTAACAACCCAGCTGTGCATCTCGCTCTGCTTCCTGTGGACCGACCCAGGGGATTAGCATCCCATTTCCTTGAATAAAGGAAATGGTGGGATGAACCCAAATCTTAGATTTGCGTTTTCAGTGAGAAACCTCTTCTCAGAGGAGTAACATCGTAGATGTGTACACTGTGCTGCATGTCACTAAGTCTGAGGTGTGCGGCATAACGCCTATCTACTATCTCTTATTAAAAGGTTGTTTTAGCTAATCACTTGCGTTACAAGAATGCCCTGGTGAAGCTCAGAGCCTCTCCATGCCTGTGACTATGGCTGCAGACTGTACCTGTGCTGAAGGGCCGAGGGTCTGCAGCAGCCAGGCACAGGCAGAGCGGGAGGACAGACACAGAAGAACAAGCTTGCCCTTGGCCACCCCCCAGCATAAAGTCACAGAGGTGCTCTGGACCAACGCTCCTGCAAGGGAGATCAAAAGGAATGTGAGCTGTGCTGGCTTCTGACTCCCACTGGCTTCAGTTCACTTTGAGATTTGGTTTCTAATCATTATTATTATTATTTTCAAGGAGCTTCAAAGCATTTGAGATAGAAAGAACCCCAGCCGTGGAGACCACCAGAGCCTGCACCAGCTGGGTGAATGCTGCAGCTGCAGCACACCTGCAGAGCTGCAGCCCTCAGGCACCAGCCTCCCTCCTGCTCCGTAACCCAGGGCAGAGCAGGAAAACCAGCGCCGAGAGCTGCTGCAGCCAGGCACCTTCCCCAGCTGAGAGCCGATGATCATACTGCAGCCCCAGCACTTACAGAGCCCCGTGGCACCAGTCCATGGAAGGAACCACCTCTTAATAACACAAACCTGAAAAGCAAAGGGGGCACTTACACTGAGCAGGTTGAAGTTATCTTATTTCAGTTGATTACATTCCTAATTAATTCAATAGTGAGGGAAAAGAAAATCTGCTCAAGCTTTCCTTTTAAAATCAAAGGCAAAGCCCTGCTCTAGCATCCATTACTGCCACCAACGTCTTGGTGGGAGTTAATAGTCAAGCCTCTTAGCCACTTCTGTACTATTTTAAAAAAGTTCAGCTGTGGATTCCAGCAGTCTGTCAAATCTCACCATATTGCTCTTATCTGTCCATCTGAAACATTTAATTTGGAGTGAGGGAAACAGTAAAGACACTTTTCTTCTCTATGTGATCTTTAACTCCATGGAAAAAGTCCTTCTCCCCCGGACCTTTACACTCTCCTTTTATATGTAATGTGCAGGCCGAGACGCTGACCCTGAAACTGCTCCCTGTAGCACAAATTCAGCAGCAGTGCCTGACAAATTCACACAGCAGCTTTCATAACTCACTATCTGCTAATAAAACATTATAAATCAATCAAGAGGTCAAAAGATTTCACTGCTCACTGGTTTTGTGGACCTGATTAACTGAACGGTAAATTTATTACAGGATCTGCTAGAACACTGTTTGCAGGAGGAAAGAGGTTGTTTAAATTTAAAGAGGAATAATTCTCAAGTACTTTTATATATATAAAAATTGTGTGCATCTATAAAGATGTAGAAGTACACGGATCCCAGCTGCGAGTAGCTGCAGCGTGGGGTGCAAGTCGCTTTGTGTTACACGGTGAAGCTGGTGCTGCCGGGCACAGCGAGCTGTGCAGCCGAGCACCTGCGCCCTGCAGCACGCCTCCCACCCCACAGCAGCGCAAGCAGCCCCGAGCTGCACCCGCTGGCCGTGCCTGTCAGCATGTGCGGTACGTACCAGTGCAGGTAATGTGCTCGGTGTTGGGTCTTAAAACTTGTGCTTGGGAACGGCTGCAGTGGGTTTCAGTCTGCTGGGTGAGAAGCAGAGATTTAAATCGGAAGGCTGGAGAAAGCAGCACGGACCTTTCTTCTTTTGCATCCCTTCTGCACTGGGGAAAAGCAGCACTGCTCTTCTCTGAAAGCAGAGACTTAGAAGGCTCGAAGAAATAAAATCTAATGAAAAACAGACACCTGCCCAATGGGGCTGCCACTTAATGGACTGGGTGTAGGTACATGCAGTTGGACTGGGAGCGATCAATATTGTGCAGAGCAGTGTGACACAGACGTTGTCTCCAGCCAATTATGCCACGTTCTCCGCTGTACAATATTCATTTCAATGTTACCCTGAAAGGAGGGAGCAGGACAGGGCAGCCAAGTAAAGCAGCAGCCATCACTATAAAACCCAGTCCCCACTTCTTGGGACACCCATGTGCATACAGTGCAAATCCTTATAACCAGACCCCTACAAAGTGCAGTTCCAGGAAACCCATTAAACCTTTACTCGGTGCATGCCGTTGCCACTTGGACTGGCCAGCGCCACGCACGCCATTCAGGCTCTGCTGCCGGCCCCGCTCCATGGCGAGTGGAGCATCTCCCGTCCCCGGGCAAGCGCCCCGGCACCGCCGCTAGCAGCGCACCCAGCTCACCCCTCTCTTCCTGACCGCAACGCGGGCAACTTGAGGCAACATCGGTGCCAAGTTTATCCCGGCCTTCCCCCACACCTAGGTATCTGATGGTACATGCGCAGGGCAGCACCGTACAGAAAGCTGGATTATTATGGCACCAAGGACGCTGCTCTGAGCCAAAGTGCTTATGCTTGAACACAGCACTGCAGTCTGTTGTGTCACAGCATCCTTCGCCTCCTTGCACATCAAGTTATGATCTGTGAAATACCGTAATCATCCTTTTCTCCCAACATTCATCCTTCTGAGGCTGAAGCTCCCCTCACAGCATCCCCAGCTCTTGTAAATTTGTGTTTAGTCTCATACTATCTGGCATCTGTTTTAAAACCTCAGTGTCAGAAAAAAGAAAAAAAAACAGCTAAAAAAAATCAATGATTTTAATGACTCCCTCTGGGTGCAAAAAGACCCTCAGTTATTTGAAGCCCATGATTCACAGGCTTTTACAGGCAGCTGGCCAGCACAACACACTGTTGCAATGCTCTATGTAATGCCTCAAGGTGCTTCTCTATCCCAAATAATAGGAAATTAATGTTTGCAAAAGGCTTTCGAGTGTTCTTAGGCAGCAGCGTTACAGGAAACAGCAGAATCCATATTATTTATATAGATCTCGTTATTACAAACTAGAAATTCACACTGTTACTGTAATAAAGCGTTACCCAGGAGACCACCAAAAAAAACTGAACAAAATCCTGTGATACACTGGGATGAAATAAGAACACAAAAGAAAACAGACTTTCAGATCATTTGTGGTTATCCCTGGAAAATGAGACACCTCGACATACGCTGTGCATTGCAGGGGTTTGGCAAGTGAGCAGAGTGCTCTGCAGCAGTTGCAGGACTCGTTAGAAACAACCTTTTCCTTTTCACCTGCCATTCTTGGTTTAATTCTTCCCATTTTGTTTTTCTACTGATCCGATGGGCAGAAGGGTAAATATGCCCTGGTATATTTGGCAATAAGAAGCGCCAGGGGATGAAGGCAACACTGAGTATTCTTCATGCAGAAGATCCTTAGAGACTTGCAAGGCTGCAGGCAATCTGACTATGCAAACGGAAAAAGAAAACCTGAGCAAGCAGCCAGTCCCACACACATGCAACCCTAGCAGGGACAGTGAGCCAAATCCCTCCTGAAATACAGCTGTACTGCTTTGCAAAGCCCCCAAAACCTACATGAAGCCCTTTTTTAAGCAACCAGGTACAGAAACAGCGGCAAATGCTACAGCAACAAAGCTAAATATTCCCTGTGTTTGCACCATACCCAAAGGACAAGCAGTTTCCACCTTTTGCAGTTTATAGGTGGGAGTGATGGAGAGGGCTTTGCTTTTTAGCCCAGGGAGGCTGGCAGGAGCACTCATCCCCATCGATCACGGTGCTGCCCGGCTTTGCCCTGCTGCCCACATGCAATGGGTTCCAGCGCTGCCGACCTGGCCGGTCGCTTTGCCTCTGCCCAGGCACAGCTACAGGCTCAGAGGGTGGGCAGCAGCCAGCCAAGGCTGCGAACGGCATTTGTGCACCTACTGACAAGGTGGCTTTTTTATTTTTAGGCACAGGCTGCTTGAATGCAGTTCCTCAGGAGCTGGCAAAGCGCTCTCCCTGCTCCTGCTGAGGCTAACCCCCCCCACTGCAACCATGAGATGCACTCCCCGGAGGAGAATAAAAGCCAATATTATTTGTGCTCTCACTGAGGAAGCTGCAGAGTGAAGCTCATTAGCATTGAAATAGAAACCGAAATCAGGCCACTCCAGTCCTTCCTATTTGTAGGAGCAATAATTCTCTGTAGCTGCTTAAACGCATACAAAACGGACCACTCGCAAAATCACCTCGTTTAAGATCCAGAGCTGTTTGCCGCAGCTTCAGACACCGGACACATCGTCCCTGTTCCGCATGCTGCGGCCAGGCTGGCCCACACCACTGCTTCACACTGCCCCGAAAGGCAGTGCCAGCATCTCAGGTGCTGTGGGCCACCACCGGAGTTCGGTGATCGACAGCAGAATTGTCAGTCGGCACCTCGGTGAAGCCCATCAGAGACCCTGACCCGCAGCGGAGCTGTCTCAGTGTTAAAAGAAGCTGGGGAGTGGCTGGGCTGGGAGCCTGCAGGCAGGGATGCCGCAGAGCCACCGCTCCCCAGGAAGGGGTCCGCGCACGCTGCCCGCGAGGCAGGAGCCACCCCCGGGTGAGCTGCCTGCTCACCAGCCGGGTTGAACCCATCCAGAAGCGCTCACAGAGTCAGCACCAGTGGGATGGCTCTAATTTAAATTACAGCACTGTTGTACAGTGCCACTGGGACTCAGACCTCTGGCCAGAATCCCTTCTGCTGTGAAAAACTGCCTAAACAAGCTTCCCTAAACAAGCAGGTTTGTATTACTTCTCAGCAAATATGTGGAGAAAAGTTGCCCAAGGAGACCCCTGAGTAGTTGATACCAACATGCTAATACATTTGAAAAATAGAACAAAATCCAGCTGAGGACTGTGGATGAAACTCAGCACAAGCCAATGATTTTTAACAAATAGGGTATCTGGGAACTAAAGGCCAGTTAGTCTGAACCTGTGCTGGGCAAAGAGCAATATGGCACATAAATCAGTATGCAGGAAAAGTTGGTGGCACCATTAGTGCATATCATCCTCCTCATCAACCAGGGAAAATTAAAAGTCAAACAAAGCAGGTATTTTGATTGCATCAGAACTTTGTTTGACAAAGCTTGAAGTTGACTTTCATGGGCACTAGATTTTCAATCTAAAAATGTCTTATGCAAAAAAGGGTACCCAAGTTATTTTAAAACCAGTTTTCCAATATGTACTACATGATAAACACAATTAGCCAAATAGTTTATATCCTTCATCCAACCCTATCCAGTACATTACTCAATTATCTGGAAAATACACAAAACCATTACTGACAGTGTTTGTGCATGGCAGCATTCCATGCCAGGAACAGCATTAACGATGGGAACAGATCTGGAAAGCTTGGTAATACCAGTTTATTTGAGCAAAGTGCTCTGAATAGCTGTAAATGGCGCATCAAGTATACAGGTCACTCTAATAACATCGAAGACAGAATTTTCGTCATCAGCAATTAAGAAAAAGAAATGGGAAGGTTTGCACAGAACCAGCCACACACACTCCTAATAGGATGCTGTTACTAAGAGAGCAGAAGCAATCCAGGAATACATAAACAGAAGATAAACCAGCAAGCACAGGGAAGTGGTGGTATTTCGATATCCAGCATCCAAGAAACCATTACTAAATGCTGGGAACAGCTCTGGTGACCATATTTCAGGGATAGTCTTGAAAACATATGAAGGATTCAGACAAGACTCTGAAGTTATATGGACTCTAGAAAACTTGCCTTATAGTAAGAGGCTTTCAAATCTCAGCCTGTGCAGTTTCCCAAGCGGTGGTAGGGATAATTCAGCCACAATTTACAATTACGTCCAAGAGGAAGAAACTGATAGCATGCAGTTCTTAGCCTAGCCAGGATGGATACATTGCAGAAGTGGTAAATGAAGTAAATATTTTAAAGCAGAGGGCAAGTAGTCATTGGAAGCACAGCCCTGGGATATGATCAACTCTAAGAAGCTTAGCGAAAAGCATGGGTGACATGCTGAGAAAATGCCAGTGCTCAGGCAGAAGTTATGAGCCCACCTTCCAGCTCGGACACCCACACAAGGCAGGCTTTGGGTGTCCTGCAGGTGACAACCACACTCAGCTGTGCTTAAATGCTCTCCCCAGCTGCCCCATCTCTGACCCATGTGCCACTGTCCCCCTGCAGTACTGAAAGTGAGGTTAGGGGCAGCTGGGAGACTTTGTGGAGAATATGCATTACATATAATAAAGATGAATTTAAACAAAAAGCAAGGGGTAAAAGCACGTTAGCAGACACAAAAATGACCGAGTGAAGCTCGAAGGGAGGCAGATGCACACCATAGTCCTGGCAGGTGACCACAGCTCGCCACAGCACCCCAGCCCAGGGGGCCACCGCCGACCCCGGGGCTCAGACAGGCAGGGGCAGTGCTTATTAATCCATGCCAGTGCTTACAAGGCACCATTATTTTAAATGGAACAAGATACAGAAGGTTTTCTTCCAATAAATGCAACAGAGACAACACCTGCAAGTGCTGTGCTCCTCAGAGGAGGGTACCAGCACTGCACAGCTGCTTCCACCAGAAATGCCCCTGTGATGCTACCCTCAGCCCATACACCACTAGTCAAGCACCCAGCCAAGCCAAAAGATGCAAGTCAGATCTCTGCTGCCACCACCAAGTACTTGTGGAGGCAACTGCTTTGACTGCTTGAGCCATTTACAAGAGAGAGGATGACTGAGGTCACTTGGGTTTTATTCCTATAAGGGGACTCAAACAGCATGAAGACTTTTTGCCCGTGTTGCTGTACCTCCCTGCTGAGCCCATCACAGGACGTGGTGGAGTGAAACAGCGACCACCACCTCCACCTGAAAACCGCTGTGCAGTGACCAAGCTACGTAGCTAGAGAAGGGTCCAAAAAAAATTACAGAATCATCCTGTAGAAGAAAACCTTACTGGGTCACCGCAGATTGCTTTAGAGAAACCCATAACACACGGCAAAAGCAACCTAATGAAGACCTGGGTTGCAAGCAGAAAAATTCCTTTTTATTCATTAACAAGCCCATTGGGGTCAAGTTATCATGCACGAGTGGAACAGAGAAGGACTCATCAAGCCTTTATGCCTAATTATACAGAAATGAACTACCACCTCCAGTCACATGACTGTTGTGCTTTCCAAAATGTCACAAGTACTTAAATCAAAACTCATGCATTCATTAGCTGCTAGGACTCAACACATGGTCTGATTACAAGGAAGAAAAAAATGCGACAAACCTCCAGAGTGATGAGGCAAGGTTGCAAAGGGTGAAGATGTCATAACAGCAGTTGTAATTCAAGTTTGGAATTTGATAGAAAGTTTAAAAAAAAAAAAACACAAACATTGGCATTGCAAAAGAATATATGGTCGGCATTAATGGAGGTTTGCAGCATGAGACCTTTTCCAGGCAGAAAAGACTTGTTACAATAAATAATCTAAAAAATTCAGCATTCACATAAGGATCCGTGTGCATCCATAAAATAAGAGAGTAGTGCAAATAGATTAGGTTTACAACAATCTCAGGGAAAAGAGAACTCTTTCACTGAAATTCCCCTTATCTCGTCCTCTTAAATCACCTCAAGAGCATCCGTACAATCTCAGAAATCCTATTATCTCCCTGTTCTTATCATAAATTCACCAGTCTTTTTTTGATAAATTACCTTCTTTCCTATCATATTATTTCTTTACTAAAAATTACAAGTCAGAGCTCTTAATTAAAGCCTACACTAGTAAATTGGAATTTTTATATTATAGATATAAAAACTGGAATATATATGTATGAAGTATAAATATATTACATGCATGTATAGGTGAGATCATTATGTGCCATTACTAAAAAACAGTGCTATCATTTCTATAGCTCTTAAAGAGCCTATTGTAATCTGTGATTCATGTTTTCAGGAGCTGTGCTCGACTCCCAAAGCTCTATTCATTTTTCTGGTTAAAATAGATCACCTATGTGATAAATTATTCTGGAACAGTTATTCTCATGCGGATGCTCTTGGTCTGGAATTAAATACTTTATTATTTTGATTTAGCTTTATCCATATGCTCAAAACTCTAAACATTCCCCTCATTCCAGGTAAGAAAACAGAATAACAACAAAACCAGCAAGCCCAACTCCAGCCTGCACAATGGATTAGAGTCCAAACTTCCTAACACCGGTGCTGGGCTCAGCCTAAGGACCCAGATGTTCCATTCACATGAATGCTCATAAGTCAGAGCCTATCCTATGCTCATGCTGCCTACAAAGTTATTTTTTGATTTTCCTAATAGTTTTTCTTTTTCAAAATTACTAAGAATGCTGAAATATATAAAACAAAATCCTTAATGCTACTCAACAAAAAAATAAACCTTAGAGGAGAAAATATTTCTAGAAAAATAAATTTCAAGGAGCACTGCAGATCCGCACCACATCCTTAGTGATGCAGTGGGTGAGCCTCACTCTTGCTTTGGTACAGGCTCGCATTACTTGCGACTCAAATGCCACAAACTCGGCATCCCTGAAAAAGACCTTTCATAACAAAGTGCGCTCAGGTGTTGCTTGTATGTTGACATCTTTCCAGGGAGCGACTGATCCAGCCAAGATGAGAGGAAGAGGGAAAGAAGACTGTGCAAACAGTAGTCTCAGCATACAAGCACCTCATCATCATTTGTTTTCATTTCAATAGGTTTTTGTAACAAACTGGGTGAAGAAAGTGTGAGCTCTGAGGCTGGAAGGCAGCAGAGCTGCAGCTCCTCTGGCTGCATGCATCGCACAGCAGACACTAAGATGTAGGCTCACAAGGATCAAGACCAATAGCCACCAGTACAACCGGATAGGGTCACCAGGGTAGCTCTCAGCCAAGTTTGCCATGAGAATGCAAAATCACTGCCCTTCTGCTTGCTGCGGGTGGGATTTCCCTGCTCTGGGCAGCACAGCCATCCCTAATCCTAACGCAGACCGGGCACAAGCATTAAGCTCATACCTGCTTAACGCAACTAAAACATCATGCTCAACGTCAGCCTCTCCAGGTCACTCTTGTTGCTCAGAGATGCCCTCAGACGATGCCAAGCTCCTGCTTGTCAGTGTCACAGTTGTGCCCTGCTGCTATATTTAGGACCAGGGACCCATTCAGGTTCCCATATGCCAGCACTGCCCAGCCACAGCCCCACGTCCCCGACTGCTGCTCCAACCCCAAGAACAAAGGAAACCCAAATGGCCCAGGAAATGCTGGCAGGGAACCCACACAACAGGGTTTTTGCATGCTGTGTTGCACGCTATAGATACAACTCATGAAGCTGCAAAAGCGCACCTTGCATCCTCCCCTGCCCCAGAGGCAGCAGATGAGTCAGAGCCGTAGGTAGGTCAGGCTGCAGGGCGCTGCCGCAGAAACAGGCTGAGCAGCGCCAAGAGCATCCCCACAGGAGATGAGCAGCCAGCTCACCTCTCTTCCCCAGCCAGCAAAACTGAAAACCCCAGCCAGGAGCTTTATAGCCTCTTTATTTAAAAATAAATAAATAAAAATGGGAATAAACTTTATGATGACGTTAACTAGAACTTTCTAAAATAAAACTTCCATTAAAAAGGGAGGGTAAAAGCTGGTATTTCTGCAGCTGCTGCATCCTCCACCGTACATGCACTTATCGCATCCTGAAAACCCTCTGGAGGATCCACTGCCTCCCCCCTGCTCTAGCCCTGCACCCCTTGCTCTATTTAGAATAAAAGGTAAGGATCATTGTCTGCAAAGACAGGCTTGCTAGGAGACCAAGCTCCTAACAACCAAGTTGTGCACTGGAATAATTAGCGCAAATTAAGACATGTTTTGCACGCAACAGTACGAGGTCTTCCTTGTACAGACAAAGCACATAAGCTCACAGCAACGGGAACGAGGGCAGCCCCTGGGCTGATCCCGAAGGAGGCGAAGGGCTGTAGCCACCAGCCCGTGGCAGTCTGCTGCTGATCCCCAGCGAGGTCAGGAGCAGGCCCCCGATTTTCTGCCCTCGCTGGGGGAGCCAAACGCTGCTGTAATCTTACCCTTCAACAAACACTGATATCAGCATCTGCTTATCAGTTAAGATGCAGTCAATTATGCTGATACTTCTGTAACATACTGTAAGTAATTTAATGGGGAAAAATGGATTTTTGACCTCAACACTGTCAAGCACACAACAGGGTACCAAAAAATTATGCAAGGTTCCTAAGTAGCTGCAAACACCTTTTTCACAGGCCAACACAAACAAGCACTCAGAGCAAAAGTTTACACATTAAATTGTTCTTGCCTCAGAGACCACGGAGGTGTTCTCTCACCTTTTATTTCCATCATATAGAAATTTGCAGCGAGCACTGCCCCGCAGCACAGCTGCAAGTCCCACCAGCACGTAGTGCTACGTTGCACAGCGCCTTGAGGTTTTGAAGCTGAATTGATGGCTGTTACATCATCTTAATAGTTTTCTTACCTTATTTCCGCTTTTTTTTTTTAATTTTCATGTTAGTGCTGGATCGGCACCAAATATTAATGTTCTTTGAAAGAGATCACACTTAAAATGGCTAAAGATCGGGCATCTGTTACAGATAATCATTTTCAGCTTTAAAAATGATGCTAATAAAAATTATGTCTTTCAGGGGATAAATAGATGGAAGAGCACAACAGCACATCTGCAGGGTATCAGCTGCACTATTATAATTTGATTCCTATTGCAATCAAACATCAAATAGTGGTGAGTGAAGGCGGTGAGCTGAGTTCCCAGGTCCCATACCCAGCAGCACCGAGCAGGGTTGAGCTGTCCGGGGAGCCTAACGCAGCGCTTCGCCCGTAACTCGAGGCTCACTCAGGACCTGTTACTGCCAAGGACTCGCGACCTTTTTGCTGTATCTACACATTTTTACCCTGTTTCTATCCTAGTTTCCATTTCTCCCTCGATTGATTTTGACCACTTTTGGACCACTATTTCAGAACAGAATTTTTCTGTTTCTTACCTGAGGATGGCACAATCATAGAAAAGATTTGAATAAACTTGTTTTTTAATGGAGAAGAATCAAAAAGATCCTATCAGTAACACAGAGACAGCTTGCCAGAAGAAGTGGGGCAGGAGAGAGGACAAAAAGCATGATTAACGATGCCTAATCTTTTAATGATATAAT
The DNA here is from genome assembly GCA_013399115.1 of Anseranas semipalmata. Classification (NCBI taxonomy): domain Eukaryota; kingdom Metazoa; phylum Chordata; class Aves; order Anseriformes; family Anseranatidae; genus Anseranas; species Anseranas semipalmata. The sequence continues at coordinate 298,047 of VXAA01000504.1, forward strand.
TTCTGCCTTTAAAGTACTTCTGGTACACACCACAAAAAGTCTCTCCAGAAAACCCAGTAAGCAGGAATCTTGCTGCTGGGCCACAGATGGGTTTTGCTATGGCCGATCGCAGTCAGCCACTCCCTCCAGGCAGCAGGGGTGTTGCTGGGATGGTGGACATCCACGAGAGTTATTTCTGCTGTAGAAGCAGCACAGGTTCAAAGTCTGCTCCAGCTCATAACACTGGGAACCACACCTGGAGCCCTGCCACCCCCACACAGGCTGCCGAAAGCCTGAAATTCCTCCTCATGCCACATCAGCTGCACCTGTGCAGAGCCTGAAGTTATTTCTGGTGCTCCATGACAGCATGCCCAGGTCACCTCTTACTCACTCCCCAATTGCTCTGCATCGGGACAGCTCCTTCAGGTTACTCACATCCTGCATGAGCAACCCTGTGGTCCTTCCAGTCACGCATCCCAGCCCGTGTGACAAGTGACAGCCTGCTCAGACCATACCCAACACTCCTGTCCTGCCACCATCCCCACAAGGCAGACAGCCCTCAAGCAGCCTGGGAAATGGGGTGTAGCAGCCAAAGGTGAGATTTAAAAACTGTCCAAACCAGCATCAAGCAACTCTGAAGAAAGAGTGGGTTCACATGAACCCAACAGCAACTGTGGCTTTCAGAGTTAGGAGCACTTTGTGGAAGGGACCAACAGACGCGGGCAGGAAGGACAGGGATGAGGAGAGAGCAGCCAGGATGGCTGTGTGCTTGTAGACATGTAGGTTTTCTTTTGTCACACCGTTGATCAACAGACACAAGTAGGAAGAGTAGGTCAAATCTTAAAACATTATGTAATTTTATTTAAGTCTTCCAATTGGCACAACACTTCATCCTGTTTTGTCTTAGCAGTAATGGACCTCAAGGGCAGGAATTTGAAGGACAGGGCAGCAGCCTTACAAAACCCTGTCCTAGAGCTCTCATCAGCCCCAAGCAGGTGACACTGAGGCAGATGCAAAACAACAATGGCAGCACGTGGGTTTTGCAAGCTAAACCGAAGCAAATTAGCATGAAGCAGCTGGACACAAGACACTGCTGTCACCACAGGCACAGAAATTAGGGGCAAGGATAACTTCAGGAAATGCATCCAGACATGTGGATAATCATGTCAGAGGTGACTAAGAACCAAAGGAAGGGAACTGGTGGAAGCTGGAAGAGCACTGGGTGAGCCATGCCCGTGTCACTGTCCCCAGGCAGCACGTGAGGTCATCCAGGGGCAGAATCACAAGCTGGTGAAAATGGACATTGGATTGACAAACCCACTGCTCCTCCAATAATTGCCACCCAGTAAAGCTGCCCACTGAAAACATCTATGTATACTGGGGATTTATACTGGGATGAGGCCACGGCCAGGTCCTCAGGCACAAAGGCAGCTCCCGCAGTGGCTCGGGATGATCTAAGTGCCTGGTGAAAGCTAAGTGAGTCACCAACGGTCAGGGAGCTCAGTTAAAGCAGCCACAGAAGACTCGCAGTGAAATACGTCAACTAAATATCCCTGGACACCATTTCCAGCACTGATGCCTTCAGTTAGAAGCAGGCTTGCTCCGAGCAAAGGCCGCTGACAGAGTTGCACCAGATGTAGCAAATGCTCAGATACTCAGCCACTCCTCAGCCACAGTTTCCCTTTCAGGCAAGGGCTGTAGGGATGGACAAAAATTCCCGTCACCAACCCATGCTAAAGTAAGGAGACCACCGGGAAGTTATACGAAATATTCACCTTTCATTCCATTTAGACCAATAAATTCCACAATTTTATAGCAAACCACAGGGGGAACCGCATATACATGTGGCATACGTACCCTGGGCATCCCTGGACATCTGCTTGGCCAAAAATTAAGGCTGCTTGATTTTATCTGTCTAAAGTCCATGCCATGAACTCAGACCATCAGAAGGATAACACTGCTTCCACTGGGGACCCGGGCATTTTAATACAGTTTAAAAATGCACATTGCTCTTACAGCAGTCTCCCTCGCTCTTCTTACATTCCTCTCACTGTATTTTCCCCTGGTCATTTTAGCATGTCCCATATGTCCCTTTCTCATCCTGCACAAACAGCCTTTGTCACAGTCTGCTTTGTATCTGGTGTCCCAATCATTTCCCTTGCTGTCTTAGAATAGCCAGAAAAAAAAAAATAAACTCAGAGGGCAACAAATGTGCCTTTAAAAGTAAGAAAGTACTGTCCTGGCAGCACTTTATTTCCTGCAGTATACCAGTATCTAAATAGTAAGAATCTTCGCCTACTTTTCTAACCTGCTTTGCTTACGAGCTTGGATGGGCCAAATATTCTATAGCAGAAAGGTTCAGAAGTAGGACAGCCTACAAGGACAAGAAATAGGTGCGAGAGTGGTGGAGCCAGTTCTTTAAGAAGATAAGCAGGTCCACCTGTGCAGCAGGTTTCTGAAATTTGCAGCATGTGTTTAACAAGGGAATGGTATGGGACCAACACCTGTTTCAGGAGAAAAGACATTTTTCTAAGTTCATAGAGTTCATAAAACCTAAAAAAATTCCATTGATGTCACTTCCCCCCCACCCCTTTCCTGCCCATTCATGTAACCAGTTTGACAAAATTAAATCTAAAGATCCAGGCTCTCTGCTGTGATTGCAGAAACTTTGCTCACCACATTAATCTGCAAAAGGCTTTTTCAGACTGCAGAGTGCCATCTAGATGAAGGAAGGAGGATTTGCTGCGAGTCAGCCAACTGGAGGTAATAAATCCTTTGGGGATGCATCGCAGAATGCCTACAAGATGCTTTTCAGAACAACTCTTTGCAGACTGCAGATGTTTTGTGGCTTTTTTTTTTTTTTAAGTACTAAAATACTCCTGTGACTGAATGAGCAATGCTCTCAAATGGGTTGTAGGATGAATCAAGAGCCCTTTTAGTTTAGCATTTGAATATTTATGCATCCTCAAAGAGAAACATTTTAGGTCCTTATTTTTTCCAGGGCTTTAAGGGTTCACCTGTTTAGATAGACACTGAATTTGGACCATTTTGAGGCTGGGTTTCCAGGCAGACCCTCATTACAGGAGGCGTGTGGATTGGCACAACTGAACCTGAATGAGATCCTGCAAGTAAATAAGGTTTTTTCTTTTTGTATATCTGCAAATATTTGCCAGTGGAGACGTATTAGAAGGGATAGGTTCTACAAGCAGTTTAAGACAAGCTAGAAGTTTTGCCTGCCTCATGAATGGAAAAAATATATAGTGGCAGCACTTGTTGTAGCAAGAAGGGACTGCCCGAAGAGATGGTGCTCCCATGAACCTGCCAAGCAGCAATAGGGAACCAAACAACACACACACCTATCCTTTCTCCTGTATCAAGAAGACAACCAAGTACTTGCAGGCAGAATATTATAGCCCTCCCTTTTCCACCCACAGCTGAACTCTCTAACTGTCCCCAGGTGATCCCCATGCCCTTGACACGAAGCAGGAGCAAGTCAAGAGCAATGAGATGATGAATACCTGCAGAAATACCAGCAGCTCCATAGCCCATCAGGAAAACCACTGGAAATGCAGTGTCCTCTTAAACACGCTTGTGCAAGGCCCAGATGGGCCTTGGCTGACCAGGAGGTGCCTTCTGGTTTAGCTGAGCCTGAGGACAAGGCGATGCCACAAAGGTCACTGAGGCTTGTGTGTCCGTGTCAAAACCCAACCTGACGTATTCACCATTTAAACCAAGCAGCAATGAAATAGCCAATGTCTCACATAGAGACCTTATTTAAGGACAGGCTGCAGCAGTATAAAGCCACCCTCCAGAAGCACAATTATTTTGGGGGGGAGTTATACGATAAAGAAGCATAGCAACATAATAAATTATAGAAGCTGGTGAATAATGCAAATAAACCATTTTCCATTCCTATTTTTCATGTTTCTAAATATATTTCCCTCCAACACAGTTGGACCCTTTCTGCTTTGCTGTCTGCAAACCTTCATGCGGTGCAGGAACAAATTTCAAAGGGACTTGGAAGAGAAACAAACAGGCTGCTGCCACCTGTGTCTTATCTCCCATCCCTCTGCCACACTTTGATGGGACCAGGGAGCTGAGAGGCTGGATCTGGGTCTGAAAGGCTCCCTCCCCTTCATCGAAGAAGGAATGGGCTGGCTGTGGTTCAGTGTCAGACCTCCTTGGAGGCTTCAGGTTGGGATGGAAGCCCATAATTATGCTGACAGCTTCGCTAGAACTTTAGTTTTAGTCTAATTAAGATGTGTTAGAGTGGAAAACAAACAGAACTTGGTTCTTTCTGACACTACAGGCACCTCACATGTGCAGAGCAAAAGGCCAAGAGTTAAAAACAAAGAAAGGATGGAAATTAACAAAAAAAGAGGCTCCATGCCCATTGTTTTGACTCAGGGCAGGGAGCCCTTCACCAGCATCACCAGTGGAGCTGACAGATGGTGGGACTGCAGCCAAAGGGATAGAGCCTGACCAAGTACTCTTTGCCTGCTGGTTAGGGGACATGTGCTAATTGCTTCGCAGCATTTTGTTTGTTAATGCTGTGAGGTAGGAAGAAAATTCAGTGTTCCATAGTTTCTGATGGCTGAAAGGTGGGGGCAGGAGAGGCAGCAAATGTCACCTTAGCTTCTGTATTAAATGCCTAATGTAGGTGCAAAATAAATAGAGACACTAAATCAGAGCTTTTCAAAAAACTCACAGGAGCCATACCAATAGACATCAGCAGATGAACTTGCCTATGTTAAATGGAAAGGGGCAGATTCTCAGCTGGTGCAAGTTAGCCCCAAACCTTTGATTTCCTTACCTCCAAAAATATACAGACAACAAATGCTGTTCCTTCACCCACACTTTTTAGGCTCTTGCCTTATGTTACGAAGGTAAGATGAAGAGGGTACGCACTGAGGTGCAAAAAATCAAGCCTTGGGTGCTTGTGCTGCACAGCCGATGCGTTTGCAGAGAGCGTGGCTGCGGCAGGGTGCTGAGCCCCGGCACAGCTGCTGGAGTGCCAGTGCCCTCTCCTGTTCAGTGTGCACCAGCCAGTCGTTTCACAGCATGTTCGCATGTGTTTAGAGGCTGGTGGAAAATATTCCCCAATGTAGCCTGACATCCCTCAACAAAGGGACAAATAGTGGCTACGGGAAATGTGAATGTGGCAGAACTTACTTGGACACTGCGTCCCCTTCATCACAGTTCAGAAAAAATTATCACTTGCATCGGGCCATTTAGGAAGAAATAATGCTCAAACTATCTAATTCCATTAAGTACAGCAGGCTTGGATTTTCTTTCCAAAGCACATCTTCAATGACATTCATACTTTCTGTGTCTGTAACTTGAACTCCAGCCACTGTCTAGTGTATTCACAAAGTCACAGATGAAGAAACTGAAGCCAAAGGGAAGTCGTTAGCAGGCCTGAAGTCAGGGTAGCTCGTTCTCCCTTCAGACCTGGACTGTATTCCAGGCTTTTCACACCATTCCTTAATCACAGCAGCACAGACTCATCCTCTTTTTACCACAGCAGTAAAAGCAGTGGTGATGCTGCAAAATTTTTTCTAGCTCCCTTTTCAGTTGTCCAGAGAATTTCTCAAGGAGAGCTCTGATGAAGTTGCTTTCTGGTCTAATACTATCACCCAGGCTAAAGCAGCTGAGAGAATCAAAAGAGCAAGCAGCAAACCTTTTCCCTGTTGGAAGAGGGGATTATTCCCAGAAACAAGGTCCTTCAGATACCTTAGGATGAGCAAAAAAATCAGACAGACCAGAGTGAAATAGCAGAATTGTTACTGACATGTCAGAGGGAACTTTCTTTTCCTCTGTATCACCACTGCCTGGAGTTGTGCTGTAATGTGTCAGGCTATTACAATAAAAGGTTTCTAACTTTTGCACTTGGAGAATTGTGATACTTAATGACTCAAGATTTGGAATACAAATAAAAATACCCAACTCTCCCTTACCGCCACCTCTGCACCTCTTATAAAAAAGCAGTAGTTTTGCTTCCACCATACTATAAATATATTCTCTATGTAACCCATTAGCCAGGCTAATGAAGACAACACTAATAAGCTGAAAACACAGACAGCAAAAAAAACATGCAAGTTACGCAGCATGAGTATATTTAGCACATTTCACATCCAGCAAGCTTGCAAGCAGACTTGTGCACGAAACAGGAGCTACCTGAGACACTGCTGGGCAGAGCAGGGCTTTGTTGACACCACTGCCATCAGCGCAGAGAAGTCATCCCATGGGCAGTCAGGGGCGGACTGCACTGCCTGGTAAGTCACGCTCCACTCCTGGGGATGCTCCGTTTTCTGAAACCCAAATTGCTACCACTGGAGCAGTACCAGTTTGACTAGACTAAACACGGGGCTCGGATGAGCTGGTGGATGTGGTTCACCCTCTGAAGTGGCTCTCATGGTTTTAGACTTATCCTCACCATCACCAGTAACAACCAGGAACGGCCAAGGCAAGAACAGAGCCTCTATGATTAGTGATGGGCAACCTTAAATGGGATATTATTCCTTATATTTCTCCTCTGCTATACCACAAGATTAATGGGGTCAGCCAAAACTTTGTACCAAAATATTCCCCAGTACATCAGCAGCAATATTTCTATAGTCTCACAGTCTTTAGAAGTTGTAGTAACCTGTGTGGTAGCTTAAATTAATTCTGCTTTGTATTCTGACAGTTAAAAATAACAAATATAGCTGCCCTGTTATCAGCTGCCAAGTTTCCTGCCTCTTTCTTTCTATAAACCTATTTATAGGCAGTGCCTTCTGGGAGTGGAGACTTGGTCTGGAGTTCACAGCCCGTGGAGAAGCAGGGCTGTGCTTCAGAAACAAGGGGGACATTGCACCAAAATTAAAGTTTGGAAGACATTAGAAGTGTTTGTATACCATAAGGTGGGTTGGATGAAGTTCCAAATGAGTCATGAAGCAATGAATTTTGGCTGTATCTGTAAACACCAGTAGCCCTACAATAACCCTCTCTGGAAGAGACCGTCAAAAGATTTCCATATTCAGGCTGTGGATGAAAGATGTACAAGCAGGGACGTAGTCACGGCACCAAGCCTGTCGGAGTTTAAGAAGATTCGGGCTATGCTCTGAGACACATGGTCTGAATTCTGATCTTTGGGTAGACCTGCGTGGAGCCAGGAGTTGGACTCAATGATCTTTGTGCATCCCTTCCAACTCAGGATATTCTATGATTCTATGAAATAATGCCACATGTTTCTGATAAAATCAGTCCTAAAGTAAAATATGAAGGGAAAGCCATATGCCAAGGAGCCTACCTGTACTGAAGAGCATCTCTGTTAGACAAGTCAGAGGAAGCAACTCCTTTATATCAAAAACACAGGTTTGGGATCTTCTGGTCTGAAATGGCAGCAGCTGAACTTGGAGCTTTCTTGAGCTGGTTCACATGTTGTAAGAGCAGGCATCACCCACAGCTGTCTCCTGCTATTTCCACTTACAGCTGATGCCTGTGCCTAATGAGGTGCTTTTCTCGATGAAATCACTGCTGACACCCAGCACTTTCCTTCCACCTGCCCTGCAGGGAGCACAGTTTCCAGCCACTTCTCAGGTCCTGTGCTCAGGGCAGCTTTAGGCAATGGCTACTCTAATGAAACAGCATCTGCATTTAGCTCAGAAGATGGACATGCTGGGGCTATGTCATCACCACCGCAGGGACAACTCCATCTTCCGTGTTCCCTGTTCGGGGAGCCTCTTCAGCAGAGCACTTGCTTTTTCTCCTGTTAACCGCCAAAAGAGCATCACTTCAAGGTATAACCCTGTAGACTTCATAAATAAAAACACAATGTGTAATATTTGTGAAACCAAACTGCATTCTTACCAGAATTGCCAGCTTCAGTCTCTAAAGTACCCGAAAGCAGGACGCATTTAATTGCTCTCTAACAGATAGATTTCAGTCCATCTGTAATACTTAATTATCTCTGGTAACTACATCCACATTAACAAATAAGAACAAAAAGGTCAAATTCAAAGCATGCTGAAATCAATACTGCATTAACAGTACACTTTTGAGATGAATCTGAAGAGAAAAGTACAATAAAAATTGCCAGATAGACATTTTTTCTAACAGAATAAAGTACCTACCAGCACTGCAGGACTCCAAAAGGTGTTTCAGAGATGGGGAAGACCTCAAGATAGAATCCTTAAAAATGGAGTAAACCTTCAAGGCTGCAACGAAGCATAAGTTCTGCCATGTACATCTGAAGGCAAGCAAAAATATGGGGCTGCCCAAAAGAAAATTAAGGAAACTATCAACTGAAGGACTTATTGGTGTGCAGACTCTTCTGATCTCTTTCAGAGGGAGTACCTACTTTCTACTTCATATTCTAAAAACATGAAAGGAAACATCAGTGTAGTAAGTCAGATCAGTAAATACTTGTATTTTCTAATATTCACTGATAGTAAGCAAAGAATGAGACCATAAGTCTCGGTGTAAAACCATGTAGCTCTAAATCTGACCTACTGCATGCAATGTTAGAAGCAACAACAATATCCACTCCAATATTGCTTTGCAGTTTCAAATCATGCCTCCACTACTGAACACATATTAAGGTTTGATCAACCCCACACTTGCAAAAGAGCAAAAGGTTGCAGCATGTGTATACATAATTGATTTGTAGGAAACAGGGAGAGGGGGAAATTACCTGCATGGCTTAAATAACTTTATGAAGTTCCCACACAAATATGTTAAGCCATTTCAAATGTGATAGGGCTTTTAAAATCTGATCTGTAGTTTGCTCTACAGCCAGAGCATATTAAAAATATGTCAGAGTCCGTGCTTTAAGATGTCAAAATTCATCAGAAAAAAACAGGTAACAGTAAAACCAAATGAGCACACGGTAGACTTTGCCTCAATGCCATACATACTATGGAATATGCAGATCATTTCAATACAATCTTATTTAAAACAACCCCAAAAAATTGAGAAATACCTCTCCCACACATCTATGAAACCATTACCTTCCTTCCACTTTCTTGCTGCAGAACAGGGATGGAAAGCTCAGAATTAGCTAAAGAAAAGCAATGACAGCCATGAGTTTCACCATTAACTTTTTATATCTCTTGCTGTCATGGCCTTAACAGAGACTTGACTTTGGGTTAATGGGAGTTTTGTAGTTTAAAGAAATGATGGATGAGAGCATTAGGGACTGACACATATTTTGAATCAAATGAGATGCTCCATATATGAGCCAGTATATGGCTACTGAAGCAAAAACTATTTTCAAATAAGTCCAGACCCACTGGACTGATTTGTTCCAAGCATTGCATTGGAATAAAAAAAAGCCATTTTCCCCAGCCCAACAGTCTCAAAATCTAGAGGCAGTAGCTAGAGAATTACATGTTATAATGGTCAAAGTCACCAAAGCAACAGCTTCAACTAGAGGAACAAATTAGGCAGGATACAGACTACAGAGGTCCAAGGATTTTCTAATAAAAATACCATGGCTGGCCTCTGCATGCTTCTCCTGCGCCCCACTGCACTCCTGCCTGGAATTGCTCTGCCCAGAGCAGCCACCAGACTTGGACCAGGGGCTCAGATGCCCACAGCAGCCGGGACTGCAGGAAGCAATCCGCTCATGGATGCACTTCAGGGCTCAGGGCTGTACTGCCCAGAGCACTTAAGAGGCCCCAGATGAGATGTCCTGAGCACATTCAGCCCACACCATACATCTCATACACACAGTAGTAATTCCTTCCCCAGAGATTTCCATGAGCTACACCGGAGTTATCCAAACAGCAGAGCTTAGTCTGGATCTTAGTTTTGCCTGGGTCTGTCCAAGCTTCCCCCACCACGACAGCCCATATTTCTTACTGCTGTCTCCTTGCCAGCAGGCTGAGGCACAGTGCTGCAGCTGCCCACCACAAAAACAGGGCAATTGCTTCTGCTGAGCAGATTTCAGCGCAAGGTAGCTGAACTCCCTGCTTGGCACGGGCAGAAAGTGGCAACAATGACTGATCTAGTGACGTGGGGCATTACACAGCTTTGAAAGTACCCTCAAGAGGGTCCTCTTGAGATAAGCCCCAAAACATTAACCACTGCTTTGAGAGGATCTGCCCCGTGTCCATCTTGTCAAAGTGATTTTTCAAGTAAATTTTCAGTGGAAAAATACATGCAGAACAGCCCAAGTCATCCCACCCAGGCAGAAGTCCTGCTTGCACAGGGAGATCCAAGATTACAGGGTCCCTCTCCTCACTGTCCCCTTGCCAGGTAAAGCTGGCTTGTAGTTGTTAGTGCTGCTCAAAGGTAGGGGCTTCCAAGCGATGAGGTTGCTCCACCCTCTGTAGAAGTCGGTGGCTGGGAGAGAGAAGAACAAAGCCATCAACAGGGCTGCTTGGGCTGCCCAGGGGCACTCATCTCCAAAGCACTCCCAGCAAGGTATGGAGGTACTAACAGAAGCACACAAAGGGGAAGGGATCTGCAGGAATTGGATGCAGATCTAGAGCAAACTGCACATCCTTTGTTTTACTGCCATAAAGAGATAAAAATAAAAGGCAGTTTAAGAAAATATACTTCTCTACGACTGTCATATTCCCCTTCCCAAAGTACACGTGCTTTTGCAGAGGCCATTACTTCAGTCAGGAAGGTCAAAGTAATATAACTGTGGAAAAACTGCAATAGGTATTGATCTGGACTATTAAGTGCCAAGTTTGTCTATACAGATGGACTGCAAAACAGCCCTGGCAGACACTCTTCATCTGCCTCTGACTGAGACAGCCAGCTAGGAGAAATTTAAGACTGTATGGAAAATCATTCAACTAGGAATTTGAGCTCAGGGTAAAATACCAGCTGGATTTACTGAGGTCTTTAACTCATACACCAAGGTAAGCTTAGGGCAAACTCGTACGGCTTCAGTAAACTCAAACAGGCTCAAGTTTAAAGCAGAAAAGTGAGAGAACCATTTGCTGGGTTTTACAAATATAGGGTCTGTAGGGACTATTCTGAAAAACAATTTCAGTTACACCTGAACAGGAACTAAAAAAAAAAAATTTCCCTTTTCTTTGAAGTCCTTGATGTGGGGTCAGAGCCATTAGTGCAGACTTCAAGCACGAAATTTCAGGCTGAATTGAACATCTGTTCCCTAACCATGCCCGCAAGCCCAGGCAGAAACTGGTCTGCAGCCAGGCTTTGGTTCAGGTTTTCCATACATATGTGTAAAATCTTCTTGGATCTAAAAAAAAAAAAAAAAAAAAAAAAAAAAAAAAAAAAAAAAAAAGGCTATTTAACATAAAAGCAAGGCAAAGATTTTTGTAAGGTGCACAAGCACATTCCTGGAGCTGCTTAGCAGCATTTTGCACAGAGTGAGCACACACCACGAGTAAGGTTTGCTCCACAGAGAGCCGTTAGTCCATGACTTAAACAAGAGTCTAATGTCTTCCACCAAACCCGACAAGCTGCACAAGTACTTGTAAAAACAACCGCTTGTGCCTGGGCATGTGTAAAAGGCTAATTTGAGATCAGGGCTTTATCATGCTAACCTCAGTGGGGACGACCCTGCAGCAAGTGAGGGTGGCAATGGTGCCACCAGTGGCCATGCAGGAGGCCAACAGCAAAGCCAAGAATTAGTTCCTGGTCTCATAACACCATGCTAACTCCTGAGCTACAAAACAATGCTGCTTCGCAAATTTTTATGCAGCTTTTTCCATGGAATAATATATTGTGTAACATCCTAGATGTGTTTAATCTCCAAGCAGTGCTCTGCCCCAGCAGCCCAGGTGGGCTGAGGCCTGGCAGTACATCCACCCAGCCCGGGGAGTAAACACTCTGGAAAACTCTGTGGAAAGTATTTGGAGAATGTGAATGCTTGTGTGTTTGTGGAGAAGTCTTTGCATGCTCACACCCTAGATGGCAGCACGATTCAAAGAATGTGCCTCGAAACCCGTCCTGGGCCTCGTCCCGCTTTGACACACACAGCCCACAGCACGCCAGGAGAAATCTGCTTGCAATGTCCACATAAATCCTGCTTGAAGGTCTCAATCTTTAACGAAAAAAAATGAATAAATCTGGGAGCCTGAACCAAAGGTGTGTGGTGTGAGCCAAGGCATTTCCTAATGCTTCACAGAAATGAAGCCTGCGGTTAAACTCCGCTGTGCTCGCTGGCTATGTACAGTGCCAGCTCTGCAAAAGCAGCCAACAAGGAGCTGAGGGAACGGCCTGCTCCGTTCTACCATTGGCACACTTTTCTGTCACAATAATGGCAATAAACCTGCTGTAAAGGTACCACCTTTGTGTAACCAGCGGGCAGAACCACAGGGTAAAGATGGCACCCCTAACAGTGGGAAAGGCTAGGTTCATTTTTCTAATTGTTTGTAAGTCAGGCCCAGACCTTAAAATAACTTTACTAATTTCAGTACTTGTACACCTTACACCCAGCTTGCTGAAGGCAGGTCTTCGTCCACACCCCAGATGCCCACCTAGACACAAGGAAAACCTCTGCCCAGGAGCACGTCAGGGACACCAGCACAGGGACATGGTGCAGGCCAGTCCGAAGCAGCCACCCCACAGCCCCTTCTCCCTCCCTCCTTCCCTCCCTCCCTCCCCCCAACAGCACGTTCTACCCACAGAGCGGGGCGCTCAGCTCTTGCTGTGCGTGGGCCAGATGAGCACTGTCACCCATCAAGCATGCATAAGAGGAATGAGCAGCTTGTTAGGGACCCAGCTCACATACATGTCCCTGGTATGCCACCTGACTGCAGCACAAGCACAGCCCATCAGGAATTATCAAGGCCCTGCATTGCAACAAATGGTGCCAGGCGCCATTTCCCTGTCAGCACATGGGACAGACACATGCCACAGCACTTCAAACGATCCAGTGAAGTCAGCTTATACCGTAGCCCCGTGTAAACTCCAAAGCAGTGTGGAGAGCAAGTTAAAGTGGTTTCCATATTATTTACCTTCCAAGGTCAGGCTGCTTGCAGCCAGCAGCAAACATGCTGGGCAAGGTGAGGATCCCAAGTCCAGCCATGGGGCTGAACAGGCACATCCTGCCACCTGAAGAGACCCACAGAGGTAAGGACGGGGGGGAATTCTGTCTCTCCACAGACACCCACAGTGAAAGCTGATGTAGCGATGAAACACTGCACTGTGCTACCTTGTCCTTAAGTCCCATACAAGCAGGCTTCTCCAATACCACGACAAAGGTCTCCCATAAAACCAGGCAGGTCATGACTTATGACATATGGACAGGCCCTTCCTCCAGGCTCTGCTCCAGTCTCAATCCTTTCCTCTAGAAGGAAGACAATGCCTGCTAACTCATATTGGATGTTTCTTCTCCCTTTGACTGCTCTTGCCTTTCAGTCTGCTCTCCAGCTTCACCTGCAGATCCTGTTCTACCATGACGGATCACAGCTACCGCTGCGGTTCATTCCTGGGAATGAATTTCTCCAGACCTGAGGCCACAAAGAAGAAAAGCAAGCAGTTTATTCCACCTCCAATTTTGAAGGAGCATTGATATTTTACCATCAATTACTGACTTTCTTTTCTCATCTTATACTTCTTGATGGTGTCCTGTACGGAAACAAAGTTTAAAGAAGAAAGAGAAAGCAAATAATGTCATTTAATTTATGATATATTAACAAAGTTTCCTTGTGTGAAATGGTAAGCTTGGATTTTACTACAGCAATTAAGTGTCAATCTGGCAGATAATGGAAACAATACATCTACAAAAATAAAACTGAGAAGATAATAGTTGTAAAAGCAGGAAAACACAGGACATGTCACTCCATCCACTGCCTCATGTATTACCCCGCTGCAATGAAGGCAAAAGCCAGAGCGCTACCCAGCTGGGCAGTACCACTGTTTGTATCTGCTCTTGGTCCATTTCACTGTTTCCTGCCTATATGTAAACAATATAGATAATATTCTCCACAGGGGATAAGCTGGAAGTGCATCAGTAAATGAACACATGTGCAAGACAGGAGTATTTGAACCTCTGAGGCGAGAGATGCAAACCAACAGGGGAACGATAGCTGGCACTGCCATCAAGACAGTTTTTCTGTAGGAAAATCAAATTATCTGAAAAGCACCATCTCGGCCATCTCATCCTACATTTTACAGCTGTCTGAGCTGACTTTGGGCTAGATATGCAAGAGTTTTTCTTGTATAACAACATTATGATTATGGAGACTACAATAACTCTGATTTGAACATTTAAATGTATGAAACATGCAGGATTAACAAAAAGTGACAGTTTCTGTACCAAGGGCCTGCAAAGTTGCCCTCAGCCACTGAGAAAGTAGGAAAGCAATCTGTCAGGATATATTTTGATCTTCACAAAAGACAGATGACAACACAGCTCTCTTCTAAGGATACAAATACAGCTAGTAAATTCAAGAGAGCTTTTCTGTTTCATAGTTCTGTTCATCTGATGTTCTTAAAGTTCATCAGCTAAACTGAGGCACTAGAAGGTAAAAGCATCATTTGGAAGCAAACCCACTTTTGAAGGATGCAAACCCATTGGTGATGGATGCAAACCCAAGAAGTGCCACTGCACAGGGCAGCACAGCTAATGGCACAACCTGCTGGATGCCGGGGGGGAAAAAAAAAAAAAAAAACTGGGCTAAAACACAAAAGCAGCAACAGAATTCCTCCAGAGCCCACGAGAGCCAGAGTTCCTTCCCTGCAGCTTGGGCCATTCATGTCATCTCATCTTTTCTCTGCTAGTTGATGTGGGGATTCATGCCACTTTAAGCCATATTTTTTATGCATTGTCCAGAAATTAAGGCTGAAAGGTGCAAAAATGAGCAGTTAGGACTCCCTGGTAGTCAGCCTGATGGTTAACAGCTGGAGCTTCAGATTGCTCCCAAGAAAGGCAGTGGCCAGATCACTGCAGTGTTATGGGGAGTGCACTGGTATATGGTGTATGGCTGCTGGAACATCAGGGGCTTCACCACCACATGGGATTTATGGAGCATATTGTTTCTGCGCTGGATTTTCTCCTCTTCTCTATTTGACTGTGAATGTCAGTGAGCTGGAGTCTTCCCATCACTGGAAGGTTCACCCCTCTTTCCTGCTGCCAATCTGCTGCGAGGCTTCGCCAAGTGAAGAAGCTCCTCTGATTCATACTCCCAAGCAGTGGAAAGGGGCACAATGCCATAAAGCAGCTGAAGATCTAGCTCTGCTTGACAGTAATTTTATCTGAGATTGCAACAAGCTTACCTAGAGGTTGCCAGCTGGATTGCTCTGAGGGACCACATTTAAAGGTAATACTTGAAAGGACAAGTTCAAGGTGGTGGCCTCTGGTGGCCCGTTAAGAGCTCTTTATTCATGCCTATCCAAGTGCTTGTCAGGTAGGTTGGAGAGAGATCAAGTAATGGAATAAAATGATAAAGGTTTGACTAAATCCCCTCTCTCCACTTCTGGTCAGTTATGTTAATGAGTGCAGTCATCTACAGCCATACGGCAAGGCTGAAATTGCAGAAAATCTTGTTGTATAATCTGTGAGTTTTTTGTTTGATGAATTACACCTTGTTCTCCCTCCATGCCCAGATTATATCCATTACCAAACATCAGTCTTTGCAGGAAAGAATTGTAGACTGCACCTGCCTCTGCTCCCCAAACAACACTTAGGCACCAGGAGCTGGACTTTCTTCTCCAGCCATCTGACAAGTTTCCCAGTGTTCTTGGAAGCCTGCAGCAAAGCACTCCTGACACTTTGCCCCACACCACAGCCCATAAACAGCTGACACCTAATCCACAATACAGCTACAAATTCCTCAGGCCAAAACTTAATTTCCATAGTCAGTACATGGTTGTGTTTTTGTTTTTTTTTTTTTCCCTCCTGCAAGCAATGAGATTTTCAGTGCAGTAAGAACATATCAGCAGTTTTTAGAGCCCTGCTCCAATGTCATCTTCCTGCCTCCCAGCACAGCTCATGTAACACTGGATGTTTTGCTTTACAAAGAACCATTTCAAAATCACTGGCAAGAATCACCCAAAGGATTGGTTTTGCTTGCTGAATGACTGGTTTTCAAATTGGGTAAAGGGACTGGGCATGGCAGTTAAGTAATCCCAATGGCTCTTTGCATTCCATTAAAGCTTTGAGAAACTCAGATTCTTCAAAGCACCAGCATCACCCCCTGCAAAATCCCTCTTGTGATACATTGAAACAGAGACATCTCTGCTGAGCCTAAACCACTTACTAAACTATGGCTTAAAGAGAAAGGATTCTTCTCCTTCATAGTGCAGCATGTCTTTATTCAGTAACTTAAGCCACTTGTTTTATTTAGCTCTAAGTGATGCAGCAGGTAGGCAGAGTTGTAAAAATGACTTTTTGAAGTCACCCAAACCATCCAGTACAGCCAATGCTGTGCCAAGGACAAACAGGAATACAAAGCTAATCCAGTCCAAACTAAGGAGTTACTGCAGTTGAGGGTTATAAGAGCAGGTGGGCAAGTTCACTTTACCTGCTCAAGCCCCTGTGTCACCTCTTTCCCATCACATCTTACATTCCTCAAGAGTCCTGCTGACCACTTGTACAGAGTCTTGGAGTCTCCATGGGTCCTTCTAGCCCCACATTAATGCCACTGCCACAAGGACTTACAAGTTGATTTTTGGTCTGGAGCACTGCATTGGACAAGTTTATGGTTGTGCATGATGGGGAAGTCTGATTTTTGCTTTGTTATATCTTTGTTCAGAACAGCTGTGGCAAAATAGGTACAAAATGTGGACAGAACTTAAACTTAACAGTAGCATCTCAAATATGCATGTACAGGTAAATGGTGGGATTGAAAGTCAGTCTCATTTCATAATCCTTTGGTCAACTGATAGAAAGGCAACATGGTGGGTTTACTCACCAGCAGTGCTGGGAACCTCATATGCCTCATAAAACCAATGAAATATGACTGCAAAACTTATCATTATCAAGTCTGAAGATGTCTAGTTATTCCAAGTGGTATCGGGTCAGACTCATGCACACAGATGTCAAACATATCCACCCTTCTCAAGTCTGCCACCCTTTTTGACATGCTACGGTGACATCTCTGATCTGTGAAGCCCACTTTCTGGAGATGCAAGAAAATGTGTCTGCTGGCTGAGTTAAAAGTATTCCAGCATTATCATAACGATGCCATAACCTGGAAGTTCAAGTCCTAAATTTGGTTAGATAGCCAGGGGAGGAAAAAAAAACACTGCAGTATGCACTTGCAAGAACCTGTGGCCAACAGGTAGAATTTGGGTCCCTCACAAGCTGGAATATCTGATATACATTCAGTGTTATTTTTTACAAATGTAAAAAGCAAAGTGCCACCAGTTTCTGTTTTGAGTTTGGAGTATCCATGAAAGGAAGGACACTTAGGTGGGACCTGCTGCTTTAGTCTAGGTGGAACATGCAGAAGGTTGACTATTTCAGGAACTGAAAAGTTAAATTAATGCAGTTCCAGGCATTTCTGTTCATAGCCAAGGAACTCATGCACTGGTACAACTTCAAAAAGCTGAATTTCTGGAGATCTTAGACTGGAACAAAATAACTTTAATCCAGGTTCTACTTTCCAGGCAATATCCCAGATTCGTAAAAACATTTTTGAGAAGCCATTAGTCCACCTGATGCTTTTCTGAATCTTCAGAATAGCCTACATCTAGCAAGCTTGAAGTTTTAGACCTTTATAACTGATACAATTCTTATCATCTCCAATAAATCATGAGAAACAGATGTAACTGCAATTACAGCTTTAAATGATTGTCTGCTTTTTTATTGATAGCTTCACATATATACTCTTTCCCTATAGCAGATCACATCAAAACATATACCAATAGAAGCTAACATGTTTGTTATTACAGATTTCACAATATCAGTTGCCAGTCTGCCAGACCATTAATGACAGTGGTTTGGCTTTGATTAGTTACTTCTAACTAGAATATCACCTCCTACAAGGTTGCCCAAATGCCCATTTTTGTGCCTTATCAAAACCATGCTCTGGTAGATGCTTTCCTGCCCTTTGGAGGCTGATGTTTCATCTTCTAAGCAGAAGCATTGCAAACACCCATCACACAGAGGCAGCTTCGCAACTCTGCCTGATCTACTTTATTACTCTGAGGCCCATGAAACATGTGAGATAGGCAAGAAATTCAAGTAGATTTGAGACCAGTTTCAACTGTGCAGGGCTGTGTATTCTTTGGAAAGCATGGAGCAGCAATTCCAATAGAACAACCCTTAGGTTTCCACAGGAGTATATGCCTCATAGAAAAGCAAAATTCATCAGTTCCTAAGTTATTATCAATGGTCAGTTATTATTTGGCAGCAAGGACAGTTTTTTCTAAGCCTCCCTCCTGAATAAAACTGCCCCAAATCAGGAGAATATATACTGAATCAGACTAAATCGAGTGAAAATGGAGCCCTGAAGGTTATCTGGGACAACCCATGCCCAAAGCAGGTCCAACAACAGCTGGATGCTCTAATCCATGTCCAGTTGAGTTGTGAATATTGCTAGGATTGGAGAGCACACAATCTCTATAGGCAACCTGAGACTATGTTCATTTAAAGGAAACATCACATGCATCACATACAAACACTTACCAGAAATATCTAGATGTTCAGTAGCACTTTTCCTCAGAAGGCAGGCTGCATTTGGCACAGGAAAAGACTCCTCACATAAAAGAGGTCAAAATGGGCCATAGTCATGAGCAGAGAGAAAATAATTTAGATGCATACACAGCTTGTGCGGAAACTTTAGTAAAAAGATAAAACAAACTGAAAAGTAGCTCTGAAGGAGCTCTTAGGCTTTATGTTAAAATTAAGCTTTATTTATTTAGCTTCTGTTTCCAGCAAAAATACTTTATAGCCCAACTATTGGGATTTAAAAGTGTTGAACCCATTTGCCTGGAAGTGTTCTACGTGGGAGAGATTGTCCATATTTTGGGAAACGCATCTAGGCCTAAGGAAATCTGAATTTTGGCAAGACCATATGCAAAGTTCTGTTAAAGAACAACTAGAGGCAGACAAACTAGGCCATTTCCTTCAGGGGCTCGCAGTGGTTTGCCTTGCAGTCCATTGCTTGCAAACATACATTCAGATTACAAGCTAAGCTTTCTGAAGAATTAGGTCAGTCTATAATCAGTTTTTAATGAATACGCTAAAATCTAGATGAGCTGCACTGTCATCTTACAGCACGCAAGCTTCTACAGCTAGAATACTCAGTATCTTCAGCAGTTTCCTACTCTGAGAACCGTAACACTTCAAATACTTTAAAATTCATTTTAGCAGAGAAATACATCTTCAGTGATTCATATTAATTACAACAGTTTTTCTGGGGAGAGTGGGGGGGAAGCATACCTACCATAGAAGATGGCAGCTGCACTTCCACAGGAGTCATTTGAATGTAGCCATGAAAGAGTGGGCTTAACTGTGTGAGCTTTTCTAGCACAAAAGCTTGGAGATGAAAGAAATTATACATATATACACTACAGTTCCCTTAGTAAAATGAAAAGTTGAATTATTGACAGGACATTCACTACAAGTGTCTACAAGTCCAGCTGTGCTAAGAAGCCCACTCACCACTAAGCACAATCCACATATTTCTTTTTATTAGTGCTTGGAAGAGAGGATAGGAAAACAGGCTTTAGAAAACTTTTGAAGACAGCATTAGATACCTTCAGCTGCACCTTATGAAATAAGTATAAAAAGATATCTGTTGCCAACTTGTGAAAAAAATCCCTCCCCAGGGCTTTAAAATTTTAATGATCATATCCATAAAAAGCAGTTTTTTTTTTTAAGAAAATGGCTAAAAACACCATAAAACATTCTAAAGATGCAAAGATCTGTGGTTTTAAAGTGGTCTAAAGATCACCATCAATTTGCAAAGCAGCAGTGCTACAAAGGTTACTGTGTATCAGGAATTGTACAGATAACACCAAAGTGCTTTGATGCTTTATGAAAAGGACACTAGATGTGTAAGATACGGGAAGAACTCTCATGGCTTAGGAGTTTGAACTGGAGGAACACCACAATCTGCTGACAGAGGCACAATAGTGTTATACTATAATGATATAAATACAGACCCCAATCTTTGGTTTCATGCATAGTTCACTATTCTGTTCATGACATCCAGAACCAACTTCACCTTGGCATTAAGAAAAAAGGTTCACACAAGAACGGTGAAATATTACAAAGCATGATTAAAAGCTGCCGTAGATGCAATCAATTAATCAGTACTTCCCATACTAAAGTTCAAGACTTCCTACAAACCATAGTGCATGCCCAACAGTCTTGTAGCCGATTCCAACAAGGTCATATTCTTGTGCATTCCCCCCACCACACCACATCTTAGTCAATGAAAAAGCAGCCTGTATGTACAGTCCGTGTTCCAAACCCCCCCCACC
>VXAA01000504.1:318411-335648 GCA_013399115.1 Anseranas semipalmata
CCCCCCCACCCCGAGATGCTACAGCATGAACTCTGAAAACAGCAGCATCAGTGATCAAAACAAAGTCATAGGAAATGTTGGAATCTACTTACCCACTCAAAAGTATTTACTGTCCAAGCCCCTTTTATAACAGGCCTAGGCGATGCTTCCATATTGTGCAGAAGTGAATATGCTCGGTTTATTCACCACTTTTATTGTAAGCTTGAGGCAGATTTTTCCTTTGAGATGGTCCAAAAGGGGTCCAACATGAGACAGCAGAAAGCACCAGTGTGACTACAGAGCCAGTTCGCTGTAGGCTGTCCAAGAGTTTACCAGCATCCAACTACCCACAGCTCAGCCTTTTCATAATGAGGAGTTACATGCACACAGGGAAAACTTCAGACACAGGTGTTGAAATAGTTACTAACAAGTGCCAGCACCTTCCTCGTTACCTTAAATAACCAGAGGATCTGGAATGAGAAAGCCACAAGGCTTTGTGGCTTCCCCAGATAACCACATCAGCCCCACTTGGTGCAGTGAACTCAGTGGAACAAGTCAGGTGTACATTCCCTATTTCTGCCAAAGTGTTGCTAGCTCTAGGCTAACATTTGAAAGACTTTTATTAGGACTCATTTAAGAATACTTTCAAATCACCACTAGAACATTTAACTGGCTAGAAGTTGGAGAATGTTAACATTAACTTCCTGTGAAATAAAGCTTTCCTTAACAATGAAATTCAAAGACCTGCTGGTAAAGCAAGTGGAAAAACATTTGCAGGTTTAGGGACACCCACATAAAGCAGGAAAAGCTGTTATTATAGCACCTAATTTCACACAAGTCCAAAAAGTCTGCTGGCTAGAGAGTGAAGCTGTATTACTGAAGTTAATACCACTTAAATTTCTGAAAACGTTAAGTTGCATATTTTAAGATGCTTTTCCTACATACCAGTGATGTTGAACTCTGCAAAATCCGTTGTGCAAGTGCAAACAGTACACCCCAATTATTAAGACTTTGGAGTCCATAAGAGCAGCTTGTGATCCAGGAGACAAGCCTAAATATAGCTAGACTTAAACAGCTACCAAATTGCATTCCTACAGAAAAATTCTACTCTGTGGAACCCAATAAGCCTGCAACTCACACTAGCCTTCTGTTTTGGGTTTACCAATGGACTGTAATACTCAAAATAACTACAAAGCAGCCTTAACATTTGTATTTATTTTTTATTAGGTTTATTATGACTTAGAGTTTCTATTACTCCAGTTGGGCAAACCACATTTGAGTAAGTTTAACTGCAGGACTTCAGTTTCAGCCAAAATCATTTTTGCATTACTTTATTGTAATATAGCTTTAAATTTAACATTTAAAACTTACTTCATTAATAAGCAAGCCAAGCTCAGTAGCTTCAGTGCAGGATGTACTGTATGTAACTTGCCGCACATTCATGTTAGATTTGATGTACATGGAGAAGAGACCGGTCAACTATACGATTCATAGGAGAAAGCAAAAATAAGCACCATTTTTTTTTTTTTTTAAATCAAACTAAACAGTTCTCAATTCAGTGTTTCTTATATAAAATCAACTTGCTTCTGGCTCCAGGAGCTACAGTTTGGTTAACAGCAGAATGCTATTTTTCATTATGTCAGTTTTCTACACTGGCACAAGAAATCTTCAAAGCAACAGGTACTAGGCTTTAACTTCTATTTTCTTGAGACAATCTGTTCTCCCTGTGTTTACCAGGTACATATAGCATTTTTGATCATTCTGGCAGGGGTGAACAGAGCAAGTAACAACTGGGGCTAAATGGAAAAACAAAGTTGCCAAATATTTTAAGGTACAAAAACGTTACTGCAACTAGTTTAATGCCTGTTTTCTCTCAAAGAAAAATGGCACAAACCAAATAAGCCAGATAAATTTAGTTTTAAGTGGTACTAGACTGAAGTAATGCTTCAGAGCAATAACAGGATTTAACTGCAAGGAAGAAGAGAAATAATTTGAAGAGGCTCTGTATATTTGGGCTAGACCAGAAGCACTGTTATAGTTCAGTCCATGTAGGCAGAACTCTGATACCAGTATGATGTTACCTTTACTACACGTAATAGTAAAGTGTTAGAAGCTGCAGAGCATAAGCATCTTAGTTGTACAAGCCAGTTAATGAATAAACAGAATAGATGAAGAATGGTTTTCACGTGTCCTTTATGTTCAGGATTCCAACCTGTGATTCTCCTTTTGGGACAGAAAAATCCCTCTGCCAACAGCCAAATAAATACTAACACATATTTAGATACCATCTTACTTCAAAGTCCCTGTTGAAAATGCAGTCTCCAAATGAATACTACCTTTATGCAGTATTAATATTTTATATAAAATAAGTCTTATGAATCGTAGTTAATAGCAGTAACTGAAACTAATGTATACTGAGTCTTCAGGTGATGTGCAAGTTAAGCTATGTAACACAGGTGGGGAGTTTTTACCTTCTTGCTTTGGACAGATCTTACACTTGCCCCGTAAACTACAGAACCTCTAGCTACAGTATTGTGCAACTGTTGACATCTTTGAGAGCTCTTCAATGTAGAGAAATTTGATGGAAGCACCACAAAGCAAGGAAATCATGCTCTTAAAGAGCCTTGAATTCTGAGAATTTTAAAACACATCATTGCTGTCTTGCCTCAACTACAGAACACCAATGAAAGGATACCAGGGTAAAAAGGAGCAAGACTACAGTTAAGTCTGCCTCAAATAACAGGGAAGATAATACAAAAAGATCTGACTCTACAAGCACATAAGCGAAAGTCTTGAAGAGCTGTATATTAACAGAGCTCAAGGTGCCTTAACTTAGCTAGAACACCAGAATTTAGTATTGTGGAAATAGCATGGCTGCATTTCATCTAAGAAAATCAGCCTATGTTTCCAGTTAAGCATGCATACCACCTCACTAAATACCCCTTCCCAACTTGCAGGTTTGGATCTCTTCATTTTCTTACTCCTCTCCTTTATTATTCCTTTCACAGGCAGAGATGGAGGCCCTAAAAGCCAGCAGTCTCCACCAAAGGGCCTTGTTGTATCTGTGTAAAAGTTCTTTGAGACTGACATATCCTTCCCCATTCAGAAACTGATTTGCAGCTGATCAATCTTGATCTCCATTTCAGTTTTAGATTATGCTTAAGTTATGGCAGCCAGAGTTTGATCCTATGAATGTAAGCTCAACACAAAAAGAAAGCCATTTATCCTTTTTAATTCACCCTTACGGCATGTTTATCCAGAGCTTTTTAAATCAACTTCCAGTTTTAAATTATTTTCTTAGCACTTTACAGAACCTGCATGTCACTCCCTCCCAGAGGAGGCAGCATCACACAGCACAGTTAGTCCAAGTTTCCACATGTGACCAGAAATCTTACTTGTTAGAGAACACCCCTTTTCCAACTACTCCCCCTCACTCCCTCTCCTCCCACCCCTCCCCAGCAACGGGCAATTACTTCACAAGAAATGTAAAATGGGATATGGGTGTACACAAAACCTACCCCCTTCACTAATACTGAACAGAAAAGCCTATTTTCCAATTACAGGACATCTTCCTCTAAATTTAGGTCAGCACTGGTGCAGTCTGCACTGTGTATTATTACCACAAGGATAATACCAATAAGTACATAAATTTTCTCAAACTGAAGATTTAAAAGCCTATGAAGTTAATCGGGGAAGTTTAATATTGCTACTTCAGAGCACTAAAACACACAAAGTGAATCCAATAAAGATCCTTGTATTGATTCAATATTAAGTATTAATTGCATGACCATCATAGCACCTCTTTACATTATCACACAATCACCAGAATTATCAACTGCTTTTAAAACTAAAAAGGGTACAGTCCAATATTTATAACTTGCACACTGTTACTATAGAGAAACTAGGTGCATGGTACAGTGCTGCAAAAATGGAAGCCTGCAGTTCTGACAAAGATGCCAAGTCATGTTGTAGACGATTTCAGTCAAACTGGCAATACTGTTTAAGCAAATACTCAACACAGCAGGAAATAAAGGACAAAAAAAAGCATTCTATAACCAAATAAACATCTGAAATTTCCTTTCCCTTTAAGAATACAAGTAAGGTCACTTTTAGCCTTGGAACGGATACATGTTCGCCTATGATGATCTTGCTAACTACTACACAATATCTGATGTCCTCTGCTAAGAATATAGTTTAAGAAAGCCGCAGTTACAAGAGGCATCTAATGTAATATCTAAAATTTCTTTTATGGCAATTATTGAATTCATTTGTCTTAAACAGTGAATATGGGAAGATGGCCTCATGTTTCCTTTTCAATAGTACTCTGAGGATCAAGTGGCTTTCAAGCAGCATGGTGGGTTTGAAATTTTTGCAGTTTAGATCATTCTGTTGCGTTTATGAGTTGGTGAGTCTGTAATGACATCGCCACACTGGGCTGAGGTACGCTTTCTAGTTCCACCATTGTCCAAGTGGAGTGCCATTTCTTCTGATATGAAAGTGTTCAAATCAACATCATGGAGTCCATTTCTCCTTCGACTAGCATTGGAGCCACTGCTCACGTGAGTAGGAGAGCCTGGGGTACTTGAGCGAACACTTATACTAGCCATTGCACCACTAAGACCTAGGGGGGAAAAAAGAAAGAGCATTTAGGTCAAACAGTAAAGAAAGTTAATTTCCTGTGTGCAGAAGGGATGACATTTATCTTAGTGACACATTATAGACACTTCATTCTATTATTTGTACCACACCTACTTATTTGAAGTCCAGAACACACCTTCCCAGCTTTTAGTACGAGAGAATCTGGAAGTCACTTTTTGTGACATTTAAAGTGTATACAGCAAGTTGTAACAGCACACGACAGCAAATGACAGCTCCATAAGCAAGTGACACGTTATTGACAATGTGTACATACTGCATGGAAAGAGTAGTCTATTTCAATGCAAAGGCTTCAACCTAAGCCATTAGTTTCACAGAAGGAAAGTCTCCCTACCAGGGGCTTCTTTCAAAGTCCCCTTAGTTCTGAAGAAAACTGCAGTATGACAGCAGACTGTGGTTTATATAGCAACTCATTTAAATAATTTAAGAACTATTTTAGGGCTACCACTACTAGCCAACACATTAGTATCCACAGTTCAGAGGAGCACTTAAAGCAGAAAAGACCACACGTCAATCCCCCAAAATGTACCACTGGCAGATCTGACCCAAAACACTCTCACAGATAACCTGAACATAAAGCAAAGTGATAGCAGGGTATTAAAGTGTTTATGGTTCTCATTTCTACAAGAAATTTGTTTTAATTAAACTTCACACTAATTTAAGCTTGTCTTCAGTAATGTTACTATTACAACTTAGCAAGAGCGGGACATTCCAAAACAGGGTCAGGACATGCAACAATCCTCAACTTGAAATTCAGGCTACACTTGTAAGCAAGAGCTCAAAGACAAACATCTTCACTATCCTCACTGCTTCGAACCAACTATTATTTTTAAAACTATAAAAATCTGCTAGCCCTAGAAAACTACTAAAGCAAGAATCATGTGAGAAGGAAAACAGCAGAACAAGATCTAAATCAGTACATTTTTTTCCTAGCAATAAGAACAAGCAAATTAAGCTCAAAGAGGATTTCCATCTTAGTAACCCCCAAAATCTTGAGCTGTCTTAGATGTCTTCACCACTCGCAAGTACCCTGTACCTTTGTCCAGCCACCACACTTAGTCTTGCCTGTGCGCAAAGCCACTTTGTACGTGGTCATGTAGGCAGCCAGCAGCCCCACACTGACAGGTAAAGCCTAACACAACCCTGCCCATTAGCTGCTAATAAGCCAAACAAGTGGCTTCTGAGGCTCCGTGAAGCTCAGTTGTAGAAACTACAGCTTAGACACAAGCTCTATTTTGGAGTTAGGAGAAATTCAGTTACCTGGAAGATCAATTGACAGAGCAGCTACACGCAGCATGTTTTTTGACCAGATGAACCACATTCCATTTAAGTATTAGAAGTATAAATGTTTCAAGAGACCGATATTCCTACTCCTTACTAGAGCTGGGCTGTATTGCTACAGATCCAGCACACACCATACGCATTCCCTCAGTCAGCATGCATTAGGTTAGGAAATCTCCACTGTTTCAGACTTACTCCCCGAATATCTTTGCTATTGAACAAACTACAAGTGGTCAGATTTTTTTGACTGTGAAGTAATGAAATAGCACCCCAGACTATTATCTACACTACACAGTGAAACTATCGTCAAAGAATTCAAGACAAAAAAGCCACTAGAACACTTGCTAGAAACCTCAGGTAGAAGATAAATGGATTCTAATGCTACCTGCAGTGATAGCAGGTTGATACACAAGTCAGGATAGGACAGGTCCACCAGTTTCACTCCACTGTACACTAATGCTGAATTAACATTTAAAGCTAGATCTTTCAGGAGTACAGGATATACCCTGCACAGTGAGCATTATGCAATAACCAGTAAAAACTGTCACTAATACCTGATGCTTTCTTAGAGATCCAGTAAGCATTCCAACTACTCAGAAGCACGGTGTAAAGCCTGACCAGAATCCTGTAGTGTTTTTTTTTTTTTTTAAATCAGTAATATTGAAGTCATCTGCCACCTACAATTACAGAAAGTACTTAAACAGCAGAAGCTGTTTTAGTGAAAAAGCTAGTTCAAAACCAAGGTTTGTTCTCATATTCCCAGAACTAAGGTTGAGCTTAAATTTGAAATGAGATGCTCCTATACATCTACCAAAGAAAGTAAAGGAGCTAGGTGGATGATACTGATATCTAAGCAAAAAAAGCCAGATGTACAAAACTTGGGCACGTAACAAATCACTGCACAATTCAAAGACAGCAGCAAGTTTAATTTCAACTGACATAACATACATCAGAAAAAACATGAATTCATCCTGTACATTTCAATTGGAAAAACAAGTCCGACAGTGCACAGAGGGTGGATGTTCTGATATTGTTTCAAATCCTAGTTGATACTTTGTGAAGGCTTCCCCCACAGCACTGACTCCAAACAAAACTGCTCTGAACACACAGGTTCAGTACTGTTACTTCTACTGAGAATCAATAATTTACACCACTTCTATCAGTCATTTACTGTTCTATTATGTACAGCCCATAATCAAATGAGCATTTTATTGTTTTATCAAAAAAGTATCCTAAATACAACCAAAAAACTGACCTGTGAGGTGAGAACACATTTTATACACCCAAGAACTATGTTTTTAAATAGAGCCTTATCAAGTAACAAGCATTTTTAAAAACAATAGATACAAAAGTCAGAATTAAAAGACAGGTCCAATATGCTGCAGCATATTCTAAAAGACTGACAAGGTTTGCAAGCAATGCCTCAAGCAGGTATTTACTTTTCAGTATTTAAGTAATACTGAATCACTGCAAATTTAAATACAAAACCAACCTCCAGGAGACTATTTTGAAGTTAAAAGCTTCAATCAAACCTGGTATGAAGGCAGCAGAGTCATTTTGAATTTGTTTCTACAGAGGTCAGAACACATGGATATTGCATCATAACATGTACTTTTAGTTGCAGCTTAATTTTGCATCTGGTACAAGTATTTAATACTGATCTAATAAGTAACAGTCATTACTGAGTATGCTAACAGACTCTCTACTGAGAGACAGCTCTGTATCAGTTACTAGCAGTTAACCATATTACGTAGCACTACACATGAACCCGGTGTCAAATGAAATGCTTACATCATAGTTTAAGACCAGGTAATCAAACTACCATGGAAGAGTCAGAAAGAAAATTCAAGGCATGTACTGAAACATCAAGCTGCCACTCCATGGAATCAATGTCTTTGAAGACAATCAGCAATGCAATTGAAAAGATTTGGTTTTTGTTGACAGAGCATCTTGGGGACCAATGATCCACAGTTCATTTCTTCTAGGAAAGCTACTGTCATGCAAAAAAATCTCAGGGAAATCCATTTATTTTGAATTATTCTGAGATAAAGTTTTCAGTGTATTCTGAGACCTCTACCCAAAGTATTTAAACATTTAAAGCAGTAAAGTGAGCAGTAATATACTAAGATGACATGATTATCAACACCATTTCACAACCTCAAACTTCTATACTGTTATTAACAGGACCTAATTACAGGCACATTAGTTTTGTCTACGCAACAGGACAGATTCAAATAGCTACTAAAGTTTTAGTTCTTTCATTATCCCCTGATCACCTCTGAAGTCTCCCACTGCTTTCTACAGATTTTTTTTCCACTACAGGCCTTTAAGGACAGACACATGCTTCTCTCCTTTTTAAACTTTAAAGAATTGTAGGCCATATCTGAAATATTTTGCAGTATTCATTACAGTCTCATTCCTCCTATATTTAGTCAAATCAAGATGACATTTCATAAGCAGTAATTTCACAAAAACCCACTTGTATCTGAAAATGACCTAGAACATTATAACACTATTGGTAAAAGCTGGAATATAAAAGAAATTGTAACCAATGCCAGCTAATTTATAGTTAAGTACTCTCCAAAGCTACCAAGTCATTAGAATGCTTGGCTAAGCATATATGTTTCATGGAGAATGAAGTGCTTGGGTTAAATAGAACTGTCAACTCTAAACAAGCAAGTTTAACACTGACTTAACTGAAACTTTATGAACTGCAAGCTGGAGTTTTACCTGCACTACAACCACGTCCATGAGTTATTCAGGCCTCTACCAAAGTATTGCATACTGCATAACTACTGTTCAGTACAGTAGTGGTATCAGCTACTGTTTTCCAGATGTTTTAATTGGGAAGTATTGAAAGGAACATTCACACTTTCAAGTGTGACTAAAGCAGGAATTAACCCCAGATAAATACAGAATGGCATACAGATAGATCCTTGTCACCCCTCTATGCTATATTTTTTTCAATTACTGCTCATGGAGCAAGTTTCAGCAGTACATTTACACAACCCTATGACAGGTATATACACAACCTTCATGCCAATTTAAAACCTATGGAACTAATCCAAACTCTGCCCTCCCATCCTATCTTCTACCAGCTGCTCCTTCTCCACTTTTTAAGAAAAGACATTTTATATTGCAATTTAATATTTTAAGACAAGAATATAAGGCCTAATGGAACTTTAAAGAATCCAAGCCACACATTTCCATACAGTAGAGTGTTTGCCCGAGAGGGACTGAATTGCATTAACAGGATACATCAACATTAAAGCTAGGGAGTGTTACTGCATTTGCTCCTTCACTGTGCTGTTGCCCCCTGATGTGTCATTTTTAGTAAGAATGCTTAGGTACAATGCTTTTCAGTGTTGCCTTCCTAAGCTTGCTTCTCCCCTTGCTCAAGTCACAGCATTTTCTCCCATTATGTTGAAAGACTAGTTTGTAAAGCATGGATCACATCCCAGATTAGAAGACCAAAGCATCATTTCAAACAGACTGTGGAGAACCACCAGCACATAGCATGCAGTCCTACAGACAGACATAGCATGTTAGCTATACCAAGGCAGAAAGTGACCAGGCACATGTCAGCTTTTGGGAATTTTATTACCATCAGCTCAATTTGATGTAATCTTTATTTGGAAGTCTTCTCTTACAGAACTGGAATACATTGATACATATTCAGGAAGTACATAAAAATTCATCTATACCTATGCTAACTGTAAGGATGTTTTATGATTAGATGGAAGTTACAAAAACTCATGTTTGAGGAGCTGAACAATAAAGATAATATCTTCCGCTATTACATCTAAAAATGCTGAATGTCATTGTATGTAGTTCTTGAAATTTCATAAAAATCCACTTGAACTTCAGGGTAAGACAGCATACATTACCTCAAGCTAACTACTCAGTGTTTCTTAAAATCTGAAAAGAAATTAGAAGCCTTAACAGTGAGTTTCTAGCCAGACTTGATTTCAAGGGTGCCCTCCAGCACACCAATAATGCTGGTATTTGCTTGCCAAAATTTACTCTCTCAAAATACTAATTTGTTCCAAAAACTCATCCTCCAGTAACCCATAAGTTACGCTAAAGGATTTTAGTAACAGGTACACAGTGTAAGTGTACTAAGAGTAAAGAGGTAGATCATATATAGTGTAAACAACATTTTCATGTCAGTATAATTTGTCTTGAACATTTTGCATTTAGCTACTGTAAAGAAGTCTTGAAAGCAGAACAGTAGAGAAGAACAGCTTTCCCCCAAATATCACAAAATTAAATTTTGGTTTTGAAATGTCTAGCTTTTGTCAAGAAAGCCATTAGCCATCTTGCTGAGCTACAACATAGGCCACATACAACAAGGTTCAAGATTGAAGAGGCAAGGTTAAAAATGCAGTTTTAGAAAATTCTTTTCAGAAGCAGCTTTGGTTTAAAGGTTCAGAGCTTTATTTTGTGTCTTAAAGCCATACCTAGATGTTTCACTAAGGATGACCTTGCTTAGAACAGCAAGTTTCAGTATCGCCCCCTAACTCTGATTCAGTCCATCCACATTACCAATACATGAAATACTCCACTTCAACAGAAACCTAACAGCCTAAAAAGCCCCTCACCTTTATACAGCAGCCAAAAACTCCACTTAAAACCTTAATCCTGAACACTTGCTGAGACTGCTACTCACTACCACATTTCCTCATAATGCCTAGAATCTGCATATCACATTCAAACAGCCTGCCAAAAATGCAGATACACAGCCCTACAAAGTACATGCATTTATAAACACCTGAAGATCATTCACAGGTTTCAAAAACCAATTCTGAGAAGACCAATGAGAAGTGGGAAAATAGTTTGGGAGATAGTTTGATCATTACTTCCCTGAAGAAAGGGACAGGAAGTAGCTATAGGTACACTTATTGTGGACAATAGCCTAAAAAGAGTTATGGGGCCCAACACAAGCCTAGTCACTAGAGGAACAGCACAAAAAGCACTTGTGTCAAAGACCAGATTGAAACTGATATGAGAAACTAATCCAGAAGGTGACTGACATGTAGTCTTGTCTGCCAGCTGATGAAGGGGGAGAATATATTTCTAGCCACTACAGTGCATCACAGGGCAGAGAACTTCCTACAGTGCTCATGAACCTTTTTTCTTTCATATTCCATGAAATAATTAACTTTATACCTAACAGTTCAGCTTCACATGCTATAAGGTGACTTCCATAAAAAAACCTCAATATCAAACAGATGCTAAGAAACAAGGACACGAAGAGAACTATATTAACAGTGAAAACACTGGAGTTTACTCTGCTTGAGAACCATCTGTACTGACAGGAGTCTACCTAGTTTACTCTAACCTCATAGTAAGCCTTTAAATAAAGCAAACTGCACACAGGATTTAACTACAGTTTCAGAAAAGAAGACTTTTTAAAAGGCTACTTATCACTTTGTATCAGTCGAGAGTCAGCTTCTGCAGCAGGTCTCTTCATGAAGTTAGCTCAACTTACTGAATAAGCAATACTGGTACACAGAATTCTCTAACCAGCCTCCAATATGAGAAGGAAAACTGCCAAAAACTACATGGATTGGGTGGCAGCATGCTTCACTGAAATGGCAACAGAGCAGCAAACAATACCAGACTTAGGCTGTCACCTAGACAGTAACAGTTTCTGGCTTACATATCTTGAAAAACTGCCACAGAGCAGAAGCAAAGACTGCATCCTCAGGAATCCACTCATCTAGATAATTCATTAATTCCACTCCCCACTGAAGATATTTGACAGTAAAGATTTCTTTTTCCAGATGTAATATTTCTAGATAGTTTGATCTTTAAGTCTTCATGAATGGTCTAACTATTGATAATTCAAGGTATCTGCTACCTTTTAGCATTTTAGAAGACAAAACCCATAGGTGAACTGTTTTTCACCTTAAGAGCATTCTCTTTATCACTTGCAAGGCAAAAGTTCAATGCAGAATTAGCTACCAAGTATTTGTATCTTAAAAAGATATGCCAGCAACCAGGTTGATGACAGCAAGGAAGGAAGTTCAGTATGACAGAACTTGGAAGACATTTAAGACAGTGAACAGAAATGAGTTCTGAACAGGACTCTTGCAATGAGGTGAACCTACAACACCCCCTTCCAGTGTACTTCTTGAAGCAGAATGCCACACTGTATTAACCTGTGCATAACAAGGGCACTAGAGTGAGGTAAGGTTCCCCAAGACAAAGTTTCAGACATTAAATTACCTCTCCTACCCTGCACAAATCTGCTAGTTACTTGCTACTAGCCAAAACTTAATATTTAACTACTTGCTAGCATAGTATTATCATTTTCCAAGAATTCTGTTTACTTTAGCATTGGTACAAATGCAAAGTCTCTTCATGCTTCAAAAATGCTACCAAAAGTTGATACTTAACTGAGTTCACAGCTGTAGAAGATCCAAACCTGACTTCTGTACAGTACCTTTTCCTCATTCAAAATATGTGACTATGCAACTTTTTAGTAGCTAACAAGCCTTATACATGCAAAAATGCTCTTAGAGAATTAGGTAAATACCTTCAGCTGGAACATCAGGTACATGACAACAGGACACCAACAATGACCAACAGCCAAAGCATAGGAAGACATGCTTTAAGAACCCCCACCCAATTTTAACCAAGTAGCATTGAAAAAATTACTGTTACCATGCAGAGCTATGGCTTCACGGAAGGGTTGCAAATCAGTCTCTACAGATGAGCTAGTTTCTGTGGAAGTAGCTCGGTTAGGGGATACTACAGTCAGTCTTGGGGGAGCTCTAGAATTTCTTGGAGGAGGAACTTTTCCACATAGGAAGCTGATCAAGTCTTCTCTACGAATAGTTCTTCTGCGTTTTTTAACCCACGCTAACACATCCTTATTCCGACGCTGATAGCCAATCTGAATTCCTACATCAAAGCTTCGCTGATGGGCATCCACACTTTCTGCAAGAAGACAGAAAAGTATTCTTAGTACATGTTACAGATGGAGCAATGTATAGTATGGTACATCACTGATATGGTTTCCTGTCAAC
This sequence comes from Anseranas semipalmata, assembly GCA_013399115.1. NCBI lineage: Eukaryota > Metazoa > Chordata > Aves > Anseriformes > Anseranatidae > Anseranas > Anseranas semipalmata. The sequence goes on from VXAA01000504.1 coordinate 331,362, forward strand.
CACGAGACATAAGCATGTCTTTACACATTACTATAATGCAGTACCAAGTTAGGTAGAACTGAGAATGAGGCATATTAAACCTAAGCAGTATATTAACTAAGGGAGGTCCCCTTCTTCCCCCCCACTACACCCTTACAAGTTGGAAGTTAACAACTCAAGCACCACAGAAATAGCACATTTGCTACGCTTCAGGTCAACACTATAGCACTATTTATTAAACCATATTGTATTAACATTAAAAACACTTTGAGCTGGTCAGTCTGAAGCAGGTACTTAATAGACATGCACAGGCTTAAGAAACAGTGTATGTTTTGACTTTCTATGCATTCTCAAAGCACATCAGCACAGTCAGAAAATCCACATAGAACTGAAATAATCAGTTACTCCTTTAACAGGTAAGGAATTTTTGGAAAACTCCAATTTCTTTAGAGTCCCTTCTAATTTAATCCAAATTTTGTCTGCAGAAACAATTCACAAGAGGCCACAGTTTTGCAACTAGTTAAAACAGTGCCCCCAATGACTTTCAATTAGGCAACATCATTTATAAAGGAAGTCTAAAATGTTCCTTCCCCATTTAAGGTCCCATTATAAGTTTGATAAACACAAGCTTTAAACAGGTATTACTTGCAATTAATCCTGCTACAAAAACAAACTTCATTGGTCATCTGTGTACAAAAGCTAGCTTAGCCTCTAACAGGCACTCCTAAATTACTTGCATTACATTGCTTTCAAGCTTCAGTAAGTACCTTTCTGGCTACTAGTTTAAGAACTACAAGTAAATTTCAGAGAACAGTAACAGGTGAGACAAACCATATTCTCCACTCAATTATGCCCATCTTAAGATAGATTTGTTGTCAGAGCTTTGCCAGCAGCTATTTCAGTTTTATGAAAACCACTGCCATGTTAGCTCCTGCTCCATTAAAACATATCAAAATAGTATCCACTCCAATTCCATTTACTTGATTTCCATTGTCTTTTTAAACCTGGCAAAGCTAATTAGAACTGCTTTCTATATTCTTGCTTCACTAATGAAGTCCAACATAAGTCATTTGCCCAGAACAATATTAAGAGATTTAAGAACAGCTGTCCACAATACTGGTTTACAGGTAAACAGTGACATATGCATCTAACCTAGTTCTCACAAAAACAAGAATAATCACTCACAAAAATACATTTAAGAATGGCATTTAAATCTTCACTGCATGACCCACAAAAGACAGCACTAAAACCAACACTATCAAATAACAGCACTTCAAACATAACACAACTTACCAAAAAATAAACAGGTCAAACTGATTCTACTTTACAAGCCCCAAGGTTTCACTGTAAGCTATACAAGGTATACCGAATACACTAACACATTACTTTCATGCACTGTTTAAGAGTATTTTTCCCCTATGCTACTTTGTAATCAGAGGACTAGAAGACTTACAATTGCTAATTCCCATCAAAGCAATGGCAACATGACAGATAATTCCTCCAGCCATTTTATGCTCCACAGCATCCAAGACTCCAATGTACTAGTGAAAGCTACCCAAACACTTTAGAGCTAGTTTGGAAACTGACAACATTCCTTTAATCCCTTCCTGAAATACCTTGAGAAAGCCCTGAGAAATAAAGAGCCCAGCTTTATGTCAACAACCTACTCTCCTTGTATACAAGAATGCTTGACAAAGGGCTAACTAGAAATTGTTATGAGGTCAAACACACTGACTGCTGATGTACCCTGGACAAATTTCAAGCATTGTTACCCTGGGAAAGATTAGACTTGCACTAAAAGCTACAACTGCTTTGTTTACAAAGTTAGGCTGGCAAAGTATACAAACAGCCAAGCTGCCTACACTTTCCAACTACAAAGTACAAACTAACACTAACAAAAAATACAGCTTTTTTTTTTTTAATAAGGTAAACTGTAGGCTCAGAAAGTCATTCTAATGACCAAGACTTCCTACAGTGGTCTTAAGTTCTAAACCCTACCTTACAAGCCAAGCCTTCACTTCTTTACTACAATCTGGAAGATAATCGACTGTCTTTTAATTAGGCCTCAATCACCAGCACCACTCAGAAATTGGTGATCCAAGACCTTCACACTGTGGTGCAAGATTAACCTTTTAATCTATTTCAAGGAAAAAATGTCAACATTCAAGAAATCATGGCATTCTCCTTACACACTGTTCCTTGTGTTGCTCTTGCTAAAGTTTTGGATGCCTCAGTTATCAAACAAGAAATCTGCTGATGGGGCAAGATGTAGTTCATCACACCAAGTACTTCTTCAATGTTTTGTAAAAAAATTTCAAAACAAGTATTACTGAGTATTTAAGAAACCACAGGAGATTTTTAAGAGCAGTGTTTACCACTCAAGGCAAATTCACACTAAGGGACTTCAACTTGCATAGTATGCCATTGTCTAGACAGTTCTAGGCATGTTCCCAAATACCCTTTAAGTAGACCTATCTACTTGTGAGGTAAATGAAAATTGGAAGAAAGACTGTAGTTCTGAATAACAGGAGTACTTCAGCACTTAAACTGCTTCAAGGAAAGATTTGTTTCAGGTGTTACTTTTTGACATTACATCATACTTGACTGAAGACAGCTTCCTACTTAAACCCTAGTTCCCCTGATCACTGACAAACTACATATTCTTCTGTTAATCACATTATTGCAGAAAAATAGGGCTCATTTTGCATATAACAAGTAATTTAAGCAAAAATAAGCAGCCTTAGACTTTGTAGCAAAGATGCTGTAAAGGACAATGCCATTTGTGAAAACAGACAAATTACTCCAGACAAGTCAACTACCTGCTACTACTCTGGCACCATGCTCAAGTGACTAGTGTCCCAGTCCATGTTCAAGTGACCCACTCCTTCAGGCCAACATCTATGCCATTACATGATGTGCTGCCCCTTTATGTGACCTATAACACATACAATATTTACATGCACTTTTTGCAGGAGAGTCAAGTCTTTACCAGTAAGGGTTATCTGCATGGCTCTTTGCTTTCTCCACATCTGTCAGAAACCTGATGAACCATCACAAACACATTACTAAGTTCAATTGCTTAAAGCAAATCCCACAAACCAGAAAACAAGACAAATGAAAAACTCACAGGATGTACAACTAATGCTGTACAGACCAAAAGAAACCCCCCCCCAAACTAAAAAGCCATGAAAAAACTAAGTCAGAAAAACAACAATTTGGAACTTTAAAGTTCATGTTTCTTCCTAGTAATGGAAGACAGTAAAAATGGGATTCATGTTGTGCCAGTTCAAGCCTCTACTCATACACATATAGCTTCTGTACAGTCTTTTGAACAAATGAGAAACCACTGAATGGTTCTTCTGCAGCAAAGAATTCTTGTGTAAACCAAAAGAACAGCAGAGTTGAGAAACAGATCTTGTCAGACAAACAGTCAAATAGCACAAAAGCACAGCCATGTACAAGGTGCATTCTTATCAGAGCTTTGACTAACACTGCTTCCTTACAGTCACCTGGACACAGTCATAATGACATTCAGATGCTTAAAATAAACTGGGAGGTTTAAGAAGCCTCACTGTCACAAGAGCATAAAATTTTATTTTTGCCACAAAACATCTACACAGGATTTTGCAAACACTAAACCCAACCTATACTTCACCTCAAATGTGCCTGTATTGTACTGATATACCAGTTATGTTATACATGTTAATATACCATGAAATACACAATATGCAGGAAATTTAGCTACTAAATTAGCTATTGCACTCTCCCCTTGAATTCATGGGAGAGAGACAGATTAAGAACATCCTCTTTCAAGGGTCTCAAAATAAAACAGCTTTCAAGTTTTACTCACTGGCATGAGACAACAGAAAAGATTCAACTACCGTCAGCTAAAGTGGCCCAGGGAAAACTTGCAAGATTCAGGAAGCAGTCTCGGGTTAGATTTTATCAGGGTGAATAAGAGACATTAACAGTCCCTGCTTATGAGTAAGCCAGGGCAGGAGGCAGAGTGGGACTCAGCAGGGACAGCTGCCAGGGCAGCAGGAGCAGCCCCTTACCTTTGTAGAGGTTGGTGACTGCAGTGGCCGCGTTCTGGAAGGGGACCCAGAGGGAGAGCCCCGGCTGCTGGCACACCCGGTCTGCAGGGAGGGAAGGACACACGCTGTTTATTTTGGAGTCACCAACTCCGAACGGCCATGTTAGGTTTCGCCATTTTGTTCCACCTTCCGAAGGCAACCCGGGAGCAGGGCCGGGAAGGGCGGGCCGGCTGCGGCCCGGGCCCGAGCACCGGGCAACGGCGGCGGCGGCGCC
>VXAA01000504.1:337033-387126 GCA_013399115.1 Anseranas semipalmata
GGTGCCCGCGAGGGCAGGGCAGGGCAGGGCAGGGCAGGGCAGGGGGCGGTTCTGCCATCTTGGCGCTGGGGCCTTCCCCGAGCTGGGTGAGGCGTTGCCCCGCCTCGGGCTTCCCCCAGCTGCTGCCGGGGGGGGGCCGGGGCCCGTAAGCTGACAGCCGGCCGCCTCCTGACCCAGCCGAGGGGCAGATCCTCGCCCGACAGATGGTTGCCTCCGCCCAGCCTGCGGCCGAGGCCGGGGCCAGGCCCGGGGGAAGATGGCTGCCGCGCGGGGCCGGTGCTCGGCCCTGTGGCACGGCCAGGCCGTGGGGAAGCCCGGCTCCGCGGGCAGAAGGGACGAGGTGTAGGCTCAGAAACTTGCACAGAGCAGTCGTACCCTTGCGATTCCTTTTCTGCTGTTTTTACATTCTTATTACTTAGCATTTATTTGCACTGTATCAGACAAAATTCCAACAAATGGATGCCAGCCAGAGTTTCTCTGTGCTTTTTTAAAGCCCTCGGTTACTCGTGATCTCTTCAAAATACAGCTGTGAAAATCACAATCATTTCAAACCACTCCAGCCACACTACTTTAAGTCAAAATATTCCTCCAAGCCCATATGCGAGATAAGCCACGATTTTCTCTAGGAATACTGATTAGCAGGCAGGCACATTGTGTTTCCCTCTCTGTGTCCTCTATAAAATACTTGAGGCTCAACAAATAACTTACTCCAATCACAGAGCATCTGACAAAACGCAATGCCCTTGTGTGCGAGGAATGGGGCACCTCTCCATGGTCACCAGCCAGTACATATTTTTGAGGGCACAGCTCCGTTCAGCTCTGCGCTGTGTCCACGCTGGAAAGTGCAGCACTGTGGGAGTTGTAGTTTCCAAGAGCTGCCAGGGTACTGCAGGCGTTGCTGCGGTGCGTGAGGAACAGTAAGTGATGAAATTTTCTCAGCCCAGCGAGGAGAGCTGGGGGAAGATGACTGAATGTGTGTGTCAGAGCAAGGAAGGAGGAGGATGACTTCAGCGAGGTGCTCTGTCTCCAAGGCAGCCTGGTGAAGAATGAGCAGTGAAGTCAGCAGATTGAGAGGGCATGGTAGCTTTAGACTTCTGGAAGACTTGGGTCTTATACATGACTGAGATGAGGCTGGCCGTGGATTCAAGTAATAGGGGAAAGAGAGAAGTACAGTGGTGATGCAGTTCCTACGAAGCCTCCACCCACTCCTTTTATCATAGAATCATAGAATATCCGAGTTGGAAGGGATCCACAAGGATCATCGAGTCCACCTCCTGGGTCCCCATGGGACCACCCCAAAAATCAGACCATCTGTCTGAGAGCGTAGTCCAAACACTTCTTGAACTCTGTTATGTTCGATGCTGTGACCAGGTCCCTGGGGACCCTGTTCCAGTGCCCGACCATCCTCTCGGTGAAGAACCTTTTCCTGATATCCAGCCTGACCTGCCCCTGTCGCAGCTTCAAACCGTTCCTTCGGGTCCTGTCACTGGTTACCAGAGAGAAGAGCTCAGCACCTGCCCCTCTGCTCCCCCTTGTGAGGAAGCTGTAGACCACTATGAGGTCTCCCCTCAGCCTCCTCCAGGCTGAACAATCCAAGTGACTTCGGCCGTTCCTCATATGTCTTCCCTTTGGGATACGTAATCCCAAAGAAAGAAGAAGCTTATACTTCAAATTGTACCTCAATTGTAGCTCTCGAGTGAAGAGGGAAGCTGAGCTAGTTGCTGCATCTTCATTTTAGTGCAAGCATGATACCAGTGGAAGTATGTAATTCCCTATTCTGGAGCTGGAGATATTGATATAAGCTAGATATCAATAGATACATAATTTACTGTCATGCTAGCTGTAACTTTTATTTAACCGTTTGTTTTTTTTTCTAATGCAGCCCTAAATTAGGAACTCAATGAGTCAAGGTTACTTCACAGCTATAATGTAAGCTCGTTCTGCACTTCTCAATTACTGAAATTCCTGGATGGTGTTGATGTCAACTACAGCAGTTCCAAGAATACTTCCTCAGTTTTCTCTGTACTAGCCTTGTGAGCAGCACAACATACTCTGAGTCACATAGGATATTGGCCAATGTCAAGGTCCTTTATGCTTCTAGAGATGTTTAAAGTGAAATTAAAGTAGGTTTATATCCTTATGTTCCTAAGATGTGCAATTTATTATATAGGGCAGGCTGAATTATGATAAAAACAAATGTCCTTGCATTGCTTTATGGCCAATCTTCACATACCAAGCATGATTTCTCATCTTTTGGGTATTTTTTTTGCTCTGGTGCAAAATCTAAACACATTTGCAGCTGGTTTTGCATCCACTGTCCTGAGTCTGAAGTGCCACTGCTGCATGTGAGCACCTAGGTTGCAGATAGGCTCTTCCACATTATTAAACTGGAGTTATATGTAAACTGACAGCAATGTGTACCCATCCTCCCCAATGCTACTCTATGCTGGAAACACAAACTTTATGAATTGTTTCCTCCCCTGACGGTCTTTTTCATTCAGTCCATACTTGTTCTCATTTTGAACCTGGATCTTCGTACAACTCCCCAAAACATATGGGTAACCAAGCCTAAAGTATATGTAGTGGGGGAGGAGATGGCATGAGGAAATAGAAGAACTGTGTGGGGGGTTTTTTTTAATCTCCAAAGACTACTGAAAACTAAAGCTGCAGGCTGTCATCTTTCTTAGACCACTGAGACTAGGGACATACTGCTTGTGGGTTATGCTATGCTACTCCATGGGAGTAGAAAGGAGGAGAGTATCCATGCCTCCCTGCACGTGTTCTAACCTGAAGTTGTGTCATTGGCTTTTTTATAAGTATTTCGTAACACTAATGCACATACACAGAAGCATGGATATTCTTTTCCTTTCTGGGTATGGCTCTGTCAAATCCTTGGTTATGATTAATAACTTCAACAGGTTTAGGAATAGGCCTAGGTACAAGCTATTGGTCCTTTATGAATGTACAAAGGTAGCATAGAAAAGAAAGGAATAATAAATTTTAAAAAATGTTGACAATAAATGAAATTCTGTTTCGTAAATCATATATTGATCAGTAAGCCAGTAAATACATATCAATACATATCATGGCGGGACATGGATTTTTCTCCTGTGCAACTGTTTTAGGGAAAACAAGGAACAAAAGAAGAAATTCTTCACTCTTTTGAATATGATTTCTTACAAACTACTTACAACTTGGAAAAGCTCTTTCCTTATGTCCTTAAATTGTTTAAATATTGAAAGTCATCAAATAAGAATGTGTGATGGGATTGTGGTCAAGTATTACTCCTATAAATAGGGTTCTTAAATCCATCTCCCTTATCAGACCTTGATCAAAAGGTGAGCAGAAATGCTCATGTACACTTCAGCGGGCTTTGCAGCTGCTCTCTAAGATCTGAGATGAGAAGTTATTGTATGTAGCTTGGTGTTGCAGGGGACATGGCTATCCTGGATGTTGTGTACCACACATCTGTTTTTCTGAATATTTCTGAAGAGTTGCATAACATTGGCAACTTTGAAATAAACAGTTGGTTACAGCAGTACAATGTAGTGTTAGTCATGATTTATCAAGCACACGGTCCTGAAATTTGGCTATGACTGATGCCCATTCAGTATAAATTGAGCAGGGAGATGTTAGCCATCGCTAGGTTACACAATCCTGGCTAAAAATACAGCAGCCTAATTTCCTGGTTTAATTGAGAGAAACCTGGCTACACACAGTTCTTGGAAATATCTACAGCTGATAGAAAATGCTGAGATTTTAAGAGGGCTGTTTTCCTTTCTACGTGTATTACACCAACTGTGATGGGTAACGCTGGAGTTGTACTGAAGTGATTTCTGGGACAGTAGTGTGGAGAGGCTTAGCATAGCTGAGAACTGGCATATTGAATTTTCGTGCATGTGACCAGATTTAGAGATTTTAATTACACGTAGTTCATAAAATTAGAAAATATCATTTTCCAAATCCATAGGATGGATTGAAAAACTTTAATGTGGTCTACTAATTTCCTTATGCCACATGAAGATAAAAAGGGAGTTAGGACCTGGGAAAGAAGCGAAGCATTTTCTGGGAGTAGAATAATAATGCAACAAAGGAGTCCTGGAGAATGAAGACAATGTTGATTGACTTTTTTCAGGTAAATTGTGGAGGAGGCTGCAAAGGAGAGAGGAAAAAGGAACAACAGCACAATGTACAAAACTACCGTATCACACCCAAACGCTCTTCTCCCTGGTGCCTCCTGAGAATCTTAGTGCCTGTATCTTCTGAGCAATACTGATTTATTAAAGATTTTTTCCTCCCAGTAAATAAAGAACAAGTTCCATGCTAATCCATCATGACCTGCCGTAATTGGCCCAGAACAAACACAGCTGTGCTGTTATTGGTTGCTGGTAAGTCATCAAATGCAAAAAGACTAAAAGATCAATGGTTTATGCACTGCAAATGTGGCATCTGAGTAATCTTGGTGTTTTGCCTCTTAATTTCCCCCATGGGAACACTGTAGTGATGAGAGCAGTGTGGCATCCCAACTGAAGTCTCTGGGGAGACAATTACTGGAGCATGATGAGGGCATGCTAATTGTAAAAGGCTCTGAAGACTTGTTTTATTCCCTTATGCAGACTCTTACTGGGAGTTGATTTAATGATGAATAAAGAAAAACATTTTTTAAATATGAAAACATGGAATTGGGGGAGGAGGAGGGTTTATTGAATAATATCTATTCAAAGTGAACACTAACATTTTGTAATGTTTAGGTGTTTAGATGGTTGTCTATAAACATGAAAATGTTTCCTCAGTGCTGTGGCCAAATTTGTGCATACTTGTACAAGAGAACTTTCATGGTGGTTTGGGATATCGGGGGAACTGAAGAGAACAGGAATTCATTTCACTAAAGCGTAAAAATAACAGGTCTGAGTGACAATATTTTCATTTCTCTTCACTGTTTTGTCCTTTGGGCTCAGACTCTAGGTATGCCATCCTCCCCAGAAAAGAAAAAAGAAAAAAAAAAGCAGGTTAGCAGGGAAGGAAATTGCTCAGCTGGAAATTGTAATGTTTCCCAGGCAAAAGTTTTCAACCCAAGTAAATCTGAAGTAAGCATGAGCAAGCCAGCAGCAGGTATCTCTGAGACGTCCGGCTTGCAAAAACATGGCACAGCAACTATTGCATGCCAGATAATCAGGACTGTTTAACCTGTTATTGATGTAATCAGTTAGGCTTTTATGTACAGTGACTTGTTACTACTATTCCTCACCGAAGAACCTGAAAAAGTAGAAAACCTGGGAAGCAGGAAAGAAGAGAAATAGGATAAAAGTATTTCTTTTCCAGTTTATGTTCCTAGGTAAAGGAATGTCTTCAACATACATAACCCAAACATAGAGCTAGATAAGCACTGCAAAAAGGCTATCTGAATGGCGGTTTGAATGTGAAAATGTCAATAACATTAAAGAAGAGGAATACTGCAATGGTGTCTGCATCCCTCCTGCAATCTCCTGTGAGCACGTTAGTAGCAGCACTTTTAAAACTGTGATCAAAATGCTGTCGCTTAAAAGGAACTTGTGACTATGTAATTAAAACTTGGTCAATATATTTTTGCCTAAAATAGATATTCTTGTATGTTTGCCCCAGACACCATGCTCAGTATGAGAAGGAAAGCAGTTTGACTCTGTGGGAATAAGATTCCCCAAACCTCATGTTGGGCCTCTGTTATGGAAATGATTAAACACTCCAGACAGGGAGCAAGACTCCCCTTTTGCGAGAAAGGCTACACATCTACGCAGAGATACAGGTCATCGATGTGTGAATTCCAGTTCTACCAAAAAGAGTAGCGGACTTTGTTTTCAGTTTCACTGGGTAGTACCTGACTATGTATTCAGTTCCCCTGAAATAAATGGTATTTCTTGCATAGGAAGATAAAGCACATGGTGAAGATGCATTTGTTCTCCTGCTCAGGACTTCAGAGCAGCCTGATCTTTCTTCATGCCTTAAGAACCACTCAGAAGGGAGATCTCTGCTTGTTAATAGTCGTTCTCTAACCAGCATTTTTTGCCTAGATTCAAATCTCCAGTGCACCATCAGAAATAAAAACAATTTCTACATAGCACATTAATTAATATTCAAGAACAAAATCCTACTGCTGTTTGCTGTACACAAACGAAAGAGACAATCTCTGATGTGAAGGACTAGCAATTAAAACACAAAGGAAGAAAAAAGCGAGTATCGTATTTTCATGATGCACAATGAATGAGTCGATGACTATCCTGTCTAATATCACAAGTTTATTGGTCTATGCATAAGCTAGTATTATCGGTAGTAAGAAATACTGATTTCAAAGCTGAGTTCAGTTTGGCAGCCTGTAGTATGGTTACCATAACTGTTGGCCCAATTTGGAAATTTTTACCCCAAATCCAATCCGAAAGCCAGGTCCAAGGCTGCAGATTCAGTCCATGAGGAGAAACAATATCCAATAATCTCGGATTACTGCAGGTCAAAGTCCAACTGTAAAGCATCTTAATCACTTAGTGCAGATATATGACCAGCCTATAAAACAAAAAGGCTATAGAAAAAAATGAAAAATTGGAAAAAGCCATCTTGTGTGGGTCACCTAAGTGAAGTTTCCTTTGCTTGTAGAGTACATGACTTGCTCCAATGCCTTCATGACACAGGAAGCCAAGGCTTTTAAAAATCCTTAACAGAGAATAAATGAAAGCAGAAATCTCCATGAGATCTTGTGGTGTGATGTTGGGATACTTGGCACTACCTAAATTGCTGCTGCTGGCAGGCACTTCGCCACTTACTATCACTCGTTAGTTGAAGGAGCAGCAGGATGCCAAAGGTCTCCGGTAGGTTGCCTGCATGCTCCCAAAGGCAGTTATGAATCACTTCAGCATTTAGCTCCTCTCTTTTTTTCAGAGCATCATAGACTATAAAAGAAAAAGTAGCTTGCTGTGTCAGGCTTTGCAGAGTGTTTGGGAATCACAGACAGCAGGAGTGTTTGTTGAATTAACCCTGTGCTCAGAGTTTTTTTGTTTATAGGCAAAATGTCCCGTTCCAATAACTTTATTTTTCTGTTGTGAGCTTACCTGCATACAGCTGGTAATGTCACATAACTCAATGCCTCTTTAGTCAAGAAACGGGGTGATAGGTAGAGCTTTAGTTTGCTACGTAACCTTTTGGGGTACAGTCATAACAAAACTCATTTTATACTGCTGGAGATAGCTTTGAAAAGCCGGGATCCCATAATCTTTTGGAACCTGATGCTGTTGCAAATGAGAATAAATTTCCTCCTTTTATCTAGTAGCACACATCAGTCCTACAGCTGAGGTTGTCTCAGCCTCACTGACAGGTCTCGCAAGTGGACTAGATGCACATGAACAGGAGTGCAGGAGGGCCTGATTCAGCTGTGCCTACAGAGCTCCGTAGGAAACATTTTTAGCAGGATTAGAAGGCTGAATAAGCCATGAAAAGCAAGCTCCCAGATAAAACTTTGAGGCTCAGCAGAACCCCCACTGAAGCTACTGGGTGTTTTGCTTGCTCAAGGACAACTGAATTTGACTGAGCTTTTTCTTTACCAGAGCAAGCACACCTATTGTGCACAGCTGTGCATAGAGGTGAGCAGTAGTACGGGCAGAGCTAGATACGAAATCTCTGATTCCAACTTCAGTAGCAATGCCCTTTCATTCTTGACCAGATTTTTTCAAAAGGTACATCTCTCCCCACGCTCTTCTAATTCGTAAAGAAAAATAATCAAACCACCTACTCCCATGTTGTAAGGACTGACTGTTCGAGTTTAAAGCATTTCAAGTGCTAAATATAATATTTGCAGTTCTGCAGCTCAGCTATTGGAGGATTCAATAGCTGTTTGAATACCAGTAATCTCTTGGGACCCTGGCCAGGGAAGACTTCATTTAGTTTGTGTGGGAGTAGGATGTGCAGCACTCCCAAAAATGGGTCTTCTAGCTTCTCTGCTTAATTCTCCACCTATACAAAGGAGATAACACACTTCTATTCCATAACAAGTATGGAATTAAAACCATCCCTTCAGGGATCACAGTAGTGTCAATTGTTTAAAATCTTCCTATTAATTTGTCCTGAGTAAACAGGACATGATAGTAAGCTGGGGAAGTTAATGGAATCATTCCAGTTTGTAGGAGCCAAGGACTAGCGCATCGGTTTGGGTGGATAATGTATGCAGATTCTCTTCTGGAATGCCTTTTTTTCTAGTTCAAGGAAAATAAGAGTGATGTCCTATTGACTCCGTAAGTGCTTAATGAAATGTCTTCTTTCCCCAGGAAAATTGCACGAGAACAGGTTTTTGTCGTGAAGTTTTAACGAAACCTTGAAAATGAAACACAATGGAAATACTACAGAATAAGAGGTTTAACAGACAAGTTCTGGATTAACAGACATGACAGGACGTTACCACCTCCCGCTGCCCAGCTGCCACGTGCCAGAAGCCGCTGCCAGCCTGGCAGGGGGAGCAGCGCTGGCTCAGCTGAACGTCAGCTCCCACGATCCGGTCTGCTGTCTGTCCAAAACCACTTCCATCAGGGTCCTGCCCTGAACTGGGACCCCTTTGTCAATGGTGAGGGCTAGCTGTACAGCAAAGGAGGGTGACGCTGGGAGGAGCACAATTAAAACTTCATCTCACGCAGTCCTAACAGGTCATTAAACCTCTCCGCTGTGCTCTAAAAGAGAAGGCGCTGGGCCCCAAGAGGTCAATGTGTATTGAAGGAATTTGAAGGATTCTTTCCCAGGTTTGACCCCATTTTTCAATACCTCTCTGCAGCATAAGAGAGATGTTGCTAATGCTTCCTGGTGCTGTTGTTTGGTGGAGTACAGAGGACTTTAAGTGGCACTGGAGCTGGGACTCAGGCTTCAAGTGCTGTTTAAAGACCGAAATATATCAATTTTCTTTGAGAAGCAAGGACTGGGGAAGATTGGTGTTGCAGAGAGTGGAAACACATTCAGATGGGGCAGTTCTCTGAGTTGCTATGGTGAGAGTATCTCCTGCTGTGCTCTGTTGTAACAGTCTTGGAAATACAATGGCTGTAGTCTGTTCCAGTGTAGATTTATGAGGATGTTGGACTGCTTACTCCAGAGCATAATTTTCTCCCCCCATAGCTATAGTCCGTTGTTGTCAACAAATGTTCTGTAACTCTTCCTGTATTTTACTCCTGGGAATAGAACAGAAACAGACCCTTAAATCCAATAAACATGGAAATGGGGTAAGTTTCCTTTCTTTAAAAAAATTCTTTGCTTTTCTATGTTTTCTTTGTCCTTTACTCCACGTTTGAAGTTCTGGTTCTGGCCTTACAGCTCTGGGCAGTTTGGGTCATTTCTGCCTACTTTTAGCTTTCAAGCTTGCCCCGATTTCATTTCCTGGGAGGTGAGGGCAGTGTAAACCAAAACCACATTTAACCAAAGTTAGGGCAGTCATCAAAAGTCTCCTCCTACAGAAATTTTCCCTCCATTTCTTTTATGTCAGCATTTACAATCGTGCTCCCCACAGCAAACAAGATCAGCTTGAAAACTAATTGTTTTATCTTATTGTGTTTGAAAAATGCTAGTTCTCAGTCAAATCGGTTCCCTGAGCTGGCTCACTGGTCGCATGTGATGTGGCGATAGTGAGACACATCCTGGTGACAGAGCAGGCTTGAATCAATGTAATGTCATTAAGAAACAAGAGCTAAATATTGTGGTTTAAGTTGTTCTTTTCTGCTGTAGGTGAAATATTACCTGCCTAACCCTTTCTCCTTTAGATTGCATTTTTGGAAGGAAACAGACAAAAGAAGATGAGGGAAAGAGGGGAGTTTTTAGACATTGGCCTTCCCTAAGGAGAAAATGTCTACTCAGATGATGGGGAAAATCATAAATACATACCATCATAAGTACAACATGTAGAATGAATAAAGCATGCTTAAACAACTCAGTTCAAATTTATTGTTAATTCTCTGTGTCCCCATTAGGAGTACAGCTGCAGCAGGCTGTGTCAGATACGTGTCCCTGCCATCCAGGAAACTCCTGATCTTTATTAAAATACCCTTGTGCAAAACCAAAAAGGTCTGTGGATGGGTGCCAGAAGCCTAGGGCCTGGCAGCCTGCAGGACCTGGAGTGGCTGCTCACGCTGGAAACTTTTGTGCTTTGTATATTTGGAGGGTTTGTTTGGTTTTCTTTGCTGGCTTAGCTCTGTCAGAGTTTTGAAGAGCCTGTCCCTGACCACTCCTAGCAGGACAAGTTTGGTAGCTTAGTGTTTACTAGGAGTAACACCTGGCTCAGAGGTACCTGTGACGTGTTTTCAGTGGCACCCGTTTGGTCTTGTTAGATATTTTGTGAGTTAGTTTGGGATATGGGGTTTTCTTAGACCAAATCATCACAGAGAGGCAGCAACGTGATCAGCTGTTTAATACATTTCTCTGCCTGCTGTGAATTCTTCCAATTCTTTTTCTGAAGCTTTGCTGCTGTTGTTTCTTTTTTTTTTTTTAACTGACTTGTTCTAGTCACATGGCACATCATGTTCACTACATAATGTTTTCTTCATTTTGGTGAAAACTATCATCATGCATCTTTTCCTTTAAAAAGGAGCACTTGTATTCATTTCTCTTGTCTAAAGACAGTGTGCCAGGTCCTTAGCTGTGAACCAGTGGAAAAAAAAAAACAAACATAAAAATATATATTGGTAAAGAAATGCCTAAATTTCCTTGTCTAGAGCAGGCTTAGTGTCTTGAGTCATGATGTGCCAGAGTTGGCAACAGCAGGTGTGTTTGGAATGAGGATGGTGGAGGAGATTTTTTTCAGTATACAGATACTGAACTATTTTGAAAAAAAAAAAAAAAAAAGAGGTTAATATGTTTGAAATAGTAATATGTTTCTCTAAATAGCCTGGAAACATGACATTGAGTTAGAGATGGGAAAGCAAGAGATATATTGCTGTTTTTCATTTTGAAGGCTTAATACTGCAAATAAAAATTTTTATAGCTGTTCTACCTGAATTCATGACAGTTAGATTATCCCTTGGCTTTATCTTAGTGTAGAATATTTTTAATATTCACAGCTCCAGAGTTCAGCAACTGTAATCAAATAATTACAGATGACATTAACTGAGTTATTGCACCAATTTGGGTGTATTTCAATGGATAATAACCTAAAAAAATAGCACTTCTGGAGTCTCTTCTCTGCTCTGAAATGAAAATGAAATAGAAGTGCTACTCTTAACTTCATTAAGAAACTCCAGCCTTGGTTAACAGGATCTGAAAAATTAGAACTTATTTTCCTAAATTTCAACCCCCACAATGACTTTCAGTGGAGGATACAGAATTAAAAAATAAAAGACAAACTCCATGTTTATACAGACTGTGCATGGGAGAGAACTGAGCAGTGATTCCTCCTTCTCTGGAGCAGAAGAAATGCCAAGTAGTTCTCTTCATCAGCCCTCTGAATGGCAGGCACGGTCATACCAGGAGCTGGTAAATGGAGAAAGGAGAAACGGTAAGCAGTTGCTCTCCTTCCCTAATGTTTGTCTTTGAAAGAGGTTGCTCATCAGAAAGATCAGGAAGGCAGAAAATCCAAAGTATTGGGAAAGAGCAACAAAAGAAAAGAAATAATTGGATGCCAAAGTGACTGTTAGTGTTCTCCTCTAGTGCCTGGGTTAATTCTTCTGCACTGGTTTTCCCTGAGGATGTTTGCATTTGGAGGACTAGAACTTGTGAGGAAGTGAAGGAGGAGATTTCTGCCCCTTTTTGGTCTTCTTTGCACATTCCCTGTTAGCTGTGCCCATGTCACTGACAGAGGCTCAAGTCCAGAGATGATGGTGGTCATTTTCAGCAAATTGCACTGTAAGAAGCTTTCTTTCTTCTGTCTAGCCCCGGGAGCGAGCGGCACTTTGGTGCTCCAGAAGGACGCGGTTGTGCTGAGGAGTAAGCACGCGCGCTGTGCCCTTCTGGACACCTTGCGCTCCCCAGCACAAGACTTTGTGGCTGAAATGCTCTGCTCAGTGCTAAGCGGAAAAGCAGGCAGATTTTTGCACTAGTGGTTCAGATAAGCAGGGAAAAATAAATTGGAATTCTAGATCAAGCCTTTCATTGAAGCACTACCCTATTGCTGGGTTTAAATCCCTTCTCATTCTCAGCCCCATTCTTGGATAAGATCCTTCACTTTCCTTGCAGTATTGCTGTGCGCTACTAAGGGAATGTTTTGTTCCACTTCAGAGGTGGCAAAGTGAAAATCATATGAACGCTCAGGGAAGAGCTCTTTGAGATGCTTCAGGATTTAAAGGGCTATGAATTTGCAAGCTCTTACTAGCATAATTTCCTTTTATGGCATATATTGTATCAAAATATGGTATTTTCGCATTCAAGATTTGACACAAGTTCTTTCTGACTGGAATAGAAAGATGGCATCAGTCATCTGCATTGAAAATCTGAACAGAAGAAGTTGCATATAGAAACTGGCATTAGATAGTGAGAGGGAAGATGCCAGTGTTTCCTACTGATCCTCAAAGCATGACCCTGAGCAGGTCCCTGAATCTTTTGGTGCCTCAGCCTGTGACTGAGGCACAATTAACATGTGTATTTTATCAGTGAGGATGTTGTACAAGTTATTTAATGAATGCTTGCAAAATGATTTGCTGCATTTGAACAAAAGAGGCTGTGTAATTGCAAAGCATTGCTGTGTTGTATAATTGCATATATTGCAGGAAGTGTATAGCAAGACACTTGCTTGTTTCTTGCTGAATAGCCTATGAACAAATGATCTTTTTAGTGCCAGAAGGAAAATCCTGTTATGTCAAAGTGTAGTGTGGATACTCTGCTTTTCTGGGCAGTTTACGCTTCTTGCGTAAAACTCAGGGGTAGAAATTCTCTGTTGTGCACAAAGCAGATTTTCATAATGGTACCTTCTGACTTGAAATTATTATTTAAGCAGAGAAAAAACTGTGAAAGTTGGTAAGTTCCATCTCAACAGCCTGGAGGAAATACCAAACTTCAAGCTGTTCCATCAGGATCGACACCTTGCCTCCGGAGCATCTTTTCCTGCAGAAGGAGTGCAGTGCTTGCACGTATGACATTAGTCCCCTGTGCCCCTCACACGTCCAGCTGGCAGGTTCGATCTGTGGGCATCTCATTTATCTGTCACACAGTGCTGAGCCCTTCTGAACGAACATGCACAACAGAGAGGAAATCGGTTGCTTGATCCCACACGAGCCAGCATCCCCCGACACTGGCCTCTCCCCATACCAGCTCTGACTTAGGGCTGGGGCCTTCTCTGGTTGCTGATTCCTGAGGTACCCCAACAGCAGCTCCAGCCAGGGTTTTGTCCTGTTGCATATGTAAATAAAGCAACTTTTCCGGGGGTGTTTGCACTAGAAGCCACAAACTGCAGCTGCACAGAGAAGCATCGATTCAGCTGTCCCTTTTCCACTGGGTTTTCTCATTTGGGGTGTGTGCGTGTGTGTCACCTGGACCACTGCAGCAGTCATTGGACCACTGCAGCAGTCATTTCATACGTTTGTCGGTCAGGATTGAAGCTGGCAGCGTGCAGAGCTGCAGCACGTGCACAGGGGGTGTGACTGCATGTGTGTGATGGGATGGGATCTGCCAAAATCCTGCAAAAATAAAAATAAAAATCCTAAGCTTAATTGTTCACAAGCATTTCTGCATTCACACAGCCATTGGCACGGTGGATTGTTGGGCACCGCTGCAGTTTAGTACAGCCGTGACTCTGCCATGACAGTTTGAGATGTGCTTTACACAATACGGTGTCAAAAATCAAATCTTTAACCTTTTCTGTGACTAAATGTGTGTCTTCGACAGTTTCAAATCTATCCAGTGGGCTCAGAGGTTGCTCACAGAGAAGTGCCAAATTCCCAAAGCTCATTCTGATGAGGATGTTATGGGCTTTGCACCTGACATACGGGTGACAAAACCTCAAACTCCTTTCTGTGCTCTAGGACATCTCCAGGTCTTCACCTGCTCTGCAGGAAAGATTTTGTGTGCAGTACATGCACATGTCTCTGGGGCTGAGAAGTCCCGCACCAAAGTGCGACAGCCCTGGGGAAGGGACGCACGAAGCATCCCCTCCGCATGGGCTCCGAGCATCACAGCGTTGTAGTGCATGAGAAAAACCCAAAGTGAGTAAGCACCAGAAAGCTAGTTAGCTGGAAAAAACAGGCGCTTCAGCAGGCAAAACTCAGTTTCTTCCAAGGGGAAATAAATCTGGGAAAGCATTTCAGATTTATTCTTTCTGCGTGTGGAGCTAATTTTTTAGGCCAACTGAACAAAATGTGTGTCTAGAGAGCTTGAGAAAGAGGAACAAAAGTAAACTATAAATATTCAGCTCTTGATTTCAGGTTTTAATAAATGATGAGCTCTGGGAGAAGCATTTTTTCTTTCAAATATCAAATGACTTGATTCATTTCATAATTTGGTTATATAGTGCTTGTCACCTTCCATCTGGATACAATACAATACAGCAGTCTCTGGCAGCACTTGAGGATGAGAAATCCCACAGGAATTGGGTCCAAGGGTCTAATGAGAATCAACCAACCCCTGTGAGTGCTGAAGGCTGTGTCTGTATCTCTGCACCTGTATCTGCATCTATACAGATACAGTTATGCCTATAAATAAAACCTCTGCATGGGAAGGTCTGATCTGAGACATGATGCTCAAAGATTACTTGACCTATTTAAAAATTGCTCACGAGTCTGGTGACAGCCGCCAGGGCAGTGAGATGGGTAGGGCCTCACCCTGCTGGCGTTTTGCAGGGCTGTGCAGGGCCTGCTCGCAGCCCCAAACCAACCAGGGCTCCCAAGCCGGCCTGCCAGGCAGCGCGGCACGGGGCGAACAGGGCCACCCGTGTCTCAGAAGCACAGCGGGGACACCAGGATGCTCTCTGGCAGGCGGGCTTGTTGAAGATGTGGCCTGTGGCCCACCCGGTGCTCCCAGCATGGATTGAACATCTTGAGATACGCACACCTTGTGCTCTGAGGGAAGCTGCTGTGAAACCAAAGCAGGCTTAGGCCAGTGTACATTTTTATGTTATACTTTACTGATGTTTACCAGGCAACACACATGGCTACACGGTGTAGTTTATTGGCACCACCTGAGCGTGCCTAATTCGATTAGCAATAGAATAGCTGTGACGTGTTGTTGGCTCAGACCGTGCTCCTGAGCACACTGGCAGAATAAACAAGAAATGATTATTCCGCCAGTTTAAAAATTGCCCATTGTTTTTAAATCTACTGAGGTGCTATTCTGGATGGATAAAACTATGAGAGAGCTGAGCTTGCTCCAGGTCCTGGAGCATCCAGACTATTTAGTAGGAACTCAAGGAAGGAAACAATGCAAATTCCAACTATTGCACAGACAGCCTATGGAGAGAAAACGATTCAGCTGATCATCCGTTTGCTCGTGTAGCAAAGCTGAATCCCGGGGGATGGAGAACATGCCATTCACCACAAATTCCCTTCCTTTGCTGCCGCGAGAGAGCTGGGCGCTACCCGCTGCTAAGGAGGAAGGGCTGCTCTCACAGCAGCACTCGTGCCGCTGTGGCCGGTGGCTTCCTCAGCACGTGCCCGCTGGCCGGCCCTGGAGCCCCTGTGGGGCTGTGAGTCGTGACAAACTCTGCCCCTCCCGCTATGGCCATTGAAGGCACCATTTGCCAGTCTGGGTGCGAAATGCATGATGTACTTGGCCAAAACCCCTGCGTACCACTATTACTTCAAGTGTTCTGAAACTGGAAGGATTGTGCTCAGTGATTTATGCCCGAGACAAAATGCCCTTAAGCAAAGGGATCGTTCAAACGACAGGAGCCCTAGTGCTGGTGGGAAGTCCCACACCGCCTGTGAGGGGCGAGACCCTGTCCCAACAGCTCCTGCCCTGGCTGACTTCGCGGTTGAACCGTCAGGCTGATGCTCTCAGGAAACAGATTGGCAGCAACTTAAATCCAACACCCAGCCCCTCCTTTGTGCTGCTGTTAGTGCTTATCCAGCTGTGCGGGAGCTGCAGGGAGCTGAGCCGGTCGCAAACTGACCGCTCTCCTGATGACTGAACTCAGCAGCGCCCACAAGCCCAATGCCAGCCTCCTGACTCCAAGGCAGCCACCAGAAGCAGCCAGATGCAAACAGGGGGCAGCCGCCAGCACCTCTAATCCGGAGCGGCTTCTGCCGTATACCCTACAGACCTCTGCTTCACTTACGGGTCTGCAAAGTGTAGTTAGTGTTCTCCTGATGTGCGGCTCACCTGGCTAGATTGTCAGTCCTACGAGGTGCCAGAGCTCACTTCAGCAGGAACGTCTTGCACAGTGTCGGCGTTAAGAATCCTGGATGGCCGCTCTTGGTGTTACTGCAGCATTCCGCAGGGAGGGCGGGACGGCTCCTCGGAAATGAGGAGCAGACTGCACAAAGCCACCTAACAAAACAGACGGTTACTGCTTGCCTCAGATTGCCTGCAGAAAGCCTTGGTTTTCACAAAAATAATTTGAATCAAATTGTCTATTTGTAGAATTTAAGAAGTCATTTGTTTGCCTAAGTAACTATATCCTAAATCCTTCTTCAAACTGCAGATTAATAAAGGGATAAGATCATTGTCTTCTACTGTAAGATCTCAAAGCATTTTTCCTGGAGCAATGTATTCATTTCCAGACATTAGCTGGGGCACACAGTTTGCTTGAGGTTCCCTTGATTGCAGTTGGCATAGTCCTAGAAAGAGGCAGAGTGTTCAGCCTCTGTTCCACCAGCACCACGGTGGCTGACACTTCTGAAGCAGTGATGTGACACCATGAAGCCATGGTTTCACACAGTAATGTTGGTTTAATAATAGAGAACTTGTGCCCAGGCTGAAACCACACTTTCTCCCAAATAATTTCCTTGGAAGAGCAGATCCTTTGGAAAAAAAATCCACACAGTAAATCTGAGTAGATACTACTTGTGCAGCATGTCACAATGGGAGAGACATTTCATGGGGGAGATGAAATACTGCCAGTGTGACAGAGCAATAGCTGCTGCACTTTCCTCCAAAGCCACATTTAAAGCTTATAATCCTACAGCCTACATCAAACTTGTTCTCTTACTTAGAGCAAATTGTTTCAATTCTCTGTTTTCCAGAATGCCCACAATCCCAGACTGGCAATATTTAACAGCACCGGGCACAAAGCTTTATAACCCAGCAGTTTTTCCGTTTTGCTCCGAACACACATGGTGGGCACATGTGTAAGTGATCAGGCCGCGTGCCCGCCGTTCTGCACGACCAGGCTGCCGCATCGCCCCGCTGGCCTGCAGCTCGGCTGCTGCTGCCCCGCTCACACGCTGCCTTCGCTTCTCCAAGCAGCTCCACTGGCGGAAGATTGAGCCTGTACAGGAGCTGAACTTTGTCTTGTACTTTTGTCAGTGATTCTTCAAATCCTCAGCAAAGGTGCTTCTTTTCCACATATCTACAATCTGCTGCTTCTCTTAAGGAACGGATGTTTCACTGAGTGCTGTAGTTGTGATGCGGGAGTTTGCTCCGTATTCCCCAAAGCAATGCCATTTATACCTGTAACTCTCCATGCTTTGAGGAACTCTGCTTAGCAGCTGTGACAACGTGCTCCCCAAGAGTAGTGAGATGGCATGAGCAGGCTCAGGAGGCAAGTTCTGCCCTGCTGGTTTCTGTTTTCAAGAAGTTGGCTTAATCTGTGCTATGGAGTTCTTTAACAGGGGAACTCTTCCTCCCAAGTCTGCAGTTTTCTGTCTATGTAATGTACCAACCATCCTCCCAGTTCACACCCTTCATAACACTTACATTCACCTACTTTCCCCAAGAAATGCCTTTATAAAGGACTGGAAATTAACATTTCCTACAGGTATCGTATATCACTAAGATTTTGAACTGGAAGAATTAAAATTTGATATTGGACAAGCCGCTAGCTGATAAACCTTGTTTTCGCAGCCTGCGTAGCTGTGCAGTTTTTGTAAAACTCCCTGAACACAGGATCCCTGTGAAATCTACGTCGTCATAGTTTAGAGGGCTTTTCCATTTTGGTTCATTCTAAATCTTGCAGGAAGCCTCACAAAGATGTCGGGAGACCTGTGAGCACGGCCACGGGCAGCAAGGTGCTTCCTAGAACGCAGAGCCAGCTTCAGCCCAGGTGTCACCACCCTAAGGACAGGATGGATTTGCTGCCGGTCGCGCTGCCAGCTGGGTTCTTTTAGCTCCACCTGGGCTTTAGGAGGGCTTTGGCTGAGCCCCCGGGGGCTGCGGGGGTCCGCGAGTCCGCCGCTGTCCTTTGTGCTGTCCCCGTCCCCTGTCCCCTGTCCCCTGCCCCCTGTCCCTGCGGCGGCTGAGCCAGTGGCTTCCCGACAGCACCGTATTTACCCGACGTGAATCTCGACGTCAGTGGGAGCCCGTTGCTGTTTACGTCGCTTGCGGGATTTTGCGGGAAAATTCCCAGCGGGGATTCCCTGCGTCCACATTTCGGGCTGGGGGCCGGGGGCTCGGCGCCGGGCGGGAGCCCGCTGCCTCCCGCCAGCCCCTGCCCGCTGCTGCCCCCTGCCGGGGCCGAAAGCTGCAGCGGCTTTTCCAGCTGCGGGAGGGCGGGGGCCGGGCAGCGGGGAACGTTTCCAGCCACAAAGCCGGGCACCGAGGCTACGTGGCCGGTTCTTCCCTGGCTTAGAGGAATGCTTCAGAAAAATGCAGAGGTTTTGTACATTAGATCTGAGTATAAAGCATATACTCAGATGATGATGCTTGTAAGTGAAGTTCACTGTAACGAACGGGATGCTGTATAAAAAGAAGCTGAGTCCCTGTGAAGAACAGCATCCTTCTTGTCACTTGTAACAGAAAATCGCAGTAAAAGTGACATGATCCTCGCTGCCCATCCTCACCATCACAGGATGGCACAACACAGATTTTAAGCCTTTCTCAGTGGAGCTGTTAATGCCCTTCACAGGTACAAAATTAAAAGAGAAAAAATCCTTAATTGCAATATTATGATCTTTTCCATGGGCTGCTGTTTGACTTGGACATTGCTTCTCTGGGTACTCTTCTCTTTGATAACCTGGGTCTTATGCTAGCTTTATTTACTCCTATTCTTTCTTAATGCTTTTCTGCCTGCACCTCCTCCTTAGCTTCCTTTCGCAGATCTGCTGGGACAGCGATCGCCAGTTATCTGCCATGCACATGGAGTATGAGCACAACTAGCTGCTAATGTCCACCCACTGCATTTTCATCTTGTCAGTCAACTTTCTGCTATGAACCTAACAATTTTTTTTCAATCTGAGTTGATGGAGCAGACACACTTTAGCCCAACCCTTCCCTATAGAGAAATACGATTCCTAGTACGTACTTTGCTACATCTGCCAACATTTAGGTCTCTATGGAGAAAGAGTTTCTTCTGTCTAAGAGTTGTTTATTTTTACATTAGATGACTGGGAAAGAATTGTACTCACTATAGAAACAGCTTTATGTATCCTGTACTTGTTACGTCTTCATATCTAACACACTTCTGAGAGCAGGGTGAATGATTATTAATAATGAAAGACGTGGGAGTGAATGGATGGGATCTCCGAACCGCTTGCCTTGCTGTCCATGGGAGCCACAGACCTTCCAAAGCCACCTGCAGCCTTGCTCAGCTCAGTGCCCCTGCCCTCACCCCTTGGCTGGAGGAGCCCCGATGGGGAGTCTTTGCTTATCCGCTCCTCATCTCGTGTAATTTAAGTTCCCTATGCCCTTCCTATGGTTAAAACTCGGGCCTCTGTCTGAGAAACCAAGACAGAATTTGTATGCTGTAGGTTCTCTGACAAGAAGGCAGTTTCCCAACCTTGTTATAAATGTGTCATGGTGGGCCATAAAAGTGGGCTTTCTATCCAGCTTTTATTTATGCATTTGATGGTGTTTACTTGTAAGTCTTAGCTTTTGGTCAGCCTCATTAACACCCGTGTCCTGTGAGGCACAGCCACGTACCGTGCACAGGGAAACGTCCCTACATGGTGCCACGTTTATTGCAGAAGAGGGGGGGCTTACATATCCTCTGACACTTGCAGATGTGAACAAATCTTTCTCACAAGTTCCAGCCCCATATTTATTCAGCATCATATTTCAAACTGCAGCTTCCACTCATCTCTTCCTTTCTAACATTGTTTTCATCAGCACTCCGACCTGTTTGTGTCCGTTCACTGAAAGAAGTGCTGGCAGCGCCAGTCCTGTGAGACTGTGGCAAAATACCGAAGTTTTTCCCAACACCTCCTCTGGCAGTTGGCTGTTGCAATGCCGCAGTGAGGAAAATAACACCTCTTACTACAGCATTTACCCTACACATGGATAAAATAAATAAAAAGCTGTGCCTGCAAGTGACTTCTTTTGCTCTGGAGGACTGTGCCGTTCCAGGAGCGGCGGGGCTGGCCAGCGCTGCTGGCTGGGGGGACCCGAGGAGCTGGATTCTTCCTGCTTTCCAAACCTTGTGCTATTCAGGAAGCACTGCTGTGCTGTGCAGGTGTCAGAGCCCTGGCACAGGCTGCCCACAGAGGCCGTGGAGTCTCCTCCTTGGAGATCTCCAAAAGCCGCCTGGCCATGGGCCTGGGCAGCAGCTCTGGGTGGCCCTGCTGGAGCAGGGCTTGGAGCAGGGGGACCCAGAGGTCCCTGCCAGCCTCAGCCGTGCTGCAAGTCTGAGATTCTGTGATACTGCACTGTGTGTGTCCACTTCATCCCTGAGCTTCCCAGGGAGGATTTTGGGGGAAGTTGCTCTTCAAGCCGGTGGGGATCATCTGGAGAGCAATTCCCTGCCTCAGTCCATCATGGCTAGTGCTTTTGTCAGAGCACTGCTTCTAAAATCACAGCTCTTCTAAAACCACTTTCAACTCCTCTGAAACAGCAAGCTGCAGGCTAGGAAAAAAAAATCCTGTGAAATCTGGGCTGAAGTTCTCACATATTGATGAGATTCCAGCTTTGGAAAAAAAAAAAAAAAACCACCACAAAATATTGTGAAATGCCTGGTGCGGTAATTAAGAATTGGCAGCTGCTGTAGGACTTGTACACCTGAAAGGCCTGTCTCGTCAGCCAGCCTGCTTCAGGTACAAATGGTTGTTTGTTCTCAACATTAAGATCGGCAGATAAAGGAAGCTGGCAGAGCCCAGGAATGTGGGCTGTTAAGCAGACGTCCCCCACCCATCCCAGCTCACGCTTTTTGGGCAAACAGTTGCCCTCCCCCCAGCTAGCTTCCCCAGCAGGGTTACACAAAAAGTCACCTTTAAATTACAAGAGCTTCAGACTGAGGGCTTTTATTTACTGCTTTAGGTCTGCAAATCTCAACACGCACTATTTTTATCTTCTGCAAAGTTGGACCATGATTGACTTTGTTCTCTGAGATTGATGTCCTTGGGACTGTGGCACACAGCATCCTGCCATCTTCTGCTCTGGCTGGTAGCATTCATTTTTTTTACATAAAACAACATTTGGGGGGCTAGAACCCTCACGTACAAAGAGGAGTTGCATACAATACCTGGTACCAGGCCCCTTGCAGGCTGACTTGTTTAATTGTCACCAATTCTTGTTACAGCAAGACTGCAAACGTTTTTTTAATTGCAATCTGCTGTCCTTCCCAGTGTCTGCTGAGCGCTCAGATGTGTTTAAATCCCTGTTGGTGACTCTTGAAGTATGAACGTGCTAAGATACAGAGTATTTGTCATTGTGTACACTAAATGTTTGTATGGGTGCCATTGCCTGTGGCCGAAACAATGGAACTTTCTTCTCTCCAGCAGTCAGAAGAGAGATGGCTCTTTCAAAGCTTGACTCTGTGTAACTTCAAAGCTGATTTTGCAAACCTGAGATGAATTCAGCAGCTGTGAGGCGGTTCCCCTTCCTGCATCACTGGGCTCACCTTTGAAAAACCTAAAAACCTTGCGCTGAGTTAGAGCCTTTCCTTATCTTTCAGCAGGATTTCTGCTAGGGGGCACCCATGGCAGCTGCTGCCTGATGGTTGGTAGCTCACCGCTTGGAGGGAAGGATGGAGCTGGTCCCCTTCCAGAGCTGTCAAAGGGAGGGGAACAGAATATCAGACCGGCGCTGGGGACCAAGCTGTGTCCATGTGGTTGTATCCTGCAAGCCGGGTGCTTTGTGGGAACGGGGAGTGCAGAGACCATCCATTGTCACACTGTGATGCTGTTGCCCAGCATTAATCAGGAGCAGGTTTAAGATAACAGAGTTATTGTAACGTTTCGATGAAAGCCACTTCCTTATGGTCACAGCATCACAGAAAATCTCTTTACACCAGAGACCATTGTGTTTCAGGAAGGTATTTGCATTGCAGACCAAAATGGGCTGCGGACGCTTTTGCTTTAAAGAAGTGTGAAAGGTCTAAACAGTGAACAATCCCTCACCAGAAATATTTCTCTCCAGTGTTTGTTTGTAGGTACTACACCATCCTTGGCTCAGGATCTTAGTGCCTTGCTCCCTATATAGTATATCTAGAATAATATTCAAAATCCAAATGGAGCAACTTGTATTTTTAAACCAAGTTTGGTTTTTTTCATTGTGCAGCTTTACAACTGGCTTCTATGTCTTTCTGATGAAATAACAAAACCAAAATATGGTCATGAATGACTAAATGCCATTGAAAATGCTTCTAAAACAGATGTTCTTGGGATAACCAGTGGATAAGTTATGCTTTCTGGGAAGAAATAGTTTTCACAGACTTTAATGCTGATCTTTCACATCAAAACCCACTCTACTTACCTGTGAGAGGGAAGGGAATCTCTTCCAATTATATGTATTTTTTTCAAATACATCAATTTAAATAACACTTAATCCAATGACTTCCAGTACCTTCAGGCTCAAATAAGTTACAATATGTTGTCAACATATCAAGGTTTTGCATTTCACATGAAAATATCCATTTAGTTCAGATAACATTTCATCTAGTTTCCTTGTTAAAGCTGCTTCACAGACTGATGTAAGACAAGTACTATTATCAGTTCCATTTCATGGACAGAAAAACTGAGGCACTGTGGACATAAGTGTTGTACCGGGGACTGAAGAGGGTGATGACAGGGCTGAGACCCGAGCGCTGCGGTTTTGTCTTCTTGCCCTGTCGTAAAATGACTCAGCCTTGCTTCCGCTGTAAAGACAGCCTGTTTTCCTTGACTGCTCCAGGGACTGTGTGATTAGCCAGGAGAACGAATGTGAAGTCAGCATGTGTATTTAGGAAAGAAAGAAGATTGAAAAGGTATGCACAATAACGCTGAGTGCTTTGGAAATCACTGCCATTAGGTCAGATTATGTCTGTCATTAAATCCCAGCCTTGAGCAGAGCCCAGAGGCCTGTGAACAACCCAGACAATATCTGCTCCCAGCTACGGGGAGCACAACCAGGCTTTGTCCATACAGTGATGCTCTGCCAGGTTTGTCCCTCTGAGGGGTTTTAGCAACCGCGGAGGTGCTGGCTCTGTGCTTGTAGCAGTCGCCCACTGTGCTCAACCCTCTACTCAAGTGCTCAGCTCTGCAAAATTAACATCTATTGGCCACTGAGATCTGAAACATGGAATTAAGCCATTTGTGGTGTACATTTATCTTTTGGCATTTTTGGAAAATTACAGCTGCTAAGGGAGAGTAGTGATCTCATAAATTTCCTATTTCATTGAAGTCAGTGCCATGTAGAACTGCTAGGCTGGCAAAGGCGAGAAGCCAGCTTACATGGGAGAATTGCGTCACTGTCACTCATGTCATCCAGTCATCAGTCTTAAAATACAATATGTTAAATGCCACTAAGCCAAAACTAAGCCAAGCAACTCACTTGCACCCACTATAACTCATGGACCTGCAGGGGGTTCTGTACTCTTAGTTTTCAGGAATTTCAGATATGCATTTCAGATGAAGCAGGATTCCTAAGAAAATACCTGATGGGAGAGGAGGCTTCTCCTCCCTGTCTTGCAGCCTGTGCCACCGTGATGGTGCAAAGTTCTGCAAAGCCCAGAGCAAGGAGCGAAGGAGGCCCCCAGATGTGCCTCTAGAAATAGGGTGATCCACAGCCTGGGCATCAGCAGCACTTTCTTTAAGTGATGCAAGTGTTTAAGAGAATGACAGCAAGCATCTTCAGTCACCTCTGTGAGGGTTTTCCTGTTACTTTGCCTCCAGGCTGCCTGTTGTCCCTCCCCAGGCAGCACCACGTGGGGCAGCCCCACTGTCCCCAGCCCCATGCCCAGGGCAGGGGGAACAGCCCCAGAGCAGGGAGGCAAGGCACAGCACCCATGGGGGACACAGAGCCAGGGCCCGCTGCTGGCCAGGTAGGTGAAGTGGCTGCTTTTGCTGGTGACACAGGTTGTCCATCTGGTCCTGCCTCAGGACCAGCGATATCTTCTGGCCTGCAGCTGGGTGCTAAGGGTCAGGCTTAGATTTGCAGTGGTGGGTGGCTGTAGGGAGGTGAGCACCCCATCTGTGAGCTTCACCCTGGGGTGAATGCTTGGTGAAACCAGAGGCTGCTCCCCAGGGAGCTGCCCTGCAAACTTCAGAAAGAGGGGTGCTTCCGCAGGAGGCAGCAGGCACTGCCCAGTCTCTGGGGAGCAGGCTGTGAGCAGACAGAGGTACGGACCTAGCTGCAGTTAGGGTCTCATTTGGGACCATCGTTGAGCAAGTGGGATCCTACTGCAGAGAGAATGAGGAGAGAACCAAAAAGCATTCCTGTGGTACATCCTAGCCAGGTAACACGACAGTGCTCCGTGATGAGACTTAATTAAAGGCTTCCTCATGATTTGAGTGGGGCTGGTGAGGGACTTCCTGGGAAGTAAACTATTTACTGTAAATGAAGTTTCAGAATAATTTTGGGTAGAAATCTGGCATGAAACCTGAGCATCAACTTTCCCCTATGGAAGTCTACATCAGGTGGACCAGGAGAGGAAATCCCTCTCCGTGGCAGTGGCAGCCAGTCCCAGGGCTGCTGGGTGCCATGTGAGGCTGTGGTCCTGGGAGATGGTCTCAGGCACAGCGGGTCACCTGTACGGGGACAGGCAGATCATATCCCGTTGTCAGAAGCGTGTGCTACCAAGACGTGGTTTGATGGTGACCAAGCCTTTATCCCGCTTCAGGATTCTCATGATAAAAACAACAGGAAAGGACCCATCTGGGACAGGGCACAGTGGTGGTGTCTGCCCACACCTGCACCTGGAGCCAGGGCTTTGTGTGACGGGCAGGTGGCTCTCAACAGCAGAACATCAATGAGCACATGTTGTCTGCACCAATCACAGGCTTCAACTCACCATCATTTTATTTGTCGGGCCGTAAAACCTTCCAGTGGAAGTATAGACACCTCTGTAGTGAATGTGGGCCTTCTGGCACTGTGCTTGCCTCCAGCTACCTCCAGGGACTCCTTGAAAGCCATATATAGCTCCATATGGACTGAAGCCACCCTTCTCCGGGAAGTCAGAAGGAACTCTCCCATCTCACAAGCAAGCATTTGTCAGCAGAGCTCTTGCTGGCAGACACAAAATATGGGGAAGGACTTTTTGCAGACCCATTTCCTACATGCCCATACGATGCTTGCTTGACAAGACACAGAACATTATCACGATTAGTTTAAAGAGCATGCTGGTAATCTGGCAAACTGCAGGCTGGTATAGGAACTCACGCGATGCTGAAGTCTGGGACACCTTCTCCCCAGTGTTCAGGGATTAGTCTGCATAGCAAGTCTCACATGTCCCTTTCAGAGATGCTGGATGAGGTGACCGGGAGGGGGCTTTGCTGCTAATCTGGGAGTTTATCTGATGCCCAAGAACGGGCTGGCAGCAGCAGCACTCAGCCCATTTCATTCCCACTTCTTAGAAGTCATTTCTCCAGAGTCAAGGAGTTACTACCCTCTACAGGAGGGAAACAGCAAAAGGAGTTTATCTTCTCCAAGAAAATGTTCCAATAACATTAATTAGTGAAATAACTGTCATAAAGCTGATATTTCCTGAACCTCTTGAAAGGAGTCTTGCTTTAATCACAGAAGCTAGATCCCAGTTAAAGGTCTCATAACTGCCTAGTCTTGTTCTCAGTGGCTGAAAAACTCACTGTGAAAACTAATTGCTTTCTAGACTAACACTAAATACCTGTATGAAAGAGAAGGGGCTGCACAGTGCACAAGGAAAGATAACGCAAAGACAAACAGAACTGACTGGCAATGAGGTCAGACCTGCGCTTGTTTGGTGAAGGAGACCCCAGCAGACACTGACAGCCCAAAGCATTCAGACTTGTAAAATGACAGAAATACCAGGACCAGGATGTCCGTGAAATCGAGACAATTATGTTAGATATCACTAGCTTTTTTGCAGTAAATTCATGGTAGTCCTACCACATTAATGCTATCAGCTTGGGAAGTGAGAATCAATTATTAGCTCCAGCCAAATTGCATAATTTTTTTTTTTCTGTGGGATTAGAAGATATCAGAAATCATCAGTGTTGCCTTGTTAATTCTTAATGTCAAGAGGTTTTTGTGCTGAATCTTGAGTGTTGACCACCTGAGTCCTCCGTTCACAGGAGTGGGACCAGCAATGCTTCGCACTTCCCACTTCAGCATGTGATTATACAGGAAAGGCTGCCGAGGGTAAGGGTGGAATGCACCTCCCTACTTCATCCTGAGGATCTATGTGCTGGTATAGGTTTCAGGAAAAGCATTTAGCTTCATAATATAGCTATAGTTGGAAAAAGGTTTAGGAGGCATGAGTAGCTTGACTTTAGAAAATTGGAAAAGTGCCTCCTTGGGAATATGGCTGCGTTAGAAGGGTATTTTGGCTGACTAAGTGAATTTGCATCAGATTTTGCTTCTTCAACAAAGCAATTGAAAAGAGTTTTCATTCTTTTTGGCTGTTATTTTTCCTGAATTTGCCTGCCAGGGTAATTGTCTAGGATGGAGAGTGATTAAGATCTGTTTTGCAAACACAAGGATAATGAAGTTTTAATATCTGGCATTTCCACAGCAATACCCTAGAATCCCCATAAGATAAAATACACAGTCAGGAAGAACAACAGACATCTCCTGGGTTGTCACCAAGGAGTCTCTGGCTTCAGTGCCTTTGTGCGGTTTTAAAAAAAAAAATGAATTAAGATGTCAGATTATAATTATCCATGATGGCAACACAATGCTCATAATGAGAAAACAATGCTCTTTGGAATTCAACCCGGTGTAGCACCCGCCTCTTCCTCTCTCCTTTCCTCTGACTATTTGAATTAAAAATAAAATATGAGCCGGAAGAGCAGGCACGGCTCCCATCGCAGAGGGCGCGTTCCCAGCCGTGCCGCACCAGTGCCATGGTCCTGCTCCATCGTGAGCCTGTCTGAAGGCCCCCGTGCCATAGCCCCATTTGGGGCCCACACCAGCCCCCTTGCAGGAGGATATTGGATTATTTTTCGCTTTGACAACAGGAAGTCTGAGACAAGGCATTTCCCATTCTTGTTCCAGCATTATATGAATGGCCTTTAAAAAAGCGTTTTGGAGAAGTAAACACAAAGGAATTTCATACAAAGGAATGGTTTTTAACAATGCCCCTGTTTTTACCATGCTCAGCTGTGTGGCTGGGCTGCTTTGTCTCAACAAGCTCCCTTGCAAGTCAGTGCAGTTCTGCTCACGTCATGCAGCGGTGAACTTGTTCCTCTGTAGCCCTCCTTTTGATGTCACTAACTGTGCGACCATCTGCGCTTTACAATTGGCCTTTCTTCTGGGGCTTTAAGAAATGAGTAACGATCCTCACCTGGCACTCTGTGGCAAATTTCCAGCAGTTTTAGATCCAGATCCATGTTTTCCAGGTGCTGCTCAGATCAAATGTTTAACATCAGCTTCAGCCATGGAGGGAGCATCCCAGCCGTGCTCAGGTCTCACTGCTGGGGTTCCATCGTCTCCTAGGAGTGGTCATACAGGTTTCCACTGTCCTGGAGGCCTAGAGGAAGCCTCTTCCACCTCTGACCCTTCCTGACTCCTTTCTCCTTCCGCAATCCCTTTTTCTCCCCAGCTATCCCCTCCTCCTCCAAGCCTCTTTTCTCCCCATCTCTATAAGAAGAGAGGCTATGCCTTCACCATTGGCTGTTCCCTCCTCTTCCTCACCCATCAGGTAGAGACGTTGGCTCTGCATTTCAGGAGAAGAGGATCTGTTCTGAGAATGACCCAGGAATGGAGAAGGACAGGTCTTGCATGGCTTAGTTCTGGACTGTCTTACTGACAGAAACCTGCTCCTGAAGCATGCAGAATCTGTCTTCAGCTGGAGCCCTCTCCTGAGTATGTCTCAGGTCTCCCGAGTCCCGTCCTGAGCAGACAGGTCAAGTCCTATCTTTCTGAATGTTCTTAAAATAAGAACAAAATCCAAGTAAGAAACAGTAAGCTGTAACTTTTTTAACTTTTTTTTTTTTTTTTTTTATGATGACAAATATATATTGGATGACAAATATATTGGAACAGGCTGCCCAGGGAAGTGGTCGAGTCACCATCCGTGGAGGTCTTCAAAAAATGTGTAGATGTAGAGCTTAGTGACGTGGTTTAATGGTGGACTTGGTAGGGTTAGGTTATAGGTTGGACTGGATGATCTTGGAGGTCTTTTCCAGTCTAAATGATTTTGTGATTCTGTGAAATGATAAACCCCAAAGTTTTCAGGTGTTCATTCTTGATTACAGTCCTGACTATGACATATGGTCCACATTGGATCCCCCTGTTCACACTCGTCACTACAAACCCACTGCTGACTGTGAGTTAAAAAGGGAATTCAAAGCAACAGAACATGAGGTGGAAAATGAGTTCCCTTTCCTACAGATACTGAAACTCCAGGTTGCACTGCTCTCAGCTTAGCAGCTGTCACCAGATCTGAGAAGTGTATCTCTAGAACACCACGTAGAAGCCTGTTGCATGGAAACATCAAGCACTGGCATGGCTGGTGGAGCTGCTGGATGGCCTGGTGATAATTTCTGTCCTTTAATTGTTTTGATAATTGTTTATGATGTTCCTGCACTTTCACAGGATGAAAATAGTACACATGCCTCCTGGCTGCCTCTAGATCTGCGATCTCCTTACCTCCTGGTGAGAGAGCAGGAGGGAGGAAGGATGGAGCACATGCTTTACCCTTACAGTGAATGGACAGCTATATGGCCATCCCATATGTTTACAGGTTATCTGAACCTTTTTGGGTAGGCTTTTTGCTCCTGCTGATATATTTTTTGTTTGTTCATTCATAAACAAACGATCTGAGTACACAGAAAATTGTGTTTAGTAACGACCTGATTCAAAGTGCCTTGAACTTAGCATGGATTTTCTGCTGGTTTTAAAGGACTGGATGAGGCCTCAAAACTATAGATCATAGAAAGAGACATAGGAAAAATGTGTATTAGCAGACAGCTTAATGGTAGAGCCCAGGGAATTCAAAAAGAGAAACAAGAAGTCTGTTGTTAACAGTAGGGGGTCATCAAATCAAAACTTAACACCTTTTCAGATGCAAGCAAATATATTTGGTCTAATAAATGATTTAATGCTCCTGCCTAGCCTTCAACAATACGTGGAGCAAGGCAACCTCTCACCAAGTAAGGATTTTTCTTACCTTTAAATTACCTTTAAATGTTTTGTGTGGTCATATTCTAAATCTAGTAGGTAGTAAGTGTTCACTCCAATATGAGACCCATATATCCAAACAAAGACAAACTGGAAGATGTTTTTCTTTTTCTTTCTTGGTTCTTGTAGACCTGTTCTGATTATGTTTTCTTCTGTATAAATCTGCTTTGTCTTTGGAGTTATAGCCTCCAAATATCTGGACACTATCTATTAATCAATGCTTAGTCAATTTATAAATAATCCCTTTAAATTCCTTTAAGTCTTTCAGCCTTTGTGCAGCTCTGTAAACTTTGCTATAGAGTATTTGGGAAAGAACATTTAAATGATTCAAACATTGCCTGAGTTTTTCATAGGTCCTCTACAGAGAGGCAATGTTCATCTGAAAAATCATCTTTAATTTCCATCACAGGGGAAATGGGGGCAAAAAAAGTTAAATGCCCTCCTCAGGGTCATACAACAGTCCAGCGAGAGAAGTAGCTTCTTGACCCTAGCCCCAGACCTGGCCTCAAACCACATGCCAGGTGGATATATCTCTCTTCAGGATTGCCATACTGATCTCATCTCTGGCATCTCACTCACTGCTTTTTTATCTGTAATTATGTACTGACATAATTATCCTTCATTACATAGAGTGCATGCTGTGCACACACAGACAGGAAAATAAACTATGCAGTGCAGCTGGGGCATGCTTTATTCTGTCCAGAGGTAAAATTTAGCCACCATCATCTGTGTTTAACTATTGAGTGTAACAGACCAGTTAGGGGATTGGGTTTTCTTTTTTGGGATAGAACTGTCCTGGTGTTGTGGTTTGCAGTTCATCCATAAAGCTACAAATCGTTTACATGTCTTCAATATTAAAGCATCTTCTGAAACAGGTATGATAAAACTGCTATCACTGAAGCTTTCTGCTTGGCTCAAGGTGCTTTCCCATGTCACCTACGTGTATTTATTTCTCCTTTGCGAGCATATCAATAGACAAAATATACCATCTTAGGCAACTGAAGTATAGTAAACTACTTCTTAAGTCATCAGATGGAAATCAGTCAGTTCTTTACGCGGTGAGTAAGAGGGGAATAAGGATAAGGATTCCTGGCCTGAGGACTGCCACACACCCACACACTGCTTCATCCTTGGGTGAGCTTTTAGAGAAGAGAGGAGAGGAGAGGAGAGGAGAGGAGAGGAGAGGAGAGGAGAGNGGAGAGGAGAGGAGAGGAGAGGTGGCACAAGACGTTTGGCCGCACATCTCCCGTTAAGGGCACTGAAGAGCAGTGCTGCTCAGACGGGCTCACCCGCCGTAACCAGGTCTATCGCACCTTTCGGATGTGGCAGTTGGTGCTGGCAGCAGGCCAGGATCCGTGGTTTACGCTTAATGCCCAGAGGCTCCCACGCAGTGTTCACAGCGCTATTATCGCCAGGCTTCTAACTGTACCTTTCTTGATAGGTCACGTGCAGCTAGCTTTATTTTATGTAAATGAGGAATAGAGCCTTACCTTTGATCTGAGGAGTCATCACGAAGCAGTCTGACAGAGAAGTCGGGTAAGGATCGTGGTTTATGAGTGCCCTGGGTGTGCTTGGCTCCTCAGATCACAAGCTGTGCCTCCCGCTTGCAAACAATTCCGACGGCTGATGCCAGTGGCCTTTCGTCGGCGTATAGGCCCTTCAGTTAACCAAGCCATTTGATGACAGGAGCTTATCTGTCCAAATCTGTTATAGGTCAGTGATATAAATACTAATCTTTTTAGTATCTTGGTTCCTCCTTAACGTTTCTGCCTTTCATCTTCCCTATTGGAGTCAACCTGAAAAAGAAAGGGATGGTTCCTGGTGTTGTAAAAATCTCCTTTATAAGAGCTGCGGATGTGAACCTTTATGTTTGATACTGCCCAGGAAAGGAACTTCTCTGTTGTCAAGAGTTGGCTTTCCCATTTAAATCAGCCTTCCATCCTGCTGCCAAGTGTCACATTCCTTTGGATTTTTTTTTGGATGAATTATTAGACCATACTGGTTTGAACACTTACTAAAAAAAGGAGGCAGGGCTGTGTTTTCATTTCTTGTATTGTTCTTAGCAAGTTGATATGTTCCACAAATAAAAATGTTCTTTGTTTTATGCAAGACAGCAAAAGAGGTTGGGAGGCTGAAGCTCTCCAGAAAATCCCACAGGAATTTGAGTCCAGTGCTGTGATCTGGCCCAAATGCAGTGCTGCTGGTAGGAAATAAAGATCCCCATTGTCTCCTAGCTGCTGATGTTTGACTGAAGTCTAATCTGAGCCCTCCGCTTCCATTCCCGGCGGTCACCTCTGGACCATATCTCAGCTTCCAGGGAGCACACAGTCAGGAGGAACTCATCTGCAGAAGGTTTCATTCTTAACAATGCACATGCTAGATAAGAACTGTTCACTCATTCAAATTTGCCTTGAAGAACATCTCGCTCCCATGACTGCTCTTACTTTCCATGAGCGAGGATGGCAGATTGCAGCCCACCACCTGGTTTTCAACCTGTCTAACATCTGGAACATGAAGAGTGCAATTGCTTCACCATTGCAGAGCATGTGTGCGCCAGGAGTGAGATGCCTTATGACTGATTCATATTTTGATAGTGCTGTATTTTATGTGCTATATATCAGGTTTTGGCACCATCAGAAAAGTTCTAGTCAAACATTTTTTTGTGGGAGGCAGAATAGGAGGTGAATGGAAAGACTACTTTCCCCTGTTTTGCTCAAAGGAATGAAGAATACCTACCATAAAAGAAGTGAACTGCCAGTTCACAGAAGTGTAATGCAGTTTGCTTGTGGCTCTGCCTTGCACTGAATTCAGAAATGCTAAAAACTCTTAACTTTTGTCTTTTAGAATTGAGACAAGCTGTGTAATATTTACGTCCTTCTTTAACAGATCAAGAGAGTGAGTCATACTGCTTATCTCACATTGAGGTCCCTGGCAGCATGATTTGAGGCATTGTGCAGTGTCACATTGTTCAGAATAGGCTGGGAGATTCAGCACAGGAGCTGACACTGGAAGACCAGTTCCACGTGTGAGTGCTGGGTAGACATGGTACACACTTACAAAAAAAAAAAATCCTGCTGTGTCAGAGCCGGAAATTCTGGCTTATGCTCTTTATTAAATTAAGGAATATTATTAAAAAATGGGGAGTTTGGGTGCAGTTTTTTTTAAAAGAAAGTTCTGGGCAGAAAAAAAAACAGCTTCAACTTGACAAGTGAATGTTTCTTTAAAGCTTTGCACCTCACCTGTAACAAGACTGGTAGCAAATTGTACTTGAAAGACTATTTTTATTTGATACTTTATGCTATTCCACCAGATGAATGTATTACTGGTCACTATACCCAGCAGAAAGAGCTGAAATAAAGCATGGAAACTGTGCATTGCTCTGGCCTTGAGTACTCCTCGGACACAGCTCAGCATCCATCTCTGTCAGTGCACCTTAAACTGAACTTTTGTTCCTATTCCTGCCTGCTCTTGAGATAATACTCAGTGACATTGCTGTAACTTTATTTGGGGAGGTCTAATGTCAGTCAAAGAACAGGATGCTTACACCTCCAAAACACTATGAGAAAAATGCCAATCTGTATTTTTAAGAGAGGGGATGCGGAGTATGCCATTTTCTTCATAATGAAGGAATTAAAATTACTTATCTGATACTTCTGAATTTGGGAGGATTGAAGGAATATTTCAAATTGGTCGTGTTGCTTTGCTCAAGGACAATTACATTATTTTATTACTTTCCACACTAACAGAAATTTTTACATCCTTTTGTAGGATGGAGTTTTAAACCAAAATGAAAAGCAAACAACCTTAAGCAAACCAAGGTGTTGATGGTGGGGAGAAATGAATGTTTGGGGATCTACTAAATATTTCCGAGCCACTGTCATTTACAGGCTTTGCTTTCCATTGACTTACGACACAGGGGTTTATTGCTCTCAGCATCAGGATGACACAGACTCTCCCAGGCATCTGATAACTAGGGAGAATCCTTCACTTACACACATGAGCTTGCATGCATTGCATACCTTACATATGTGGTCTTGCAAGCTGTGATACAGTCCTTCCTGAATAGCTGCAATATATCTCAAGACAGAAATAACAGCTGAATGTTGCACAGAAACTTTGGCTACATCTACATGCATTGCTTAGAAGTTTGTCACATTTAGCATGTTAGGGGTTTGTCACAGTGATACTCTGGGCTTTACACTGAGCTCTAATTCTGGATCTATTACAAGTTCCTCTTGCCTGGGCAGTGTATCTCAAAGTTTGCCTTTACATCCATCACCTTACTTGTAATTAACTCTGTATTTGGAGTGCAGTGCACTTAATGATGGAGACCACCTGGTAAAACCCACACCAATTCTTTCACATGGGGGACCTTATCTTGGGAAACTGACTGCAACCACACATCAAGACAAGTTTATATCTTCAAAGACAAGTTAAAATCTGCAAAATCTGTCATGAGAATCCCTCGGTGTATGCTTATGCTCGCTCCTCTGTCTGACCTCTGCAAATCAATCCCAATAGCAGCCTAGAAGGACTGCTGGTATGAAACATTCACCAACATCCCCTCACTCCAATATGCATCTTCAAAAATAAATACAAATTTAATATTGGTAGCAGAATATAAGCCTTTTTTTTTTTTTTTCTAAAGGAACAAGGTAAAACTTCTGAGAATCTAGTTCTCAGGCTTGGCATGTACCTACAATCCTGCTCTGGCATACCAAAGTTTCTAAGTGTGTTTTTCTCACATGAAGGGTTATATGCTAAGAAATATGCCCCCAGAATCCTTAATTATCCAAATTCAAACTGTAGAACTTAGTGGTTGTTCCATGAGTGATCATTTATGTTTGCCCACGAGCAGAAGCACTGATGCCTGGAAGTTGGCTGTTTAAAAGATTCTCACCTTCACTCTGGCAAGAGTTCAAGTAACTGTATCGTTAACATAAGATTTCTTTTTACCTTTTATTTTCTTCTTGCTTCTCCCTTTTCCGCCCATTAAAACATAAGGACAGCATCACCTCAGAGAATAACTTCCATGCTGTTTTGTTGTCCCCTATTTCTTTAAGTTGTGGTCACCAAAAGCAGTCCTGACCTCATCTGAACTTTGATTCAGCCTCAGGTTTGGACAGTCCATTTACTGAGGAGCCAGAAAGAGTACATAAACAAAAAGGCACATTCACAAAAGAGGAATTACATTATTCTCCGTAAAATTCACACTGATATTTTATTTTCAGTGAATATTTGGATATTCCCTTTAAAGTAAGACCCAGAGCTTTTCCCAGCTGTGAGGCAGTGAAATACTGTATGACACAGATGCCAAGATGTCTTCAGAAATAGAATGCTTGAGTCCTCCTGCTGTAATGGCTCCATCTTCAGGGATGCAATCAGTTGAGCTTTCTAGGTAGGTTATCACTTTGATGCCCCTAAATTCTCACTGCTACCTAAGCTTGGTAATAAAGTCCAGCAAGAAGGCTTCTAAACTGCAGTCTGTTCTACTGTGGGAACTTATCAGTACTGCCGCCTCTAGTACCAAGCCCAGACTTGTCAGCAAATCACTTCTTTTGGGAGTCCTACACACTGGAAAGCAGATTTAGTTTCATTATTGTCTCCTATGAAACCAGGGTGACTCTTAGTCCCAGGAAGAAGTAGGTCGTATTAGAGAGGCTAACAAGATTATGACCAGTTCAGTAGGACATTCAGGAGGCCACAGATTTCTCCCATGTTGCAGCTGACAAATGCCCTGCAGCATATTTGAAAGTGCTGAATGTCCCTGACAAAAGCAAGACTTAAATTCTTGTTCCTCGGGCACACACCTGCTGTCACCTTGAATAATAAAAAGAACATACAATCTCATAATGGGGTCCAGAGAGTCAGCAGAAAGACTCTACAGAATAGTCCACATTTTACTCTTTCCTCATCTCTTCATTCTTTACTTGAAATTCCCAGCATCCTCAGTGGGAGTTGTATGTGCGGGATGCAGGGCTGGGCACAGACCGCAGTCCCTTCCCTAAATCTTCATCATCTGTCCTAACAGCAGCAATTACATCCTCTCCACTGCCTCTAGAGGGTAGAGCAATCATGAGTCTCTAGCAGGGCAGGCAGGCTGAACACTGCTATTTCAGTCTCCTAAAAGCTTTAAAATTTCCTTAGCAACCCTGCACAAAAACTGCCCGTCAGTGCAGCCAGCCGGCAGACCTGGGACTGGTGATACAGCAGTTTAGCAGCGCTTTGCCAGATTCATCCCACTCCAAACATATTCATAGCAGTCTCATGGAAGTCCCAGGACTGCTTTGGCAGCAATTGTGCAGGATAAATAAAGCTCCCATTGTTGCAAATGACTCTGCTTTCAATTGCATGGGAATCCAGGACAGCAGAGACTTCTGACTGATAAAGGTTAGCACATTTGTACTACTTTTCTAGTAACACTGGGCTGGAACCGATGCACTAAATAGCACCTTTTGGGATTTATTTTGGGGCAGCTTTCAGCATTTTTTAAGCAGTTAAGTCTCCTTGACAGTTTTTGTTTTTTGTGTCACTGCACTGCCATTTGAACAAGCATGAGTTAATGTATTCTCAGCCATAGATATGTCTGGATCTCCACATAAATAAGGAGGGAGTCTTTGGCTCAAAAATCTTTGGGGAAGAGTGGATTATATCATGGGAGCATATATATCATGTTGAGTAGAAGAAACAGTGCTCTTTTTATTCTATGCTTTGATAGAAACTCTTTTTATAGTTGAGGATGAACCGTGTATGTTCATTTAAAGTAGTCCTGATCATGACCTCTGCAAGTATTCCTGAAAACTCTTTGAATTTCACCAGCTATAAATATTCCTTCCATAGCATAAGTTAAAAAGACCTGATGCGTCTCCTTGTATGCTACCTTAACATTACAATACGCTTATTTGTCCCTCCAGCAGTTTACTGAACTTACTGCTCCTGAATATACAGCATGTACAGAATAGAGATACAACCTCTTCAAAGACAAAAAACAGTCCATCTTTATTTGCTTAACTATCTTCCTCCTAAAGCTTTCCAGAAAGTGCATGTAACTTTCCTGAACCAGAAATTTCCCAATAATAGATACCTGAATAATTAGTGGTTTTACTGAAAATTTACTTCCAGCAATTTGGTCTGCCTATATGGCACATGGGTTTTTTTGAGCCTAATCAGATCTCTGAAGGCAGTTTATATAAATCAGCCTCAGGATGGTAATATGATAGCAGCAGAGCTTGTTTATAACACAGACTTCTACATGGTGCAAAGTCTGAGTTTGATGGTTTATAGCAGGCAATGAAAAGGCATGCCTCTGCCTTGCCCTTTGATTGTTTTGCTGATCCAAACCATTGAACGTTGCAAAAAAAGTCCACAGCCATTTTTTCTAGAAGTTTAATTCACTGTGTTACAGCCTGTAGAATAGGAAAAAAAAAAAAAAAAGTATATAATAAAGTTAAGTCATTCAGTTTTTCAGAAGTTTAACCTCTCTCACATGGGCCGGAGTTAGAGTGTAAAAGCATATAGGTGCTTCTCTATGCCAGCACAGTAACAAAATTCACTGTGGCATACCAAAGTGATGGTCCCCAACATTTTGCATCCGAACCCAGCCATGCAAAAGCTAATTGCCTGCGTGCTTGCAGTCAGCGAGCTCAGCCAATCCGCTTTCAAAGAGGAGGCAAAAAGTGGCACTGGGACTGCGAGCGAGTTGTTTGTTTTCCCACTCCTCTGGATGCCAGACTTCTCAATCTGCCAGCAATTTGGGGAGGGAGCGATCCCCAAGGGAGGAGCAGGGAATGGATGGAGGAGGCTGCTTCCTTCGCTCTTTGCAGCACCGCAACCCATTGAGAAATAAGGGAAGAAAGACAAGAATTGTGTTAAAATATAGTCAGTTAGGGCTAAGGTGGCTGCATAAGGAAGAAATGTGTAGCACTCTATTCAAGCAACATATAGAAAAATCCAATCTTTGGGGCCTCACTGTCAAATTTGACTGAACCTGGCAACAGAGTTTTTGACAGTAACAGTGTAGCTATACTGATATATTGTCCTGTTTGGTATGCAACAATGTGAGGCTTGAGGAAATGAT
This sequence comes from Anseranas semipalmata, assembly GCA_013399115.1. Lineage (NCBI taxonomy): Eukaryota > Metazoa > Chordata > Aves > Anseriformes > Anseranatidae > Anseranas > Anseranas semipalmata. The sequence goes on from VXAA01000504.1 coordinate 374,625, forward strand.
TTTAAAAGTATAACAAGAAATTAAAATTTAGAATTGTTATTTTGGTGCTGACCTTGTTTATTAGAGTGGGAAACAAATTGCAGAACTCTTCATTTTTTACCTCGCTGCCCTTTCCCCTCTGTTCTTGAAGTAGCTGGCATTTCTTCCTGCTCATCAGCAATGTTGTAAGACAGTGATAACCCTGGCAGCAAATTATTTTGGGAGTGGTAGTCTGAAATTGTGAATTCTGAATTCCAGGTGCATAGCAGAACCGTTTTGCCTTTCCAGTACAAGATTCCTCTGGGACAAACTGAGATTACCTACAGGTTGCTTTTATCCTTTTGTGCTTCTTTCACCTCTTTCGCCTATTTTTCTGCTTCCCAGATTAAACCATTAAGGCTACCCACTCCTTCAAGGTAAGATTCACACTTCCCAACAGGAATGCCATAGATATTTGACACATCTCATTTTTTGGAACCACTCCTGCAGGGCATCTGCAGTAGCTAATATTTTTGTTTCTAGCATGAGGGTTAAGGAACTGTCCCAAACAGCAGAGACAACACCAGGCTGCTGACTGCAAAACATCACACAAATTCCTTCCATTTGTAACATCCCCATGCAAGTGTCTTTTCCATAGTAAAAGCATTTAGCAACAAATACAGGCCACAAGGAGTTTATTCATGTCATTGTTTAATATAAGAAATGCCATACACGAACATCTAGTAAACTACAGATTTTGTTAAATGTCACCAAATGTGTTTTTTGAAAAAGAATTGCTACATCTGCTAATTCAAAACAAGATGACAGATCTAGATGGAAAGACATGGTCTATGCTCTTCCTGCTCTAATAGCAGGTCTTCCTCTGTCTCCCTCTGTGTCACTGAGATGAGCCTATTTCGTATAATTTCTGTGGTAATTTTTCTGTACACAAACTCTCAATTAGTACAATAAGTATGTAATTGGTTGTTGTGTTAGTTAATCATGTGGCCAAATAATCTCTCCATAAATAAAGCAGGAAGAATCATACATCATCAATCTAGGAAAACAAATGAAAATAAGATTTTCTACAGAAAGATTTTTAAAAAGACTTAATTCTCAAGAAAAGAGAATGCGCTCTGTAAGCCTTGCTGCTGCTGAGTCTGGCCATCTCTTTCTTGCCTTTGGTGCAGGCTGGTGTTTCCACAATGATCCTTGATTCTGCTCTGGAAGTATTTGCTTGGCATTATGAAACATGCGATTCATTATTTCATTGATCAATCAGTTTTACATTCTGTCTTTGGGAAATGGAAAGAGGTGGATTCAAAAATAACAGGGAAAGAATGAGGAAGCTCCTCCAGGCAGGGACTGGCACAGAGCTGATGGAGCCAGAAGAACAGGAAGAACAACAAAATAAGGACCAATAGGCCTTTCTCATTCGTGCAGGTTATTGCTATTTGTCTTCCTCAAAGTCTCATATCCCCAGAAATGACTCCTTAACCATCTCTTGCTTCCTCCAGTTTCCTCATACAATGTTTTCTGGTGGGAATTTTCAAAGTGCTTTTGAAGAATTAAGCTTTGAAAAGTTCTGGCTTCCCTGATGATTATAACGTGGTGTGGTAATCTTTTTGCAAAAGAATTGATTTATTTTTTCCAAAATAAAGGGGAAGAAAAAGTAATGAACCCGAGAGAAAGAACAGAGGGTGAATGTGGGAGCATAAGCATTGCACAAGGAGCATGTGTTTGCACATGTCTCTGTGAAACAGCAGTTTCCTTGCAGTGCTTCAGACCACGCCAACTATCGGGCAGAAAACCACAAGCTAGGCATGCACCGTTGTACTGCAAAGTGACATGCACATGAAACGACTGTATCTCTCTTCAGAGCTGCACCCTGTCACGGGATCTGGGTATGTGCGTGGGCTTCCCCGCTCTCAGGAACCCCCATCTGTGCTATTTTATCCTTCCCCTCCAGGACTTCCGCCTACACATGGAAATTCCCTTCCCCTCAGGCAATGGGTATGCCTGGGCTTCCACTCCTACCTCCTCCACCACCACAGTCAGCTGTAGCTCCCTCCACTCAGACTCTGACTCCCACAGTCAGTGGCTGTTTCTGCATTGTTCTTGCAACCCTTTGAAAATGAGCTAGGGTCTTTCCACCTGCAGTTTCTCCACATGTTCATCTGCTGTCCTTCTGCTGTGTGTATCAGATAGCTCCTTTACTTTTACGTCTCCTTTGTTGGGGTAGAAGACGATTTAGGATGTCCCATGAATGTCTAGATAGCCAATCCTCAACCTTTTGCTTGGCAGGGTTCAAAAATAGCCTTTCCATATACCCAAGTGCTACACAACCCCCCAAAACTCAGCTCTGGAGTGTAATGAGATTCTCATCTCATTGAAGATTCTCAGCCCTACTTCTTGACTTCTCAGAACAAGATAAATGCAACTCTTTAAAACACTAAGAGGTTTGGGTCCATATAGTGGTGGCTTGGTACTAATGCCCAGCACAAACTGGTGGTCTCCACATCTGGATCAGCTGCTCTGTGCAGCTCCCAATATGAGCAGCAGTTAATGTTTTACCAGTGAGATAAATCAGTCAAGTAGGGCAAAAAATAAAAGAGGATGGGAAGGGGAAGGAAGTCTGACAGAGCAATACAGAAGTTACAAAATCAATATCTTATCAGAGACTCTCCAACAATAGGACAGAGGTGAACAATCTCTTCAGAGCAGAAAATTCTGGTGAGTGGCTGGCCCTCTCCAGGGATCTGTCTGGATTCTTACCCCTGGAGTGTCAGGAGGTGAGAAAAAATAAGATACAACATTAAGAAAAGACATGTAAAGATTGAATTGATAGGGAAAGGAATGGATATAAAAGCAAAGTCATATTTAAAAGAAAAGATGAGGCAACTCACAGTAACCTCCAGCACAGTATTTCTAACTCTGAAAGATGCATGTGAGACTAAAGCAAAACTCAGAGCTAAGTAATGTTATCCTGCAACAGATGAAGTTTCTGTTGTGTTGAACAGCTTGATTCCTATAATCTTGGAAACAATTTCCACAGCACAGGATGACTGAAATAGGATTTCTTGCTGTAGACTAAATCTAAATCATAGAGGTTTTGTAAATGCATAGAGCATGCACCATGTAGCTAGCTTGCAGTTGTCTTGGATGGAAATATCCCTGAGAAACATAGTGGGGGCTGCTTTGCTTCAGATCAAATGCAGTTTGACATGATTTCAAACTTCAGGCCAGACAGGTTATAAAAACAAAATGTATTGGAGCAGCTTAGCAGTTAGACAAGGTATTGGTAGCAAAGCTGCCTGTCATGTTGATACCGAGTGAGACAGTAAGTTAGATGGGCCTTCCAAGTGCTTTAGTTTGCTCAAGCCCTTTACAACTGGTTTCTACAAATAATAATAATAATAGTAATGATAATAATAATAATTAGAAAAGGGCTTTATAAGAACATGCAGGGCAGAAATGGCAAAGTAGCTATAGTCCTGTCTTTGCAGTGATTCTCAGATGAGTCCTCTGCAGCACTATACCATGTAAAATCTAAGAGAAGATATATGATTGATGGGTGAATCTCACTTGATGTCACCAATAAAATAAGAAATCAAAAACTGAGTGGTTCCAAGGAAGCCAGCAATGGCAGACCCCATAAAGACCCTAGAACAGAGCTTTTGGTAGAAGTTTTAAAAAACACCCGTTGCCATATGAACCTATAACAAAGTCTCAAGAGTCTACCTTGGAGTAATTCAGTTTAGGTAAAACTTGGTATTTTTACTTTGAGAAGCCTGACCACTTGGATGTACTGCTTACCATGTGTATTGGGGAAGGTTAGTGCTTTAAGCTTTAGGTTCTGACAGACTAAATTGCCAAAGAATCATCAAATAAAAGTGGCAGTCCACTTGCAGCTGTAGGTCTTTCTAGATTTGAAAACCAGCTAAAGACGACTCAAAATCTTTCGCTTGTCCTGATCTGGGGCCAGAGTTAAAAGACTTGCCATTGTTAGAAAGCTCCTAACAAGGTGAGTTAAATATTCCAACCTCCTGGGACCTGGTCTGTGTTGAAAGATAGCTTTTGCTCCTTCAGCTTCTGCTGTGGAGGACCTCTGGGACTGATCTCCTTGAAGCTATTCAGAAGCATGAAATCCTATTAATAAAAAAGAATTCCTCTTCTCTGCCATGAAAGGAACGCTCAGACGAGTCAGTGAGCTAATACTTGGCAGAATCTTCCAATTTGATGGTGCTAGTTTTTTGGGCCTATGAATGGAAATATGAAAAAGCTATCCCATTCAGCTAGTAGAAGCACCAAATTAATGCTTTTGTAGAAGATACTGCATAACAAGGTATTAAAGAAAAACTTCTTAAATTTATCAAGGCACCTTGAGCATTGAGGCAAAAAGTAAGATGAGTACCAATAATTGCAGTCTGCCAAAATACTGAAGTAGCCTCCAGAGAAGCCAGGCAAATCAAGTGTCAAAGCAGGTTCCTACATGCATCATATCACTCAAAGCAACAGCCTTCAACATTGGCAAAGCACTGATGATTCTGCAAGGACCTCCTTTGCCAGGTACAATCAGGAAAAAAATGATGAGGGGTATTAAATATAGATACACATATGTTTGGTGAAAAAGGTAAATGATGAACATAGGAATCCTGCTTTTTGATTAATGTAGCAACTGCAGACATCAAGGATCAAACCAAAAAGTTATTGAAAATTATCTTATACTAAGGATCCCCGAACAAGAAGTGAATTCTGACCATAGGCTATCTTTATAAATTATCAACCCAAGGGTTTTCTAAGCACAGCATATCTAAAAAAAATTAAGCTTGTATCTCTCTTTTCTCCCCAAGCCCTACCACACAATACATCAGATTTATTTCAAATGCAATATATCCAAAACTGCCCAAAAGATCCCCACCCCCACGCCCTCAGTTTTCCCAAACAAATTAAATGCTTTATTCTTGCTAAAGAAAAACAACCTTAGCCAAAATGTACCTGAGTGAAAGGACACTTCACTTCCACTACACTGGAGATAGGATGGGGTGCCTTGAAAGCAAGGCATTCTGAAATACTGCCAGCCTGCTTTAAACTGCGATGTTAGCACCAACTGAATGCTTAATGCTCATATTCAAATAACAAAACAGCTTGCATTAAATATAATTAATATTCGTTGCTAAATATTGAGAACAAATAAAGGTACTCAGATGCCACATTTGGCTTTGACTTCACCACTGTGGAAATGTTAATCCACACTCTCATCTTGCCTCCCACAGTCTATTGTCAGTTCTCCTTCTATGTTCTTTAAAAGCCCAGCTTCCTAAACTCCCCTAAATGTAAACGATTGCTGATAATAGGAAGTACAATTATGTGATTCCACCTGCAAACAACTCTACCAGTTTCAGTTCCATTTCAGGATCGCAGTTAAATTCATCCTTCCTATTTTTATGTCTTCAAATGGAATTGCCCCAGGGAGCCTTCCAGATGTTTATCTCTGTGCTCCCAGCCCTGCTCTTTCTATTACTCTAATTGGTATCTTCCTCCTCTCTGCAACAGCACAATTCTGGCATTGCTGGTGTGAGGAACTCCTCCTCCACAGACCCCACATATAGCAGCAGTTTTCCAGCAATTAATTCTCACTCTCTACTCAAATATCTGTAGTGATTGTTGCTGTTTAAATAGTCCTCTGAAAGTTATCTTAAAGAGAAGGAAAAAAAAAACATCTAATTTGTTTCTTATCGATTTATGAAGAAAGAGCGACGATACCTTTTTTATTCTGTCCTGGGTTTTTGGCTTGCTTGTACTTTGAACTCTCCAGCTTTGCTAGCTGGCACAGAGCATAGGAGAACCAGAACGATGACAACGACAATGGGGTCTGACATCTGATCAATCAGAGGGCAAGGGTCTCTAATCAAACTTTCTTCCTCCTACTGAACTCAAATTCCTAATAATAGTTAGGAGACAACCTTATATTGGAAAAATTCAACATTCACGTCCTTATCAAAAACTAGAGGGCTTTCACTTCAGCAGTTTCTTGTGGGAACAATGAAGCTTCATAATTCTGATATTCCTTTCACATACATACAAAAACTAAATGGAGAAAAAGACTTTTGTCTATTTTACTGGGAATTTATGACCTGAAATCAAATCTCAAGAGACTGAAGGACACTGCATTGCTTCTTGGATCTGTCTGCACAGAACTCCCTGCAGTATCAGGGCTCACACTTGAAAGTGATAGAAACAGTCATGTCTTCTAGGACCTAGTTTTATTCATTGGAAAGCAAAAGGTGTATCTTCCAACATTTATCTTTAAAAAGTTTATTTCTGTTATTAGATTCACTTGTTCTAATTTATTCCCTCTCTAGGATCTTTTCTCTACTGCTCAAAACAAAAAGATTAATTCAACCAATGCTAGAACATTCATTTGAAGTAAAAATCACAATGCAGATCTCAGTTGCCCTTTTTATTTAAACACTGAAAAATTTTGTGAGGTTTGCTTGTTAAACACGTTACGAAAATAATCTTCAATACTGGAATCTGATCCATCCATGCAGACTCCACTGACTTCATTGGGTTCACCCGGGCTGATCGAATTGCAGGATCAGTTCCTACATCCATACTGAACTCTGCCAGCTTGTAAATGCTACATGGAAAAGAAATCATATCTACTCCTTACTATATGACAGATAATTCTAATATGATAACAATTCAATGTAGCCCTAGCATCACCTATGCTTACGCTGCCCCAGACCTGTTTTCACAGTTTGTTAAACCATCAGGGTAAAGTGAAGACCTGGGTGAAGAGGAATCAGTGGCAGAGAGGAGGTAATCATTAATGCCCTTTGATGTCAAAAGTCAAGAGACTTAAAATTTAGGAAAATTGCACAAAGGTGATCAGTTGCTATGCCACAACAGAAGAATTCACCTGATTTCCATCCCACTACTCTGTGCCACCTTTCCATTGATGTGTCCGGTCCCACGACAGCAACGTACATGGGGGTTATGAGGCTGCAAGTGCTTTGCCTGCTGGGGCACACACTGGGAGTATCTGCTCATGTAACTACATATGTGATACACAGATGGCCACAGCAAAGAAACCATCACTTTTTCTAAAACAAACAAACAAACACACCAAAACAAAACAAACACACCAAAACAAAACAAAACAATCAAACAAACAAACAAAAAAACACCATGTAACCCATTTCTGCTTCAATTTATTCACAGCTCACATTCTGGCTCTGACAGTGAGTTAGTTGGTGTATACCTGTGGTGTACAACAAGTCACTCAATCTTTTCCTGCCTGTTTGTAAATATGGTGATCTTAAGCACCTCATCTCCCTTACAGAGAAGGAATAGAACAGATTATTCAAACACCACACTACAAGCATTTTGAGAACCAATGTGGGTCAAGGTGCTTCGGCAGAGCAATACATGCTGCATGGGAGGCATCAGTTTTCTTACTGGCAACCCCTATCTTCCACTAATAATAAATTCACTTTAAAAAGGGCTGTTGCAAGTATACCTAATTTCATAGATACTTTTCAACTTCACCTTCTGCCTTCTATTCAGAGTAAGACACAACTTTCATGGTTAGCCTTAGCTGATTAATTACAGTCGCACAGAAAAAGATGAACCCGTAAAGTGCCTTCCATTCCTTATTTTACTTGGGAGGTATATCACTGGTAACACCTGACTCACAGTTTACTGTGGCCAGTGAAATTTGATGAGAAAAAGGAATCACGTGACTTTTCAAAGATTGGGTCACCACCTAGCAGCTTAAATGTAAACACACAACTTTTAGCATAACGGGCTAGTTTTTATTGTGAAAATTATTATTATTTTTTTAATAGCTATGAAGTTGTATGTCTTGACTCTCTGTGAAAGTCATATGAAGGATGTGGCTTTGGGAATCTGCTCAAAAATATACCTTAAATCATGTAAAGCTTTAAACTATGGGATGCATTCAGATGTAATGGATTTCCGACCTTTTATTATTAAGGAATAATGATTTATATATCTCCTTCAAAGATAATGGTCGTTCAAATAAAGATAAATCATCAAACCAAAGATCTCTGAATTGAATACATCTTTAAAAATTTTGTAATTATGTATTTTATCCTATTTTCCTGTGAAAGCAGAGCTTAAGTTATGGCACAGTCTGCCTGCCTGTTGGATGCTAAAAATAAATAAATAATGAAGGGGTAGAAGACTGAAATATTAAACACCTGCGAACTTTGTGGGAATTGCTGGCTAATTAAAGAACCACAGAATAATTTCAGTAGGAGGGGACTTCCAGAGGTCATTGGATCCAGACCTGAGAAATACTGGGGTTATTTGGAGCTACTTGTCACCTTGTGGAAAGGAAAAAGACGAAAGTCCAGAGTTATTGCAGGATTTTGAGGGTTAGAAAATGTGGAAAATACATTCATAGGACATGAGATGCTGTCCATCCCACCAGCTGTGCACCAAGTTGTTACAGTTAAATACATGCATTGCAACCAAAAAATTACCCAGTTTTTCCATGCAATTCTGTACCTTTAACAACTTTTTCTGCCTATTGCCTTCCTGTCTCATGTGCTCCAGGAGCCTCAGGATTATTTTCTTCCCTACACTCAGCTTGAAGGTGTTCACAAGAGCAGCTGATTGCCTGCTTCAGTTGGAAGGTCTCTTCTTTGAAATTGTCTGCACTCATCCAGAGAGCTCAGGACATTTGATTCTTTGACTCCCTAAATAAGGTGTCCTGGGATCCACCTTTCTCTCTATAGATTCAGTGCAAGCTAGACAGTATGAGCAATGTGGCAAAGCATCAGAAGGACCATGAACAAGGGAATGGAGAGTTTCTGGCAACAGTGAGAATATTTTAACTTACTTTTATCACTGTAGTACCAAGTGTCTCTGATCTTGGAAGAAGCAAAACCGTGAGACCAGAAGAAGCTGCCTGAGTGGGGAAGGCAGCCTCCGGCACACTTAAACTCTGCCCTTGTTTAGGAAGTACGGGCTGGTATAACTGTGCATATGGTCCCATGAGTGCAAACTCAATGTCTTGAGGAAGCATGTTGCTGGCACTGGGGCACATTTGCATTAATATATATTAATCCAGAAACATAGCAGAATAAGCTGCACAAGTGGTAACCCCAGTTTTGCTGGTTTAGTGCATCTATATTAAGGGTGTGTGCTGGTGTAATTGCCCTTCTGTCATTACATGGTTATAAATTTCCTTAATTATAGACATGGCCACCTGCATGCATTATAGAGCACCATAAGTGGTGCTGGAAATGTAGAACCTGGCCAGGAGAGGACGTCTGTGCTGAAGCCAGGGCAGCGAACAGAGCCAAGCGGGAAGCAAGATTTCCTGAAGCAGCTGAAGAGGAAAACCAGCAGACTGGCAGAAATGCTCCTGGTGCAGCTTATTCTGCCACGGGGCAGAGGACTGACTAGACAGCATCCTGCTTTCCTTCAGCCCAGTTTTCTGTAGGTCCCTCCTACAGTTTTCCCTGTGGTGGCCATCTGAAGCCTGCAGAAGACGATGGGTACCCTGTACAGTGGCCTTTCAGAGCAGGGGGCAGCAGCAGGGCAGGACGAGCCTCCTTGGCTCCATCACAACCAGGATCTCTCACCTGGAGGGCAGACACGCAGCAGAGACACGGGGATGTCTGGTTCAGCACTCAGCCTGGCACTCAGGCAGACGAACACTGGCTTGCGAGTGTTTTAAAAATAAACAGACTGAGTTGGATTTATTTTTAATTTCAGTGAGGCTCGGGAGCAGGTCAGCTTCACAAAATGAAGCCCATTTCTTCAATGGCATTTTAAAGATGATAGCGCCTCTTTAACTTCATCTCTCATTACGATGACTAATGTGGAGGGAATGCCGGGAGGCTGCAGCCAGTCTGACAGCCCTACTGACCCAGCCGAGTACAAAACACGGAATCTCTGCCTACTAATCTGCAGCTTGGACCTGGAGGACAAAATCCTTTGCTCAGGTGCAGCTTCACCAAATTCCCCAGTGCTTTGTGTGGGCATAAGGGCCAAGAGGGACTGTATTAGTTTACAGGATAGAGGCCTAAATTTAGACAAGATTCAGTAAGTGGGTGTAGGAAATGAAAGGAAGGAGTGAAAAAGGAAGGACAAGAATAAAACTTATAGCAATGGCTACATAGACTATATTCATCATGTCCCTGTTGGTCATCTTCATTTTTTTTTTTTTTTTTTAATATCTGTAACCCTTGTTGGGTGTTTGCCCAACCCTTCCACATAAAGAACTGACTATCAGAACTGCAGTAGGCAGCCATCATCTGGAGAGGGATGTGGCCATTGAGGATGGAATGTGCAGTGCAAAAATGGATTTCTTAAGAAAATAGAAGGTATTTAAGCAACAGCTGGATAAATAAGTGATTGGATATCACTGCTGGAGTAGAGGTGGAGTCAAATGCTGGCAGTGATGATATGGCCAAGTGATTATAAACAAGGTGACCATCCTTTCCTTTAAAGGACAGAGCTTTGGTGTCTTGTACTGGAGAGAGGTGAACAGCAGAATGTTTCACAAGGGAGTGGCAACAGGCCAGAAATACTTTGCAGAAGTATGCTTCATGTAGTTGGGATAAAATGTTAGCATATGTTGAGATCTGGACTTCACCTTAGGCTTGGCAATTGATAAGATTTGTATTTCCTGTCCGGAAACAATCAAATCACAGTGCTAAAACCACTGTCTGACTGTGTAAAATGCTTACCACATAATTATTTCAAAAATGCATTTTAGATGATTATACACACAAAATTTATTTCCTCTTAAATATAAGTACCTGAATCAATTTTCAATAGATTTTTTTTTATTCATAGCTATTTTTACACATCATAAATTACACATTTTCACGTTTTTTCAAAACATTACAAGATACTTAAGCCAGCATTGTATCTGGACTCTGAAAAATTAACTTAAATTAGGAATATACAGAAAGGGCACTGCTTGATTGTGATATTCCATCTTCATAAACTGATGATACATTGTTCCTGTGTCCAGTTAATGACAGGAAAATTCCTGCCCCTCTCTTCCACACTGCCCTCTCCACAGCAAAGGATTTATGCAGATGCCTTTTGCCTGATTTCTGCTCCTCTATAGCAGTAGGAGAATCCAATGACTTTGGAAAACTTAGCTGCCTTAAAATGAACTGAAATGCAGAGAAACTTTCGTATGTAAAAAAATGTTTTTAATGCTCATAATAACATTGGCTTGCATCTGTCTTTAGAGATGTGTTCCTCTTTGCAACAGTGAAATTGTTTTCCTCAGTTGATCCTTGCCTACAAACCCGCTGTCCGTGGCTGAAGAATCAGGTAATAATCTGTAGCTGTCTTCTCATTGTGACATACTCGTTCATCCTGTATTGGGAATCACTTGTGGAGTAAGGAGAGAGGGATGAGTTTAAACCTGCATATGATTTAGGAGGGTGGAATGGAAGTCATTAGGAAAGAGCAATTGCTCAGGGAGATAATGATAGGGAAAGACTGGAGTGGGGAATTCAGAGTTTAGGACATTAAGAAACTAAAGATCTGTGCATAAATCTCTGTCCTAAACCTGATTCTAACCCTCTCTTTATTGGAAACCTAGGTTTAATAGATTTGCCATTTATTTATTTATTTATTTATTTATTTTTGCCTGGGTCAACAGCAGGAAAAGGTTTGTAAATGATTTTTCATTAAACAGCTTTTGAGAATTGAGAGGAACAACAGGGAAAGTCACAATGTAAGTATTTGGAAGGCAAACTATCAAACTGACTGTTTTTAAAAGCTGATCTTCCCACTAATATCCTCAACCTCCATTATTTTTCCTCTTTCTAGCCCTGGATTTTTACTACTTAAGGCAGGGCTTCAGATGTGGTACATTATTTTCCTGTCCTGCCCACCCTGCAGACTCCTGTGTTGCTGAAAAGGGGCCAGCTGGAACCCAGACAGGCTGGACTTGTCCCCCAGATTGGGTGTGATTTACTCATTTTATAAACTGGAAAAATAAATAAACTTTTAGATCACTTATGCACTTGCACTCAGAGCAGCACTGTCTGCTAGGCCACATTTTCAGTCCCTTCAGGAGGGCCAATCTTGCACGTCCTGAGCACTTCCCTTCAGACTATCCTCCTGCCCCGTTTTCCTGCTACTGTGGGAATACTGTGCTGTTTAATGCCATGCATTACTATGGCCCTCTCTGCAGTCTCCCAACTGCTCCTTCATCCCTAAGTGCATTTGCTTCCTTCGTTGCTCCAACTCTGGACTGTACCGGCCAGGCACTATCTGTTCATCCACACCCTTCCCTTCTCCTTCCAGTACAGGTAAACACAGTGGGCTCTTCCACAGGAGGAACTACGTCCTCCACACACAGCTCACAAAAAGCAATGTGATCCAGGCAAGGAACAGCCTTGTTTACAGCAGATTTCTCTCTTGCCTCTTCCCCCATGTAACACAAAAACATCCCTCACCCGCCTGCCCCCTTTCCACATGCATCGCAGCCCAGGGACGTGCGGGGCACCTCAGACACGGCCAGGGGTAGCGTCCC
>VXAA01000505.1:18365-39258 GCA_013399115.1 Anseranas semipalmata
TCTTAAAAAAAAAAAAAAAAAAAAGCCTCCAAGGAAGCCGCCTGGAGATCCTACAACCTATGTTCTTTCCTAGAGGATTATTCCTGCATGCAGAATTCTCTCATGGACATTTACCTTGCACTTAAGCTATCATTTCAAACTCCTGGAGGTGAATCCCACACAATAAAGGTATAAGGCAAGCAAAAAAAAAAAAAAAAAAGTAGATGGAAAGACAAATCAATTATCATGACAAACAGTAGGAATGAAGACAGCTGAAGATGTTATGTATTACTATAAGAAAATTCCATACTACCATAACAAAATTCCGCATTGAAATAAAATGATACAATTAAATCCACATCAATGGAATAGCATCTGCTCATATCAGAAGGAACTCCATGGATTTTGTTTCCTTTTTCTGATGAACTGGAGAAGAAAGTGTCTTCTTGCAAGAGTCACTACACAATAGTAGATTTATAGTAGATGTACAAATAGAAAATTATGTTTTGTTAGACAGCGAACATACGAAGGCCAAATGCTTTTAACTTACTCATTTGCAGCACAGACAAACAGAATTCCAACTACTTTTAGCTTTCCTGAAGTATAGGCACAGCAGTAATATTCTTTCACAACTAAATGCGAAGTCTGTCCTTGGGCTTCACTGGTTTGGGCCTGGCAATGTCAAGCCCCTTCTCATTCTCATTGTGCCCCTGTTCACTTATCCCAGTGTGGTACGTAGCAGTGGTGTGTTGCTTCTTACAGCTCTGCCAAGTCACTGAAAACTGATGTTACAATTCTGAATTTTGGGGGTCAGGGATAGAAAGAAAAACAAAAGAAAATTTTGGAGCTAGGCTACTCCCTCAGTTTGGAAAAGAAGTAAACTTCATAAAAGAATAAAAAGTGTTTCTCAGAAGAGTAAGCAAATACAAATATCACCCTTTATTATTAGAGTTTTCAGCAACATCAATACCACCCTGCAAAGCAGAAAGCTTTCTGACCATACAAAAATGTGTATTTATTCATTAAACAAATGAATTGCACTATTCAGCCCGTAGTCACTCTGAAAGACCACACAGATCTTACCAGCAGTTAGAGTCTATCAAAGGCTAAAAGACATCTGGAAATGTTTGTATGTTCCACAAGGCAGGAAGTCAAGTTTGGGGGCCCCCAATATAAGAGAAACATTGACAAACCAGAAGGAGACGAGCAGAGGCCACTAAAGCGGCTGGGGACTAGAGCACATGAGGCAGGACGAAAGACTGAGGGGGCCGGGTTTATTCAGACTGGAGAAGCAAAGGCTTCAGGCTGATCTAGTCACTGTATTCATCTACAGAGGGGACCAGGAGAGGGGACAGAAGACAGAGCCAAACTCTTTTTAGAAGTGCACTGCGAAAGGACAAAACATCATGGCCACAGCTTGCAGTAAGGGAAATTCTGACTAGCTATAACGGAAAAGAAAATTTACGATGAGCATGGGTAACAGCTCAAATAGTTGTCCAGAGAAGCTGTGAAGTCTCCATTCCTCGAAGATTTCAGAACTTACCTGTATAAAACCCTAACTCTGAAATTATCTGCTTTGAGCGGGGAGGTGGATTAGGTGACCTCCAGGGTTTCCTTCCAAATCTAAACCAACTGTATGGTTCTAAGCGCAAAGAGTTATAATGATACCAGGGCATGACTGTAAATCAATGTACTGTATCAGTGAATTCATCCTGCTCCCTACTTTATATCTAAAATCATTACTGTAGATGTTAGATAGATGCAATTCATCATGCTCTCATGATAGCTTCCTGCAAGGATAACAGTGTAACCCATGATGAATACATACTGCTGTGCAAAAACAAACCTGTACACACACACAGCTTTTCATTAAAAAAGTTTAAAAAAAGCTTTAAGTTTCAAGCCTCTGAAGCAGCAAGAAAAAAAAAAAAAGAAAGTGTTCCATCTTTGAAAACCTTCTATTTCCTTCAGCATTTACCTTTAACAGTCCTTCCTGTCTGGCTGAAGTTGACTCTTAGATAAGAAGTCCAGGCTACGAGCCCTTTGCGTACAACCTGCTCTGCTGCACAGCAACTCAGATAGATCAGTGGACTTCAGGGTAGGGAACACAGATGAAAGACCTTAGCAAGGTCAAAGTATGAATGCAAAGAGTCTTCAGAGCCAGGCGGGGAGTCTGAGAAAGAGTCACGACCGCGCACAGCTCAGCAGTACAAATGTCAAGCAGTTCATTCCAGCTTGCACAGCCCACACTTTACTGAAAAAAATAAAATTAAATTAAAAAAAAAAAAAAAGAGGAAAAAGCAGAAGCTGCTTATGGTTTATGCTATGGCATCGTGAAGAGTGCTTCGCTTACCAACCTGTTGGATGTCTTCAGATGGCTCTCCATCAGCTTTTCCTGGTGAAGAAGATCCGCTTCGCATAAATATTTAAATGGTATCAGAAGGAGACAGTGAATAGGAATAACTTTCTAAAGCTAGTAACCAAAATGCTCCCTTAAAAAAAGAGAACTTGGACTCTGGTTACATTCCCAGGAAATATTTATATGTACTAAAATAATGTCAATAGAATTTGAAAACTTTTTATAGTCTTGCCTCTCTGAAGACCAGTTAATTTGTTTTTTCTTGGAAGACGAAACATGAGTTTTAAAGCCTCTTCAGACAGAGAAAGACCTGAATCTATGCTTTTCACATTCTGGATCAATACTCTAAGACTTGTACTCTTGATTAGAAGAATATTACTGTTACCACCCCCCATTCCTAGTAGTGAGCATCTGTTCCTGCATTTTTTCCTGAAGCCTCTGCAAAGTAGCACCAAGCATACCAGCTATCACATAAGGCTCCATGAAAGCAACGTGTGCAAAAGCACCTTAAGATTTCTTCTCAAAAACTGATTTTCCTTACCAGCACAATACTAAAAGCACTGCATTTTTCCTTCAGCTGTTACCAGTTTCCTACACTTTATTGAACTCTGCCATATGTAAGAAGATGAACCATGTATTGATTTTTCCTTTGTTTAATAGACTCATGAACAAAGAGGCAGTGATGTTGAAGATGGTGCTTCTGGGAGAGAATGGACATCAGCAGCAGAGTATTTTGAATCATGGCTCTCTTATGGGTGTTTTTTCTTCAAGTTAACAGACTTATCACCACAGCAGCACACTTCCAGAAAGTGCATTCTGCTGATTGCTCCTCACATTGGAGCAAAGGAGAGCCATATGCATCTATCAGTATAGTTTTTCTGCCAACAGTCTAGCACAGCTAATGATCCTTTTCTGCCTCTGTCCCCCTCCCTTTGCTCCTTCATATTTTTTATGAGAGCATACCATCCTCAGTGTTGGTACTTTGTGGCTACTCCTGGTATCATTAATGAGCCCATAAAAACTATTCCACTGCTAGAACTGCCCCAAGTTATGTATCACTGGCAATTTCAGCCTTAGGTGAGCAATCACTTTACCATTATTCAGGGTGCTGTCCACAACTATAACCACAATAGGTTACTTCTTTATTGAACACTTCAAGTCCCTGAGCAATATAAATGGCAGAATTTTCAGCATTCGGCCGTCAAACAATATTCAGTCTCTCTCCTCTTCAAGCATATTTTGTGATGGTGAGTTAATTTAGCTAAGTTAACAAATTCCATGAAGATAGTTCCCTCAAGGATTTTTGCTATTTCTTATTTGTTTCGTAGTACCTTCTGAAGTCCCCAGCCAGACTAGAGACCAACTTTGCTGGAGGCTGTATGAATAAAGTCAAATTGTTTATTAAGCCATACTACCACAAGAGGACTACCACAAATTTTTAGGCTTTGTTTCAAAGACATACTAACACTGCCAATCTTCTTTTGATCCACAGACTAAATAGTTGCACCTGTCTCAGTGGGACCACTCCATTTCTTATCAATATTTAAATATTAAATATTTGCTTCGCTTTGAAATGTAAAAAAAAAAAAACCTCCAAACATTTCACAATGCACTGTTTCAACTACCTGGATTTCTCATCAGAAATTACCAGCAAGCCAAAGACCTTAATAATAATAATAATAATAAATCTGAAACCAATATACATCCTTAGGTTTTGAGAAAATTCTATACATGATGTTTGGAAATTTTTTTTTAGTGGCTTATGTACCTGTATCAAAAATGCCTTCTTTGCCTTTTTCTTCAACACCGATGATGGGCTCTGGGAACATCTGAGTGGTTGCTGCCAGGCAGTTCTAACCATTAAGAAAATTCATCGGCAACAGACAGAAAATTAGAACTAAGTGCAGAGAATGGTGGAAACATCCAAAGCAGGGAGATGGGTTTTACTGAATATTAACATACTGAGAGGGAAAAGGAGAAAGGTCAGAGGAAACAGTGTAAGAACAAAATGTAAATGATTACATATACTCAAGAAAATGGATGAATATCCTTTCACTTTTGGACTGGCAGAAAGCTTGTTTGGAGAAAATTTATGGCCACTGCTGGAGGGCCTTAGGAAGAAAATTTTGTCCCATGAGCACCCTAATGGATTAATCCACTAGTAACCTATAATATATTTAATACTTTGGCCACCAAAGTTTTACTTTGTAGTGCAAGAACGGTTAACACTCTGGGACAAGAGTCTTCCAGGAGAAATCAGACTGGAACCTCAGAAACTTCTCACTTGGTTGAGTTTATTCTTACAAAAAATAACACCAAATGCTAAGTACTCAACAGCTTGTACTTATGCACAGTTTGAGGTTCTCACGCATAGCTGATGCATGCATATTATATGCTCAAGCAGATCTTTTTTCAGGCCCAAGCTACAAAATGGATAGCACAGCGAGAGCAGAGACCCCACCTCACAGTGCTTTGCAGATAGAAACATTCATAATGGCTTTTTCTGCCCCAGGAATAAGGAAGCTATCAGGTTTCTGGACTTCATAATTTCAATATCTAAATCAATAAGGGGTGGGGAAGGAGCCCAGAAGGCATGCCATGTGCAGGGGGAGAGGAAGAACAAAAAGTCTTGAAAAACATTGCACTGTTTGCTAGGAGTGACAGGTACTAATGAATAAAAATGGAAGAGGCACTGGAGAGAATTTTGCAACCCTCATACTGAAGTGTGGAACTGATCCACTGCACTGGATACAGTGAAAAAGATAATACAAATGTGCATAATTTTGACTGTCTAGTGAAAAAATAATATTAGCTACCTAAAAGTTGTTTGCTTGAGTGTCATTCTCCATGAGTTGTGCTACATCTAATTGCTCTAAAACAAATGAATCAAGACATGCTTTTGGGTATTCTGCAGCCTCTTCAGTAATTAATTCAGGCCTCCATCACCTGCATTTGAAAGAGGAACTGAAGGTAAGAGTAGGGGTTTTGTTTTTGTTTTCTGTAGCTTGTCTCATTATGTAACTGAGTGCGAATGAGCCCTTGTATGTACAGTCAGCCAGCAGAACAGAAATGCTGAGCACTAACAGCTGCTACTGAAATTAATAGGAACTGCAGGGATATTGTGACTTTGAGAAACAGCTTATCCTTCTTCAGGAGCCTAATTATAGAAAGGTTTATTCTGGAGCTGCATAAGAAGATGAGGTACTGGTGAGTTTTTTTCAGTTCAGATTCATTTCTGGAGGAGAAAATCAGGCACACTGCCAGACAGGCTAAGTCACAGGCCATGGTCACAGGGGAAAAAGAAAACCTTTCAAGGAGATCAGCAGAGTTTAGATGTATCCCTGAACCCCTTTGTGCACATGGGCAACAGGTCCACAACCAATGAGGTATTCTATGAGCAACACATAACCAAATATTGCAAATGAACAGGCCCAGTCGGGGTTCCCCGTGAGAAAAATCCTTCTTTTATCTATGTCTGTTGCATGCATCTGCCTAGCTAAGATGAGTACGGAGCGTTTGGCATTCAATGATGATGCAAAGAAGATGTCCTATCAAGGGCATTTTAAAGTTTGTCTTTATTCTATCTCCTGTTAAGCACTGCCATCAGAAGGGGTTGAGTGGTTCACAGTGGTCATAGCGCAGGGGTCAAAAGGCCAAGCTAAGCAGCTATAAGCAATTCTTTAAGGAAAGGTTTTAGAGTACAAGAACTGTAGTTAGCACTGCAAAATGTGACATCAAAGAACATGAATGAGTCAAGAGGGAGGTGTAAAATGTGAAGAGATTACTGTGATCTTTTTCAGCAAGTTCTCCTGGGTTTGGACTCCATCCCTTTCCTGGCACAGGGCTCAAGTGAGAAGTAGCAACACAAAATTCAGTGGATTCCCTGACAATGCAAAGCAACTAGTACGTGGCTCAGGTAGTGGAACGCAGCTGTCAAACAAAACCAAAAGGATACTCTGTTGAGACAGAAGATGCAGAACCTGGCAATAAGTTGAAAAAGTTCTGAAGATAAAGGCAGCAACAGGATTGTAAATTGAGACCATCTTCTGCAAATATTGTCTCATGAAGAAATTAAGAGTAGCTGAAATAGCACAATACTCCACCTACCTTATGTGCACTGTGCACAATGGACGATAGGAAATAAACATGCTCTGTGTACTACAAGTCATGTAAGAGTTCTCCAGTAAACCTATAATACAAATGCAGATAAGGAAAATCATTTGATGTACAAGTAAAATATCCAGAATATACAAAAAGTTTCAGATTACTATTTCTAAAAAGTTATTTTTTCCTCATGTATTTTAAATCAGTAGGCCCTGATGTGGGAATCATTCATATTACACATTTCAATGTATTAGAATATATGCAGAGGACAGTGCATTTGAAATCTTTGTAGCTTTGAATTTTAACACATTAGAACCTGAACATTATCTACTCTCATCTTTTGTTTCTTGACATCCAATTTCCCCTCATCCATGCATTCCTGTTATTTCTCATTTCTCAAGAACATTTTAGAAAAAAAAAATGTCAATACAGAAATGAGTTTTGCATAATTTCTTAAATTAAAATCCCAGATAGTTAAACCCACTGGCTTATTACCACTCTTCTGTCCCCGTGTCTTTGTCATACCCGTTCTTTGTCCCTGATTAACTTTAGTAATGTCCCATATTTTCCTGTGTCAGACTTTATAGATATGATTAATATGCAGAACAAATGCATTTAGAAGTACACATCAGAGTATTCTGAAGCAATGTATTAATATCTTATATGAAATGCCTGATCAACTATTGTTTAATACCGAATATTTAAATTTGCCCTCATTTCATGACTGAAGACAGCTTTTTCAAAAAAGTTGATATCGGTTGCTTTTACAGGAAAGTAAGAGCAGATCTCCGAAAGGCCCTACTGGAAAGACAACCCGCGTCAGGGAGCAGCAAGAGCAAGCACCTCCCTGTGGGATGGGCAGCCAGCCGGGCCTGGCAGCCAGGCCCCGTCCCACCGCCCCAGCCAGGAGCCGGGCAGCCAGGGGCGCAGGGCGGCCCCAGACACCAGGTACCCCCCCAGGCATGGGCCAAGGCCAGGCCCGTGGCCCTGTGCAGCATCTCTGGGGCAGGGGCTGGTGGTTCTCGGGGGTGGGCAGGCACAGTCAAGGCTAACAGTGCCCCCAGGGCCATGGCAACTTGCACAACACCATCAGCAAGAGCTGGAAACCAGAGCACGTGAAAGTTTTTGTTTAAAATCATCCAAGTTTCACAGTCGCCTAATAAAATTTTACCTGCTACTTGTAAACCCTGTAACATCTAGATAAAGGTCTTCACATTTATTTGTTTTCCAGTGTAAGAAGTGCATCGATTTACAATGGCTTCACAGAAAGGCGATGTCTCATTGGAGACTAGAGGTAGAAAAACACCTATAAAGCTGAGCAAGGAATATGTGGGCCTGCTGGTGAATGAGGCGTGTGATTTAGCAACAGCAGACACAGATAAGGCCAAGGTATCTAATGTCTTTGCCTAAGTCTTCACCAAGGTCTCCCTTACCTCTGTGATTAGTGAAAGGGGTCATGGAGATCTACTAGCAATGTGTGAGGACTCACTTAGGGATTACTTGAGATAATTCAACCCACGCTAGTCCATGGGATCCAACAGGCAGCATCTGAGAGCGCAGAGAGAGCTGGCCAATGTCCTTGGAAGGCTACCTTCTATTATCTTAGAAAGCTCATGGAGATCAGGTGGTCCCCCATGACTGAAGAAGGGCAAATATTGCATGCATCTTCAGAAAAAGCCGAGAAGTAAACTGAAGGAACTCCACGTCTCGCTTTGATTGCTGGAAAAATCACGTGGAGTAGTTGAAGTTGACTGGGAACAGTCTGTACAGATTTACCAAGCACAGATTGTCTTCTAGGATAAATGACTAGATTCATAGAAGAAGAAAGAGCAGTGGATATTATTCACCTTCAACTTTAGAAATATGCTTGACTGTCTCCCACAATAGTCTTGTATCCAAATTAGGATGCTATGATCTGGGTTGGTAGGCAGCGAGATGGGCAAAAAACTGCTCGCATGATCAGGCTCAGAAGACAGCAGTTAGCCCATCATACTGTACCTGGAGGCTAGTAACAAGTGGAATACTGCACGGTTCAATCTTCGGACCTGTCTTTTCTAACATATTTACCAATGACCTAGAGAAAAGTGATGGTATGCACTCTCAGCAAGTTTGCAGATCACAGAATCACAGAATGGTCTGGGTTGAAAAGGACCTTAAAGATCATCTAGTTTCAACCCCCCTGCTCTGGGCAGGGTTGCCAACTACTAGAGCAGGCTGCCCAGCGCCACATCCAGCCTGGCCTTGAATGCCTCCAGGGATGGGGCATCCACAACCTCTCTGGGCAACTCGTTCCAGTGCCTCACCACCCTCTGAGTGAAAAACTTCCTCCTAATATCTAACCTAAATCTCCCCTGTCTTAGTTTGAAACCATTCCCCCTTGTCCTATCACTACCACTATTAGATGACAATAAATAAGGAGAAACAGTTGAGATCCTTAAGAGCAGGACTGCTGTCAAAAGGGACTGAACAGGCCACCAGGACCCTTATGAAATTCAACAAGGATAAATTCAAAGTCCTGCACCTGGGAAGGAATAAGCCCTTGCAATAATACATGCAGTGGAGTGACTAGCTGGGGAACAGCTCTACTGAAAAGGACCTCAGATAGACAGCCAGCAGTATACTCTAGCAGTAAAAAAAAATAATTCACAGTATCCTGGGTTGTATTATCAGGAGCATAGCTAGTGGATAAAAGCCCTTGTTAGGCCACATCTCAAATATTGCATCCAGTTCTGCCCCCCTCAATACAAGGAAGTCATTGATAAACTGGAGCAAGTTCAGCAGAGTTCAGTGGAGGGCTACCAAGAGGTCAGGGGTCTGGAGCACTTGCCCTGTTAGTAGAGGCTAAAGTAACAGGGCTTGTTCAGCCTGGAGACAAGTAGGCTTTGGAGGAACCTCAGAGCAGCCTTCTAATAGCCTACAAGGAGGTCACAAAGACAATGGAGCCAGATTCTCCATAGCAATGCACAATCAGAAGAACTAACAGCAAGCATGAGTTGAAATGAGATTCAATTGGCTAAGAGACTGGCTAAAAGGAAAAGCTTTTCACGATGAGGACAGACAAGCATTGGAACAGGTTGCTTAAAAGGGTTGTGCAGTCTCCTTCCTTGGAAGTTTTCAAGAAAGAAATGGATAAAGCCCTGAGTAACAAGGTGTGATCTCATACCTGCCCCTACTTTGAACGGGAGATTGGACTAAAGACCTGTGTAGGTCCCTTCCAAACTGAACTATCCCATGATGCTACGATTATACTGACTTTCTAGTATAGAAGGTCTCAAAATTTTTCTAGGTGAAGGTTTGGATTTTTTGCAAGTACTGTCATGACAATACTACAGTTCTTTTCCAGAATATTCTAGATTATATATCCCTTTGACAAGTAAAAATTGGAAATCACAGTTGAATCACAAAATCACAGAACTGTTGAGGTTGGAAGGGACCTCTCAAGATGCCTAGTCCAGTCACCACCTGCTCACGTTCAGTCAGCTAGATCAGGTTGCCCAGGAAAAGCAACATACGCAGAGGAATTTTATATTCACTCTGCTATTAAAGAGAAGTTCCTTCCTTTCTGGAAACCCTTGTTTAAAGAAACAGCATGGCACCTCCTTACCTGGAGGTGAGAAAGCCAATCTGTCTTTTCTCCTCTGAAGAGTAACAAGAATATACTAAGCACTCCTAGCACAAAGCTGGTGAAGTCCTAGGGCTGTGCAAGTCTGGCAGAAGATGACTGAAGCAAAGACACAGATATTTCTTAGGAAAACAGAGTGGTTCTGGTCTCTCGAAGTTCTGATTTAAAATGTCCAAACAAACCTTTCGGGGGTTACTTTATTTTAGCTCATTTAAACCTAACTGCAAGACTCATAGCTGCAGTTAAGAACCAAATCCTTCACAGATCAGCCAAAAATAGTGCTATGGACCCCTAATTTTGGAATTGTCAAATGCTATAGTAGCAAAGTAGATCATGGCTTTGTTCAAACTGAAACATTACCTAGGACTGAATTATAGTTTCTGTCCATCTTAACATAGGCATAGGAGAAAATAAGAAAGCAATGAATTAAACAACATGGGGGCAGGGCTAAGGAGCTTTCCTAAACTTATCTGGGAAAGTGAATTTTAAATATATTAGAGAATCAAATTATTCAAACAGCATATTTCTCCCTCAGAAGAAGTTATACTTTCTCACCTCAAGTGCCCAATGATTTACTTACGAACTTATTAACTTTTAATTTCACAATTTCTAGTCAATATTTCATCCAAAATAGAGAAAGTTATCATTGTTTTTTTAAATATTGTGAGGCTTATTACTTCATTTTCATAACTTAGGGGCTATAAATATAATTAAGACATCAATGAATTCTACCGTGCAATATAATGTTTCCTAAGTGAATTACAAATATAGACTTTATAATACTTCTAGGACCCTCTTGCCAGGTAGCTCTGTTTCCTAAGGTGTCACCATATTCCTGGAAAAATCTTACCTTAGCCAAAGACAAATCTTTAGCTTTATGGAGAGAGCTCTCTTCCTCATCAGAATGGAAGTTCTCTATACCAACACGTCAGGTTATCCCTGCTTCTCCCCTCCAGAGATGAAATGCCTCTGCCTACTGCCAGTAGAACACTGCATTTATGTGCCTTTGTCTCAAAGAGAATATATCTTTTCTCCACCAACACATATTAAGACAAAAGGGCATCAGTATTTGAGAACATGAAGCGACAAGAAGTTCATCAGGAATAGTCAGCAGGGACTTACCTGGGGCAAAGTGACGCTTGAACAAGCCAATTGCTTTCTATGATCAAACAACTAGCTGTATGGACAACAGGAGAGCAGTGAATATCAGGGCAAGGGAGTTATCACATTGAAGAGGCCACACCTGGAAGGCTGTGTTCAGTTTAGGGCTCTGCAGTCCATGAAGGATGCTGAGAAGTTGAAGAGGGTCCAGTAGAAGACTGTCCAGTTGATGGTCAGCACTTGACCCGTTAGAAGAGATTGAGGGAGTTGGGCTTGTTTAGTCTGGCAAAGAGGGTTATATAAGGGTAGGTCTAATAACAACATACAGCTACTTGAAAGGTAGTTACAGTGGAAGAAATTCTTTACTGTGAGGGTGGTGAGGCACTGGAACAGGTTGCCCAGAGAAGCTGTGGATGCCCCATCCCTGGAAGTGTTCAAGGCCAAGCTAGATGGGGTTTGGAGCAACCTGGTCTAGTGGGAGGTGTCCCTGCCTATGGAAGGGGGGTTGGAACTGGAGGATCTTTAAGGTCCCTTCCAACCCAAACCATTCTATGATTCTATGACAATGGAGCCAACCTCTTATCAGATAAGGCAGATGGCAAACCAAGAGCAAAAAGGAGTAGTTGGACTTTGGAAGACTGATGGACATCAGGAAAAATTTCTTCACTAGAAAGATAGTTTAGCACTGGAATACGTTATTCACATAGGTGGAATCTCCATCCTTAGAGGTTTTCAAGATTAGCTAGACAAAAATGCAACTGACTTGATCTAGAGTTTATAACAGTCCTGCTTCAAGCAGAAGAATGGACTAGATGGCCTCCAGAGGTCACTTCCAAACAACATTTTTATGATTCTGTGAGATAAATGACACTGGCCAATGTAACTTGCTTTTCACAGTAATGCTTAGAAGGGTTATGAAATATGCCCCTTGTTCATGAAGTGTCCTGGATAAATGTAACTGCATTTGGGAAAGGACTAATCCAAAATGACAGGATCTCCCTTTACACTATCTACAAAAAGAAACAATGCTACTGGTTTAGGACAATACTTCACCTACTTAGGAACTGGATGCATTTACTGAATTACAAATTAAAGCTGAAAGGCAATTTCATAGGCAGAATGAAGTCTAGAGTTTCATCAGTAAACAGTTTCAAATGCCATTCCCTTTTCTACATAAATGTATCAAACATAGGTTTGTTTTGCTGTTATAAACTTGACACCTTCAACAAAAAAGTGCCAAAAGTGTCTAGTATTTGCTCAGAGAAAATAATCATGAACATTATACCTCAACTTCTTGGCAGCTCTCCCATGAAAATATTTTTTACTTCTTTTAAACAGGACTGGAAGTAGTCTACCACAAAAAAAAAAAAAAAAAAAAAAAAAAAAAAATTAAAAATTAAAAAANTTAATAAACTACAAATTAAAAAAGTGAATTTAAATCTGTTAGAAAATAATGAGATACTGAATTTGATTCATGTTTTTCAGTGTAAGTATGGTACAGTGTTACATTCCCACTGACAGGTAATAAAAATGTACCACTGAATTTGGCTTCTCCTTCCTGACTATGAAGGAAACTCCTGGCTATGATGCCCACACTTCCAAGCTGTCTTTCAAAAAGCCTGCCTCCTACCATGAACATTATTTAATATATACATATTCCAGTGTTATGCCAAATGCATAAATGGTTTATGCTGATTATTGACTATTGATTCCAAATATCAGAAAAGTGGAATTTTATTTGTAAATTGCATTAATTGGTAGCACCTGCATCATACCCTAAAAAAAAAAGTTTTCTTTTTTTAATCATTGCACTAAAATCAAATCACTCACCTTCAACAAAACCAATGAACTATTTAGTACTGCTTCTGCAACTATTTGGTCTTACTGAGTGCAACAGTATATCTAGCTACATATTGAGAGCATACATGGATAAAGAAAGACAATTTGTAGTGGAATTATACAATACAAAAATGGCTCAGGGACAAA
This sequence comes from Anseranas semipalmata, assembly GCA_013399115.1. Classification (NCBI taxonomy): domain Eukaryota; kingdom Metazoa; phylum Chordata; class Aves; order Anseriformes; family Anseranatidae; genus Anseranas; species Anseranas semipalmata. Next base: position 31,517 of record VXAA01000505.1, read on the forward strand.
TTCTGGGAAGTCACAGAGAATACTCAACACTGGCAATGGATATGTCTAGATTAATAAATTAAAGGAGGGCAGGGCAGGTGCTCGAATAGCAGCATGCACTCTTCCGTACCCTTTCACTGCTAACGTACATACTCCATCAACAGTTTTGGCCAAAAGAATTAGTACTCTCCCAGACAGTGGGAGACTGAATACAGTCTGCAGGATAAGACAGATCGAGGACTGTGTGTTGTGGATATGAAAATACACTATTGTTCATTCTGTTGTCTACCATGAGCACAGCTCTTGAATCTACAAGAAAGGACAAGCTAACCACATTCTCCTGTACCCCAAGATCAGAAGTGACAGCAAAACCCCAGGTAGTATCGGCTAGTAGCAATGCAGGCTGGCTGACTCCAGAATCAGTTCTCCACTGCTCTTTATTCTTCAGCATATATTCACTATGGCACTTAACTGCTCTTTCAAGGAGCAATGGGTATGCCTGGCATTCACTACTGTAACCACAGCTCATGTAGGCGTTCATGACAAATCCAAAATAGAGAGGCTGGATACTGCTGACGATGCAGCCACAGCAAGAAAGAGCCAAGCTCAGGCCAGCGGGTAGAGTTTTCAACCAGCTTCCTGCGTGGCTTTCCCGCTGCAGCTACGATGTTGACAGTACCTGAGCTAAGCAGCTTCTAGCTAGCTCGAACTTGTTCCCCAAACCACAGCTGCTGCAACACAGACGTACCACAAGTCCGGCACTCAGGAGCCACAGGGATCTCCAAAAGCATCTCTCAGCTGCTGACCAGCCCTGGAGTCCGGGCTGGTTGGAGCTCACAGGTGGACACGCACACAACAGCCCACACGCTGCTCTGCCCAGACAGAAGCTGGGCTGACGTGCAGGCCCCAGCGGGCCTGTCAGAGATCCCCACTAGCACCCCCGGCCCAATCCGTACCCAAACACCGAGCACGGCCAGGGGGCCAGCCCCACAAGTGAACAGGCAGGGGCAAGATTCCCCCCTCTACCACACCAGAGGGTTTAGTGAGATTGAGCAGAGGTAAAATAGTTTTAAATGTGTGCACACAGTCATACGACCTCAGCAAGAAAGGCACTGAATGCCATCCCAAAGCACATCACTGGCCTTAGCCCTTTTCATGTGTTTGTGTGTGTATTCGGCAGTCGTTTTCCAGCTCCTGGATGAATTCACTAGGAGACATGTTTTTCTCTGCTCCTTTCTAAATGTTGACAGGTTGAGGTTCCTGACTGACAGTCCCGAGTGGAGACAAATGCCACTCTCTGGCCAGGAGTTCAGCGCTTCCTCAGCATTTCACACTCTCTAGCTTAAGTGGCTGTCTAATCGGATACATTTTTGAGGATTTCTATTTTGATGTGCATAGCTTTCCTCAGCTACTTCCCGAAGAGGTATTCCAGAACAGGATGGTGTACCTTAAAAAGCATTGCAGTACCCATTTCTAAATCCCGTATGTCTGGGCTGATCCCAGTAGTAGCAACATAGTAATGGCAAATGTTGCCCAGGATATGTTCCACTCTAGTAATATTTCCCTAACAACAATAGAAAAATATTTCATGCTGTATAGTCCCATCAAACGTGTAAAATTCAGTAGGTTGTACACTACTCAGTGTCTATGTGTATGTGTGTATTTATATATATAAAGCTACATTTCACTCAGTGAAAAAAACATCTTACTTGAGCTGACATTAAACTATTTTGTTAAGGCTTAAATAGTTGCCCTAGTAAAACATTAGTTTCTCAATTCGATCAAACTAATTTGACTTATAATAAGAAGGAGGAACAGTTTAATTAGCACTACTGAAAATACTCTGCACTAGACTTGATTTTCTTCTCAGCATCAGGCAGAACTCATTAAAAAAAAAAAAAAAAAGAGAACTCAACCTTTTACTTATAATTACCTGTGGAAGACCAGCACTTGAGACAATTTTCTAATTGCAGGAGAGGAATTGCACAAAGCTACCATTCAAATGCATCTATTAATTTACTTTTATTTTTTGCTCAGCCTTCCAAAACTAATTATCTAACACTGAGGTTAGGAAATCAGAGAGCGAGCCTCAAGAGGGATGAGGGAGAAGGTTTCCTAAAAATAGCATTTGTGCCTTGGGGTAAGGGGGCTTTTCAAATATAACATTTGTGAAATTGCCCCCCAACAATCCCTGTAAAGGGCAGGCACTTCAGCATTGTTTTTTATCTTCACACAAGCGTCTTACAAGATCAGACAGTTATGTGGCAGACGAAATTCACAGCTGATAAATGTACAGCGATGCAAAAGAAGAGATTTCATTTACAGAATGACAAGCTCTGAAGTGACTATAACAATCCAGAAAACACAACACAGATATGCTCTGTGGCAGTCAGTAGCAGCCATGAAAGCAACCACTAAGATCACCTCTGATAAAGAAAAGAACAATGTACAAAGACAAAAGCATAAAAGTCAGGGTTTCCTGCTCTGCATTTATTACCTAGAAGGCATGCACTGACCTTATACTACACACATAGCAATGTGCATGCAAGAAAACGTATGGAGCCACCATTTTAAATTAAATTTTAAAATACGCTTTGTGACTGTGAGGAAACTACTTTCACACAATGTAATTCATCATCACCTAAGTGGCTGGCATAATTTTCATACATCAGTGCTCCCACTAGACACTGTTAATCCAGATAGTATCTAGAAGAAAGGGCACTAGAGTTACTACAGTAACTGTGTTACCCAAATGTTTTCCACTGCAAGAAGCAATCCTTATACCAGGTTTAAGGCTTGCTTTGGCTATGCTTAAAGCACAGCCAGAGATCAAACTATTCTATCAAAACAGTCTTAACAGAACAGAAAGGATGTCAGCAGAGGATCCTCAGCATCTTCCAAGATTCACCTCTGAGTGTCTGCCTTGTCTAGCGAGTGATCTCAGTGTTTTCTTGCTTACAATCACAAGAATGATTTCTCTTGCTTAATGCAGTAAATCTGTCCAACTGTCATCCAACTGTGTGGATCTTCATAAACACCACTTACTGTAACTATAGCTACAGCATAGATGTGAAGCCACTATTAAGAAATGTACAAGCACCTTCTAAAAGGGTACTCTCTCTGCTAATTTACTTCAGTAGCAGCTTGACCTATACAATTATTGACAATCAATTCTTTTTTCAATGTACATCTTCTATTGGTTTCTTGATGATGGAAAGAAACAGTACCTAATATTGTTCATTAGCAGGTGCTGCAGAATTCTGCAGCTCTTTCTAAGGTTATAGCTCTATTTAACGAACAACAAAGTGAATCTACATGTCTACATTAGGGTTCAGTACTGACAGCAGCGTTCAATACATTTAGTAGCTACAGTAATATTACTGTTCACAATTACCAGGTATGGCTAATCAACTATTTTCAGGTAAGCATCAATAAAGAAGATGAGCAAGGCCATCACAGAAAACTCCATTCTGATTTAAAGCTTAGAGAAGAGTAACTGGGATGCAATAGGGAAAACATTGAATAGTAACCAGAAACTCTGGGACTGATGAACAAGTCAGTGCTGTGGCTGGGTAACAGCACTTCAAATCCTCAGACAGCCTCACCAGAACCCTGCGCAGGAATCCTGAAGCTCAGGAAAGCACTGCCCCAAATCCACATGAATTCTAACTTGTATCTGACCTGTCCAAAATCATCACAAGTCAACAGTAATTTCTAACTGAATTTTAGCAAGGAATTCTGTCTTCCTTAGAGAAACTGGATTTATATTTTTCATTTCATCTTATTAATTCTAGTTTTCCTTTACTGAATCTTTTATACAAACCACAAGTGATCTATTCATAAAATAACAGTAATTATACTGTCCCATGACAAGAGTCTCACATTCCCTGGATAGGAATAAATACTGGACAAGAAGCCTATGGTATTTTCATTTACGTTAGTATATCTCTCTTTACATTTTGTGGCTGAATGGGCAGAAAGGTCTCCTCATTCAGACGAACATGACCAACACCAGAACCAGACTTTCACTCTTTCTCCTCAGAAAGAGACTTGGAATCCAGTTAACCCAGGCCTAAACTTTTGATATCCTTCTCAAAGAAGAGCTCGATTTGAAAATTTACACCACAGAAAAGCACAGGAAGATTACTCAGCACTACAGAGAAGAGTAAGATTTGTTGTTAAAAGAAATAAGGAGAAAATGCAATTTAAGAAAACCCTAACTATAAAAAGAAAGGTAATGTGCTATGACAAAAGCACAGGAATTATATCTAGAATAATGCACTTTTTATTGCTGCAATTCAATTATTATGAAGTATCTTACACTGAGGCTTGAATAAAAAAGGAAAGAAACAGGACTAAAATCTAAATCATAAAAAAATTATTATATTTTATGGTGTTTCACCAGAATTGTATCTAACAAACTAGCTCACAAGAATAATTCATATGAAGATTTGCAATATGAATTTAACCACAAAAAACCTTATGGTAGACCCTAAGTAAAAGTCTCTATTTTAAATTCAAGACTATCTGTAGCACCCAAGTGATTAAAAATGAATACGATTCAGAATTATTAAAGGAAGAAACTTGTGTAGGATTAAAAACAAAATACACTTCAAAAGTTCAAAGCTTTCATCAATGAGATGGTGCATTGTTATCCCTCAAAGCAGCATGCACATGAACAATATTCTGTATGAACATATATGTTATTAAATGCATGTCACTATTACGGGGGAAAAAAATACTGTTTTTTTTTTGTCTCCTCCTCCCTGCCCCTGCCTAAAAGATTGTAGACACAATGAAAGATGTGTTTGCAATAAATTAAAGCCATAGATACATCTAAAAATAATTATGATATGAATCTTTCAGTATGTACAGGCCCAAAGACCTGTTAGCTCTAAGAAAGATCAGGAAAAAAAATGAGGGCACTCTTGCAGGGTAAACAACAGTAAACGCCTGAGAGGTAATCAAGACTTAACATATTTGGGCACCACTTCCTGACAATCTTAACATTTCCACTCCAAACATGAAAGGATATATTAAATATGAAGTTTCCGAATCTTCTTATTTATCTTTTATCTTTTTTTCTTTCTTTCTTTCTATCACTTGACCTCTGCTAGGAGCTTTTCCCTGGGCCCCATGATATAGAGGGCTTTTCTTCACTTTGGTGGGCTATGGATCAGGCTTTTAATCACTTGACCACCTAACGTAAATTTTCAGCATAAAAATGGTGCAAAAATGCTTAGCCTTGTTCTCTTCTTCCCAATTGCTTATTCTCTTTGTAAGCAGGCCAGTACTTGTTCCCCAAAACAGTTTTTAAAAAATCAGAGAGAGATTTTTTTGATTTGATCAGAGTAGAAAGAGCTATGACAAATAAACAAACCCCTCATGTTTCCTTTCTGCTGTTCTTGGAAAGGGACTCATTACTTCAGAACCGTAATGCCCCTTTCTTCACTTTTGAGAACTACAACAGTTCAGAGGGAGAATCCAGCTAACATCTGCAGGATGTTGTGAAAAACATGGTGGTGGTCATGAGACAAGAACTCAAAACCTACTACAACTTTTACATGACTCTACAGAAAGTGTTGTTATTTTGCTCTGCTTTTTATTGTGGACAAAAGACATGTAAACCTGGTGGCACTGTAATAAGGTGAAAAAGTATAAAGGAATTCTAGTAATGTCCATTAAAACTGAAATCAGCTGAGTGCTTTTGCTGTGTATTAAGAGACTTTCTAGATTTTAGAATTTCCATTAGAAACACTTTATGTATTGAAAAGAGGTGGAAATATATATGTAAATATCAAGCACATTAAAAAGACTTACAAAAACTTGACACTTTCATGGCATTAAGGTCATATTTGTTCTTCTCATAGCTGAACATTTATAAAAATAATTCTTATTGTGTTATTAAGATTTGGAAAGTAAGTGGCAATACATTAAGAATGACAAAACCAGGATGTGAACCTTCATCTCATCTCAAGCTTTTTGTTTTTTACTCATTGGATACATTCAAGAAATAAGAAGAAAATACATTTCTGATCACTCTGAAGTTCACAAATTGGCTGTTAAATAGCAACATGCTGGTTGCTAGGCTATAACATGTTTCGCAAGTTCCAAGTTTCTCGAAATTCATAGTGGAGGATATTAAAGCGAGACTAGTCTGTGGGCAGAACACCGTGTCTGAGGGTGGCATATTTATTCTAAAATAAGCAGCCAAAAAACAAACCACCACAAAGCTAGATAACAAGATTCGGCTACGTTGTCTCCAAAATGCAACGAACAGTGAAAAATAGTTCCTCAGGTGAAAAGATAATTCAGCCACCATGCCTAATCAGTCCTCTGGGTGAAAACGGAAGTGCTAGCACCATGATTTTTCCAGTGGGGATACAAAAACGCAGAACTAGTTTGTTTTACCTAGACTTTTGCATTCCACATTTTCTCAGCCTCACAAAGAAATACAAACTTATTGGTGGCTGGAACATCTCATTGATGTATAAGTACCAGGGCAGACAACATAAAACCAGAAACGAAGGAGTCTCCAGGTGCCATTGCCAGGCCCTTCAAGAAGACCCTACAGGTCTTCTTCCTGTATCAGCAACACTTACATTTATATATCACCCAGAACATACAGGTAAATGGATGGTGAAAACCATGCTGAGGAAACACTGGGGAGAATCCTTTTCTCTTGGCCGTTTTTGCCTCCACTTGTCTCGAAGAAAAAGCCTTCTGAATGCTGAGCTGGGACCAGAGAACAGTGTTAAAGAGCAAGCTCAGTAAATCCAAACTTTTTAAAGAGGGGAAAAAAAACACAGGCTAGCATCTAATTCCTCTTGGATAACAACTTCCATATATCAGCCATATAGGCATTTTCTGATATAACCATGATATAAGGCCTTTCTAAACTCCAGTTTGCACACCTGCCTGCTGTCTACTCCAACTTCTCTGATATTTTTGACCCCAGACTTCAAGCATTCAGTTCTGACTGCCTCATTTCTTCTCCAAGTACTCTTCACCCTGCTGCCCCAGGTCATGACAGGCCTTAGCAGAACCCCAAGTCCCCTGCCTAAACTAAATGTAAAAGAAGGAAAGAGCAAAGAAACTATGTTTGCTACGTGTTAGCTACATGGACTCCCCAGACTGTTCAGTTCTTTCTGCTCTTTCACTTGTGCTCCAGATGAGAGTATGGCATGGGGGAGGAGGGATGAGTTCAGCATATCTCCGTGGCAGACTTAACTGGATGCCTCTGCTTCTGAAAGTAAGCAAGCAAGGTAGCAGAAGGCACTTTTTTTTTTTTTCTCTAAACCTCACAGGCTCCAAAAAAGGTGAGATAAGCTAAATGTCCCAGCTCCAACCAGCAACCAACATCCCAAACACTGAAGAAAATTCAAAATGCCGACAAGTTACCCACCTTAATCAGATATTCAGGAAGCAAGGGTCAAATTTAGGTCTTCTCAGCAGCAGTGATCAGGCTCCTGCCAGGACACAGAAATATATCCAGGGGCAATACTTGATGAAGGACTTTTCACGCAAATTTGCTTTCATGCAGAGAGCAGTACCATTCAATGGAAGGATGGGACAGAGCAGTACTTTGTGCATCGAGGCCCTGCTGCCTCTGGCAGAAGAGGATGAGGAAAGAAACACCACCATCACTCTTGAAGACAGGAAGAAAAAACAACAAAAAAAACACTTAACAACGCAAAACTAAGATTGCTGCTGAGGAAATTTGTAGAGGCTATGTCCTGAGCACGTGTCCTGGTTTCAGCTGG
>VXAA01000506.1:2489-28152 GCA_013399115.1 Anseranas semipalmata
CCTGGGGTGCTGGGGCCAGTTCTGGGCCCCCCAGTGCGAGAGAGGCCCGGAGCTGCCGGAGAGAGCCCAGCGCAGGGCCCCGAGGTGCGGGAGGGCCTGGAGCCCCTGTGCCGTGAGGAGAGGCTGCGAGAGCTGGGGCTGCTGGGCCTGGAGAGGAGGGGGCTCCGGGGGAGCTCCCCCGCGGCTGCCAGGGCCTGCAGGGAGCTGCGGAGAGGCCGGAGCCGGGCTCTGGCCAGGGGTGCCCAGGGCCAGGAGCAGAGGCCCCGGGCCCAGCCTGGAGCACGGGAGGTGCCCTCTGGGCCCCAGGAAGCGCTTCTGTGCCGGGCGGGGGCCGGAGCCCTGGCCCAGGCTGCCCAGAGAGGGGCTGGGGGCTCCTGCGGGGGGGTCTCCAGCAGCCGCCTGGACGTGGTGCTGGGCGAGCGGCTCCGGGTGGCCCTGCTGGGGCAGGGGGGAGACGGGGTGCCCGGGGGTGCCCCCGGCCTCAGCCAAGCTGTGGTTCTGTTTTTGAAACACTTCAAAGAGCAAAACTTCAGCAGAGAAACAAGTTCTCCGTGAGTCAGAGAGAAGCAGGCGGATGCGGTGCTGCCCTGCCAGCTGCAAATCCCAATTTTTGCACTCCAGTTTTTTGCATCCCCACTTATCGCCATGCAAGCCTCTGCACACACAGGCATAACCCACCCTAGGTCTCTGCACGCAGGATTGGGAGCCACTTTCGGTTCAATGCCTGCAAATGGACGCAGCAGCCGCCCTCCCGTGCCTGGCTGTAGTTTTCCACTGTTTGCTTGTGTTCTTCCATGAATCATTTTATTTTATATGTTGACCACAGATGCCCTCAAGCCTGGACCCCAGGGCGTTGCAGGTTCAGTGCCTGTCCCAGCAGAGTTGTCATCTTCAGTGCTGCTGAATCATGATGGAGCTGCCTCTTGGAGCTGCTAACAGTGCTTACATGTCTCTGTAACATGGATAATAGTCACAATGGGGGAAAGGAGTGAAATAAGCTGATTAAACACTTTGTGAGCAGAGAGTGAAAAAATGAATAGTATACGGTGTCAAAGCACAGCATGCTTTATCAAAAATATTTGTTTCCATGTCCTAGCTTCAGTTCAAACTGGACATTTTAACCCTTGATTTTTCATCTGTAATCATGCAGGTTCAAGTTATGAGTCCTGCCACAAACATAAGCAGGACTGGGAGGCTGGGAGGACCCTGCAGGCAAAGCGATTCGTGACAAGCTGGCCACTCGCATTCATTTCCACAGCTGAGCCTGAACATCACAACTGAAGCTAATGTTTGTTTTCTCTTCCTTAAATTGTGTATGGCAAGGAAGTTCCCATAGTCCTGGCCAGATGCTGGAAGTACAATAATTAATCCTTCCCCAGCCTGGCTTAGTGTCCTGCAGCCCAACCAAGCACCATATGCTGCACCCACCCGCTGGTGCAGCTGCTCCAGATGTTGCTCTCACATGCTCCAACCTTCCTCACTGCAGCAACACAACCTGTGGGTTGCAGCAGTTCCACCAGCAACGGACATGCTTCAACCCATGAAGGCAAAAGAGATTTTCCAGCTCCGAATGGAGCATTACCAGAAGGTTTGCACAGCTCCCGGCAGTGTGGATGAGAGCTCGGTGCTTCTCTGCCCTCCAAAAAGGTGAACCCACTGATGGTTTCCATGAGGACAGAGTCATCACAGGGCTAATGGAAATGCAGAGCATATTCAGTGTCCACTTCATATCTAAGTTTGGGGATAAATTTTCTTTTTGGTGTCATTTGGCTGCTTTGGACAAGCATGCATTGTTTGGAGGCAGTTAAGACTGTACAGTGGAGGCAGTGCAGCCCCTAATATTCACCAAGATGAGTCTGTATATACGGATTCAAACTCCAGCAGCTATTGAGCAAGGTGTTGGGGCCTACAAGAATAGGGACAAGGAAGGAAATCACCCACAATGACCTTGTGCAGGGGGCTGGAGCTGAGACCCAGCATTTTCCTCTAGCCTCGGCTGGAAAAAAAGCTCAAGCAACACCCCAAAATACCCCAAAACACCCCAAAAAGCACCTACAGCCTCTTAGCACCAATCGGCCCAAGCCTGTAACAGAATAATTGGTGCAGGAGGTTTTGTAAGGGCTTCATCCTGCAGAGTGTCCAGGCTGCAGCCCCAAATAACAAGCAGCATATTCACAGAAAAGAAAAAAAAAAAAACAGCAATAGAATAAATGCATCCACTGATACAGAAATAGAGTTATTAATAGTGGGGTTGGGTTAGCTGTAGCGTCATTTAAAAGGGACATTCAGCCAAAGGACTTTTATAGTTTTGTAAATAGTCATCTGTCTTAGTTTTTATAAAAACGAGAAGCACACAAAAGGTTTTTAATGAAACCTGACATTTCCATGAAGCTGGGACGAGCCTCAAGTGCAATGGGCAGTAGGCCAGGTGCCTGGGGACATCTACGGCTCCATCGGATGCTGGAGTTCAGCGGCAGCCTGGAAGCTGGTAGACATGGCCATTGCAGGCAGGTTTTGCTTCTCCCTCTGTTGGGGGTGGCTTGAGATGTTCATCGTGTGATGGGCTGGTATCCTTCAGACATCATGATGAGAGCGATGCTGCCCACTGAGGTCTCTTAAAAAGCCTTTGCATGGGGAAATGGAAGATTTAGATCTGCCAGCAGAGCTGGGATGGAGCATGACATTTGCCTCCATCTCTGCAGCCCAAGAAACCAAGTAGAGGTGTCCCACAGGAGACATGAGCAAGTCGTCCTCCATGCAGAAGAGACGCAGCTAGGGATTGATCCTGGCCCCGCAGCGTGGAACTTGGGACTGCTCCCTGCTAACTGGGACTTGGCGCTTTTGCATCACCGGGAAACTGGGAACTCGATGCACCAGCACCCACATGCTGCTGGTGGTTTCCAACACCTCTCCCATTGCATTGCTTTGTGGCCTCAAATTTGACCCTTTCATTGGCAGTGGCTGTCTACCATGAAATGTTTGTAAGCAGTCAGAACCCTGCCAATGTGAGGTGTGTGCTTCAAAACCCCACTCTGCAATCAACTCTGCTTCCCGCTCCCTTGGTGATTCAAAAACTCTTGTTTGGAAGAAAGAACAGATCCATATCCATATCAGGACTGGTGCTGATCCATATCCTTGTCAGTGACATGGGCAGTGGGATCGAGTGCACCCTCAGCAAGTTTGCCGATGACACCAAGCTGAGTGGTGCGGCGGCACGCTGGAGGGAAGGGATGCCATGCAGAGGGGCCTGGACAGGCCTGAGAGGTGGGCCTGTGCGACATCATGGAGCTCAACAAGGCCAAGTGCAAGGTCCTGCACCTGGGCCGGGGCAATCCCAAGCCCAAATCCAGGCTGGGCAGAGAATGGATCGAGAGCAGCCCTGAGGAGAAGGACCTGGGGGTGCTGGTGGATGAGAAGCTCGACACGAGCCGGCAACGTGCGCTCGCAGCCCAGAAAGCCACCCGCACCCTGGGCTGCAGCAGCAGCAGCGCGGCAGCAGGGCGAGGGAGGGGATTGTCCCCCTCTGCCCCGCTCTCTGAGGCCCCCCTGCAGCGCTGCGTCCAGCTCTGGGCCCAGCACGAGGCCATGGAGCTGCTGGAGCGGGCCCAGAGGAGGCCGCGAGGGTGCTCAGAGGCTGGAGCAGCTCTGCTGTGGAGCCCGGCTGAGAGCTGGGGGTGTTGGGCCTGGAGAAGAGAAGGCCCCGGGGAGACCTCCCAGCGGCCTTCCCGTGCCTCCAGGGGCTGCAGGACAGCTGGGGAGGGACTCTTGGTCAGGGGTGCGGTGACAGGAGCAGGGGGAACGGCTTTAAGCTGAAAGAGGGCAGGTTTGGGTGAGCTGCTGGGCAGAAATTCTTCCCTCTGAGGGCGCTGAGGCCCTGGCCCAGGCTGCCCAGAGAAGCTGTGGGTGCCCCATCCCTGGCAGTGCCCAAGGCCAGGCTGGATGGGGCCTTGGGCAGCCTGGGCTGCTGGGAGGGGGCCCTGCCCATGGGATGATCTTTAAGGTTGCTTCCAACACAAACCATTCTGTGATTCTATGACAAAAAAGTTCAATTCTGTTTCCCAGTTCTGCAAAGCGAACATCGTAGGGCTACACTACTGCATGAATCATGGGCTCAGGAACTGGCTGCATATTGGCAGGAAGAGGGAAATTATTAACTGGGTATACAGCTAACAACCCCCAGCAATGGGCATGGGCAAGGACTCCCCAGGCATGCCTCTGAGCAGTCATGCACCTCTAATTCCCAGCTCCATCACAAGGCACATGGTCACGTCCTCCCTGCAAAACTTGCTGGAGTTGACAGGAAAAGCTCCTGTTGAGTTCAGTGCTTTTTGGCACCGGACCACAGCCCGCTGTTATCATTGCTCAGTAAGTTAAATATTTCGCTGATGTCTTCAGAAATTAAAACAGGGAATGCTTGACCCCTTGCTGAATGCAGGCAAAGGGAAAATGCTGGGGAGGGGGAAGGGTGTTGTGTTTGAGGTGAAAATTTAGCCCTTGGTTTGGTCTTGATTATGCTTCTACCAGGAAATAGAAAGAGACAGGGACTACACTGCAGGCTTGGGGACAAATGGCAGAGCAGGACCCATCTCCTGGCTGTGGGAGAAATGCCAGAAATGGGCCAGGAAGCTCGTGGGGATGGGCTGAGCTGGACTGGGCACTCAGGTACTGTTTTCCCATGCCTGGGGCCAGGGCAGCAGAGGCAGCTCTGAGCATCCCAGCCAGCTCTTGCTTTAATGAAGTGGTGGGCTCCCAAAATTGGTCAACAGGATCTGAGATGCAATCCTGCACAGAGAGCAAAAAGGCAGTGTGTATGCCAGTGGCAGGGAGCCAGGGCAGACCAAAGGAAGGAAGGAAGGAAGGAGTGTTTTGGGGTACCTGCCCTCCAGTTTGGGGACCCCTCTTCTGCACAAGCAAGAGGGAGACTTTGCACTTGCCCATCTCCATGTCTCCTGGCCTTGTGGTTTGGCTTGGTGGCTTGTTACTACCATTGTGTCCTTCATCTCAAATCAACAACACAATCCATCTCCCCACACTTGCACTGGGTCCCCAAGTGGGGTGCCAAGTCTGTATGGATGGAGTGTGACCCCAAATCGATGCAAACCTGGGCTGGCTCTGGCAATAGCAAAGGACACATCGCAGCCATAGGAAACCCCGAGGAGACCGGGATGTGGCTGTTCTCAGGATTGTCACCCAAAATCTGGGCTTGCTCTGTATCACCTCAGCAAGGAGCCAACGTGGAAACTGCCCTGGATGCTGTGGAGGTTTTCCTGTTCCCTCATGAAAACCCAACCACTGCAATGCCCCAAGCGGTTAAGAAAATAATTCATCAGACTGTTGACTTTAATCTTCTGGAATGCTTTTTGTAAATCTGGCTGTTTGTAAAGAGTAATCCCCTCCCTGCAGCCCCTCGTCAGGGCTCTCTGTGCGTTCATGCTCTGGTTCCCCTTGGATATGCCAGTGGGAATGGGGAATTGCTTCCCTGGGGGCTGCATTGGAGCAAGGAGGGGGATCAGATGTGTGTGAGCAGCACTGAGTTAGCTGAGAAAGGCAGGAGCTCAACACAGTGTCAATATAATAAGAAGAATATAAATGTACAAATAAACAGCATTTTTATTTTAAATAAAAGGGGCGCAGAATAGTCTGGAAGACATACATAGCGTCCAGGGAGCCCCAACAGAGATGAGATATGGAGGCTGGAAACCCAGAGGGGCAAGCACTGGCTGATGGTGACGATTTGCAGCTGAAATAAAGGCCTATTTCCTGTCTGAAAAAGAAGAATCTGGCCATAGAAGCAAAATTTGGAGAGGGGCTCCAAGGAATCAAGGCTCAATTGATTTCCACCCTCCCTTGATGTGAAAGGCAGTGCTTTCGAGTTGGGCTTGTGCATGTTCTACCTCTTTACTCTTCCTTACTGAACTTAGTCCCTGAAGGAGTTTAAACCTCTTTAAGTACAAAAAGCTCACAGTGAGCCAGGAAAATGGTTTTAATTCCCTCTTTGCTGCAAGGCTGCGTGTCTGCTGTGCTGCTCCAGAGCAAAAGCGAGTCATGCTGGCATGTTTTAGCCCATGTCACAGGCAGGTCATTAATGCATGAGGCAGCTCAGGCTGCAAAAGCCCCTGTGGACAGGCGCTTCCACCGGCAAATAAAGGCATTTGCTGATAGAGCAGATTTTGGCTACTGAACTGGCAGATGCTGTCCCGGCAGGAGGACTTGCTCGCCAACCCAAGCTGCAGCAGGAGGGTGAGCCCCACGTGAGATCTCCCCTGGCCCATGGAGGTGATGCAGGAGCCCTTCCCTCCAGGAAGTCAGCTTTTCGTATTAAATAGGAATATATAGGAAATAAAAAGTTTCATAGCTATCTGGGATAGATGGATGGATAGATAGATAGATAGATAGATGGATGGATAGATAGATAGGTAGGTAGATAGATAGGTAGATGGATGGATAGATAGATAGATACATACATACACACATACATGGATGGATAGAAAGAAAAGAATGAACAAATGAAAGAAAATGAAAAAAAAAAAAACAGTGAAAGGATGAACAAAATAATGAAATTATCCTTAATAACTAACCATGACACCCTGGGGGATGTCCCAGCCATTCCCTTCTCTGCCTGTGTCTTGGCCAGCACAGGAGACAACCTTGCCATAGAGCAGGTAAATCCAGAAATTGAGCCTGGGACTAGCCAGCTGCAGCGAACCAGATGTGCTGCCAGATGTTTCCGGCTCCTCGTTTCCCCTCCAGCCCCTGCCAGTGCTCTGATGAGATGGAGGCAGGTTTGGGGGGGCTGTACCCTGCCTGGAGCCACCCAGCTCCACCAGCCCCATGCACATCTCAGGCTGGGGTTCCCCCGTGCTCCCCGATGTCTGTCTCAACCCATGGCCGTGGGGGCAGGAAAGCAGGAGGGATGACAGGTCCTGGCCCCAGTTTGGCTCCTCAAAGCTCAGGCAGAGATGCTGGGTGCCCTGTCAGAGCTTTCTCAGCACCGCCACTGTTTTTCCCAGAATTTTCCCCAATTTCTTGTTTGATCTCTATTTCAACCTCATCGTTTCTTCCCCCAGGAAGCCTTTCACACCCAGCAGAAGGCAAACACAGAGCGTGGGGCTGGTGAGCCTCTGGGCTTTCCCCACGTGGGGGTGCCATGCGGATGCAGATGGGACTGGTGCGCACGGATCCGGCCAGCTCCTTGGGAGGCTCCTGCTGCCTCCTCCGTCCTTGCAGGCTTTTGCTTTGCAACCTGTTCGAGGGCTGATCCTTAATTCATAATGAAACACGGAATTAGGAGTATCCTGTGTAAGCCAGCATTAGTCCGAGGCAAATTCTCTTTGGCTGGAAAATTATTTATAATTGCCCGACCCAGAGAGGTGTGGGCTGTCACAGTGACCATCAGATCAGCCTCTGTGCCGAGTGCTCAGCTCACTTACAAGCTGTATTTCACCACCTTATATAGCTGCATTATATCTGACCAGTGTCACACTACAGAGCAGCCAAAAGATAACAACACCTAACCAACTGAGACTGCTCAAGCTTTGCCATAAAAAAAGAGGTTATACAGGTCAGGAAAACTAAGATACACAGAGCATGCTTTTTGCATGCTCTGGCAGTCCCCAGCCAGGGAAAATCACTCTTCAGAGCTTGCCATAACCTGGTGCAAGTTGAAGGAACCTTGAAGTGGCTCTCCAGGAGCCTGGGGCATGACTCAGCCTCCTCCAGGTTACGCTGGGGTGGAATGGAGCGTCCCAGAGCCCAAACTGCCAGCGGGGACAGAGGTCCGGCCAAGCAGCGAGCGCGGGCTGGAAGAGCGCCTGCGCGGCCCTGCCAGGTCCTGCTTAGGCTTGTTCCACCGCATTTCGGCGAAGGCAGCGTCGGTACACCCAGGCGGCTTTGTTCCCCGTAGTCCCGGCCTCTCCCCATTCCTCATTCGTAAATGTTTACCATACCTGGGGGGTGGACCTGGGATTAATTTTCATGAGAACACATCCAAAGAGTAAATATCTCTGAGCAGAAAGGCTTGGCAGGTTGGGGGGGGCTGTTTTCCACCAAGATTTGGCCATTTTCCCACACCTTCTCTGGGTGCTGGTGACCAGACGTGAACATGAGGTTCCGTGGAGGCTGGAGGAACCTGCCCATCTGGAGTGGGGCTGAATGTTAGCCTGCCGTGGGAGGATAACTGTTTCCATGTCTATCCAGGAGGGATTTCTCGGTGCTTTCAAATGGAGGTGACCTCCCTGCTGGTGTAAATCAGGTAAGCCCTAGCGCAGCCTCCTGCTTGCAGTGGTGTTGTCTCCCATCCTGCAAGCTGGGAGCGGATGGGGGGAGGCAAAGTGAGGACCCACGGGAGATGAGGGATATGTCCACTGATGGCTTGATGCATTTTAACCCTTGGGAGGGAGTGAATCTGCCATCTGTGGGGCTGCCGTGGTCTGGTGCAGGAGTGAGACCCACGGCACACAACCCCATCTGGTCGTATTAACTACATAACGGTTGTTCTTCTGCTGCGTTACACCAGCAGCACGTCAGGAGGAGGAGGCAGCAGGTCACTGAAACGACAGGAGTAGTTGAAACAACTCTCCTGAAGTTTGGGAGTATCTTGTCCCAAATGTCCCAGCAGGCACGGCTTCATGGGCTCACACTGTGGGATCGTGTTGCTCCTGGGATGTGGGACACCCAGAGATGGGTGCAGGGCCTCCTGCCAAGAGCCGGCCCCTCAGGGTCACCATCACAGAGTGTGACTCCAGGAACTCATGTCTGCGTTCGACTGGGAGTCGTCACCATCACTTCTGCAGAGCTGGGAGGGGATCTGAGGTCTTGCTGTCACCTGCCTTCCTCCTGAGGGTCATCTACAAGGTCTGAGGATGGGGGCAAATCTCCACCAGCCTCTTTCCTTCAAAGTCTTCCATGGGACAGGGGCAGGGACACAGGCATGGACATGTTCAGGGTCCTCAATGTTGGGACGCACCTGCTGAGCTGCTCCTGGGAGGCAGTGTTTGAAGTTGTCTTCATGAAGGTGACCTTCACCTTCCTGAACTTTGAGACTGATAGCCTGGCCTCACCCACCTGATTGGCACACATGAGGTTTTCTGGCTGCCAAGCAGTGTGATTTCCGTGTGGCTTTAGGCATGGCACCACGCCAGGCTGTCTGAGACCTTGAAGGGGTTGACAGATCGGTAAGTTACAGCAGTCAGAAAGGATATGGGACAGCAAGAAAAAGGGGATGAAAGGAAAGACAAAAGCTATAAGGGGACAAGAGACAAGAGAAGAAAGCAAGAGGAGGCTTAGAGCAGGGAAGAGAAAGAACATCAAGGCAGGAGACAGGTTGTAGAGATAAGGGAGGAACACTGGAATTGCAAAGTGTTGAGGTGAGTGACAGCAAATGTGAAGATGACAATGAAACTTGGCCCTTTATAAAGCACCAGACGGACCCTGTGTGTTGTGAGTAGTTTTCACGTTGCAGGAGCCTTCCATACTTGCTTGGCGCACACAGGAGGACATGGTGAGAGGACACTCACTGGGTCAGACCTTCACGTCCCCATGAGGCATCGCTGAACATTCAGGGCTCTCCCAGAGCACTGCAGCCCTCCTCCGTGCTGCTTCACTGCGCTGTCCACAGCAGCAAATTAAACCTTTGACAGTGGAGGAGGCAGCATGCCATCTCCATTCTGTAAAGAACACCATGTCTGTGCCTGAACATCCTCCAGGATGTGCCCCACTTTCAGCAGAGGGTGATTTGGGGAGAGGGATGGCTGCATGCAGAATGGTCATGGAGAGAACAAGTCTGTGTGCACGGTGTGGGAGAGCCCTTCCCCGTGGTGGAGCTCAGGGCCCAGCTTGTGTGCCTGGCTGTTTCCAGACAATGTGCTCACAGGAGATGTGGATTACTCCTAGTTGCCTGGCTTGGTCATGAGAAGAGACGGAAAGGATGAGGATGGTTGCAAGGTAATAAGGCATCGCCCCGATCCAAACCCAGGAGGGAGAAGATCTCTCTATTAGCTGAACCAGATGACTTCAGCACGTTGATCCCCCATGCTCAAGCTGCCAGCCCTGGCTTGTGCAGGAGCACGCCAGCATGGGGCTGTCCCTCCACCGTCCCCTCCGTGTGGGCTGAGCAACATGTGCATTCCTGCTATAAATTCCTCTGCCCGTCCATGCGTCACCACTGCTCTTGCCTGTTAATGTGTAACTTGAAACTCACTCGGGCACTTTTCTGTGATCGCAACATTATCTGTTCCCGCCTGGGTGCATCCCTGCCTGCTTGGACCCTGGGTATTTTTATCTGCAGGTGGCCAGTATCGTGTGAAGGGCATGGGCTGGGGAGGGCTGAGCAGGCTGGCGAAGGGCTTCCTGGATCCATGTGTCCTTCCACGGCTACCAAGGAAAAGTCCTTCATGGACAGAGTGTGAGCAACCACCTGGACAGAGGTTCTTCAAAAACGTGTCTGAGCGTTTTGGAGACCAGGAGCTCAACAGGACTTAAGGTTCTTGTGAGGGTGGGAAAAGCCCACAAGATGTGGGAAACCCTTCCTCTCCATATTTTCTGGCTGGGGAGCGAAAGGGACTGCTGGATTGCTTTCTGTGTCTGTGGCGGATGTCCAGGAAGGACACGCCACCTCCAGAACTGGATGGTTTTCAGAGCAGAAACGTTCTGTTCAGGAGTGGTGCGGGCAGAGCTGGTTGCCCCACGGAGCAGGGAGATGGGGGAGATGCTGGCACCTCACTGCACTCTCCCCTTATCAGGGCACGGCTCTGTGCCAAGAGCTTGGCTGTGCAGGGCTGTATCAGCCCGTCGCCGCCTGGGCTCAATGGCAATGGCCCACTTCCAGTGTTCCCCACTCGGTCATGTCCTGTCGCAGCCCTGGTTATCACCACCAGCCATTCCCACCAGCCCGATGCCGATGTTTCTCTTGGTGCTTTCAAACACACACATCTCCATTCACCCAGACCTGTCTTCTCCATTCACCTCTCTGTCTCATTTCCTACAACCATGGGCAGCTGAAGGGTGGAAGAACCAATGTCCTGCTAGGATATAAGCCCCTTCCAACCCCAAACAGCCCACCTTTGAAGCCCAGGAGAATGGCTGTGGTTCAGCCAAGGGGAATTGCATGCCTTACGGTCTGGATGCAGCCTCAGATCCTGCAAGGACCTTTTCCCAGGCCAGTGGAGAATAGCACCTTCTCCAAACCAAAGATGACTTTGGCAAGTTTCCTGCCAACATCATGGCCACAAGCCCAGTCTTACCTTCTCATTTGCTTCATGCTTTGCACAGTGCTATCATCTCAACCACTGAAGTGCTGGTTGGAGCAGGAGAATTTCTTCCTTATAAATTTTTCAACTGCTTTCAACCACAGCACTTCTGTGGTGTAACTCAGAAACATTCACATCCCTTCCTCTCTCATTTCTTGGAGATGTTACTATCTGATTTCTTCTCCTCTGTTTCAGTCTTCCCCATGAAGTGGGTGAGATTCTGACACAAAATATTACATTGAGGGTCACACAAATGAAGACACAATGAGGTTTTGCTTGCTTGGATAAAAGGCTGTAGGAGCCAAGAGCATCCTTACAGAGAGGGATCTCATCACTGTTGGCTCCTCTGAGGAAAAACCCATCCCTGGTTGCCTGTACAAGAAAACAGAAATGAATCTCCTAAGAAAACCCCATGGGGAACTGTGGTCATTAGCTGGATCCTGCTCCAAAAGGGACCACCTAGAAGGGGGCAGGAGGAGGGGACATCAGGAGATGGATAGGTGTCCTTGGAGGTGCCCCTCCATCTATGGGTGGAGACCCTGGAGGTGCCCCTCCATGCGTGGTGGAGACCTTGGAGGTGTCCCCCGGCAAAGGCTAGGAAGGAAGCGAAACTGGGTAGGGAGCTGGCAGTGTGGCACGAGCCAAGCTCAGCATTTTTTTCCGGTTCTGCATACGGGCCCAGCACCCTCCTTCGAGAGGGTGGGTGCGGGTGAGGCACGGGCTTAGCGCTGGGCCTTGGCACATGAGAGGGGAACTGAAACTTCCTCCGCAAAGCGCAAGGCACCCTGGAAGTGGTGGGAGCAACGTGCTGATCTTATTTGAAGAGCCAGGCTTTGGGACATGCCGAGGGGTGAAAACCCCAATAGAAAAGCCACATCAGGCTCATGTGAAATAAAATAAACCCAATGGCCCCAGAGATTTTTTATTCTCACGGAGCACAGCGTGCACTGAGAAAGGAGGTTGTGGCTGTAATGATCCAATCTAATCAAAGCTGCAGCATTTTTAACAATAGGTAATCCCCTAATTTGACTTCCAAATGTGAAGATACAGATACGTAGAGCGATGGGAGGTCAGCCTTTCCTATGAGCACACTGGTGTTGCTGCTTTCAGCTTGAACATCAGAAAGCAACAATAAAACCTCTGCAAGTACGCGTTTCAGGGGTGATTTCTCACCAGTACAAAAGGCAGAACAGCCTCGTGTTGTCCTCCCAAAGCCGAGTTCATTCAGCTGTGGTAGATTATCAACAGCTTCCCGACAGCACTAAACAGACTTGGGGTCAGGTGTGCTGCTGGAGGGCTGCTGTTTTGATACACCTCTTGCATAAACCAGCCCCTCTGCACTAAAAAGCCTACCATTTTCCTGAGCAAATTGCTTTTGCTGCTTCCAGTGCCTTGCTCATGCTTTTTGAAAAGTTTTTCTTCTCCAGGAACGGTTGATAGGTTACAGGGGCAAACAGTGAAATCCACTTACCAAGCCCACTCTTACACAATAGCCTCTCCGGAGAGCAAGTTTTCATCTCTGAGTCATAGGGGAAATGAAACAGGAATCTATTTTGTTTTCAGCTCCGTGAAAAATGTAATCCATTTACTTTGCCCATTCACAAATGCAGATGGCACGTCCGGAAAGTCCCAGCATTTAGAGACATAAACATGAGCTGAGCTCAGCCTCATCACGGCCCTTCAGCAGATATAGGGAGGATGCACATCTGGCAACGCATCGCTTAAAAAAGCTCAGAAGAAGGGCTGGATCTTCCCAGCATTTGCACGAGCAAAATTGTGCCGCAAGGCACGGAAGAGGGAGATCTTGTAGGTGTGCTCGTGGCATGGACGGGTCTAAAACATGCAGTGTGAGTTTTTTCAACCTTGCTGCTACTGCTTGCCTCCACAGACACATTTTGCTGCTGGTGTTTGCTTCTCTCCATGCCTGAACTCCCCAGAAGTGAGTGCCGGGGAGCGGCCGGGAGCACCGTGCAGGGCTGGCTGCGTCGCAGTGTGCAGCTGCTGATGGTGGCAGATCCCAGGGACATGACGGGGAGCCCTGCAATGCCCAAGGGTCCCTCACAGCCCTGTGCCACTAAATCTGCCAGCTCCTGGCTCCAGGGTAGCAGCTGGGAAATCTATTAGTGGTTATAGCACAGGAGTAGCCTCCACGGTTGCACAAGCTGAGATGAATTCTGTAGGCACAAAGCATCCCTGTGCCCCGCGTGAGATGCATTTGCCAGCTGAGGTCAGGAAGGAAATGCTACCCGGGGGTGAATGTCACCCTTGTCAGGACGTGGGAGTGTTTTTCCTCTCCTGAGCATCCCTTTTCCTGTTGCAAAAGGCATTGCCAAGGGCTGGAAAATCCTTTTGGCCAACCTGCTTCTGAGCTTGCTGAGCCCTAAATGTGGCCCTTTGCCTTGCTCATGTTTTTGTCAGCCCTCCCTGGCCTGCCCTTGTCCCCATGAGTCCACACACCCATCACTGTCCCACTGGGGACATCCAGCTGCAGGCCATGCATGGGGACCTTGAATGAGTGTATCATTTGAATCTGGTGGCACAGATGTTGTCCTCTATGAGCAGGACTAAATCCATCCATGCAGATGCCACAACATCTTGACATGATGCCCATAGGAGCTGGATTTGAGCTGGAAGACCCCTGTGTGTGTTTACAGGGATGGTCAAGGCTGGGAGAATTGGGACAAGACAACCCCAAATGTACTGTGGGATAGTGGCCGTGTCCCATCCAAATAATGCATCCATGTGGGGTCTCCATAAAAAACTGGGAAAGCAGAGGACAGGGAGCATTGCCTAACCCCAACCCTAACCCTAACCCTAACCCTAACCCTAACCCTAACCCTGGGGAGGGTCTGCAAAGCATTTTGGGTGAATCCATGCTCCCCAAACCCTCCCAAGTGTTCAAGAAGAGCCATTTCCAGCCACAAAGCATCCATCAACATTTTCATGGGTGCCGAACCAAAGCTGCAGACCAAGTTGTGACCCCAGCTGAAAGGGCGATTTGGTGGCACCTGGGACAGGCTCAGGCAGGGGAACCCCTGTTCAGAAGGGGGGTGCTTCCATGCTGGTGGGACAGGGCTCAGAGCCACCATCCCATGAAGAGCTTTACATAACGAGTTGGCAGCAGCGCGCCAGCCCCCGGTGCTGGGCAGCACTGAGCCGTCCCCACGAGACCTCGGCACATGTGTGTGTTGGAGAGCAAAGCTCCTCTTAAACCCAGGTGTAACCCCTGGTGACTTTTCCTCTCTCCTGCCTGACGAAGAAACACCATGAATTCTTTGGGAAGGAAATCGGACAGCTGGGAGGAGATAGGGAAGTGAAGA
This sequence comes from Anseranas semipalmata, assembly GCA_013399115.1. Taxonomy (NCBI): domain Eukaryota; kingdom Metazoa; phylum Chordata; class Aves; order Anseriformes; family Anseranatidae; genus Anseranas; species Anseranas semipalmata. Next base: position 17,056 of record VXAA01000506.1, read on the forward strand.
GTTAACCCCGTTTCTAGTGCAGACGCAATGCCCCACTGCAGCAGCACTTCTGAGACCTTCTCGTGCACGCTCCGTGGAGGGCTGGAGGACCAGGGCATGCTTCAGCGCTCTTTGAACAACCTGCATGACTCCCGACCACCTGCACGGAGGGACGGATCGTGCTCAGCGAGTTCGGCAACGATGCCAGGCTGAGGAGGACAGGTTACGTGCTGGGGGCAAGGCTGCTGGCGAAACGGGCTGGGAGGGACCTCAGGGGGTTCAGCAAGGAGTGCAGGACCACGGCAGCCCCGTGCAGCGCGTCAGCCCGGGGCAGGCGGCTGGACCACGTTTTGTGGATGAGGAGCTGGTGGCCGCCGGCTGTCCCCGAGCCAGCGGGGTGCGTCTGCAGCCCCAGCAGCGAGCGGTGCCCTGGGCGTAGCTCACCGCTGAGGCTCCTGTGCTGTCGCTGGCGGACTGGGATCTATTTCCTTTGCTTAGAAGAAACCCAGCTCCTCACCAGTTACATCTTGTAAAAGGCATTCTGCATCTGTGTGTCAGTTAGGGGAAGCAGGGAGCTGATACCTAACTCTGTGCCTTGACCTGTCACGGGCAGGCTTTTTCCAAGGGTACATGGGGACTTTTTCTGCTGAGGGACTGCGTTGCTGCATGGATTGGCTGTTAAATTGGTGGCTCTGGGGCTGCTCAGCAGTGATTTTTGCTCCAGCCACCAGGCTGGAGCTGGGGACGTGCAAGGAGCAGCTGAGAGCTGGGAGTGCAGTGGCCAAGGGGGGGTGTTGCTGCCTGCAGGTCCCTGCTGGGATGGTGTGGAGGAGGTGGAGATGGGCTCTCCTTGGAGGTGCCCAGTGATGGGACCAAGAAACCAAATCATAAGTTGGAAAAGGGGAAATTCCCATTAGATACTAGAAAAAAAATCTCCTTAAAAGTGGACAAAGCTTGTAAGAAAGCCCTGAGAGAGGGAGAAGTCTCCCCCCTTGGAGATATTGAAGCCTGCCCTGGGCACAGCCTGACCTTGCTGAAGTGATGCCCACCACCCCTTGGGGCTTCACCAGCTCTTGGTGGAGCAGGGCAGGGAGCTGTGACCCCCAGCAGCTCCATCTCCCTGCAGAGGGTCTCCTGGGGCTCACAAATGAAAGGACAGCGGTACCTGGACCAGACAGAGCATCGGTCCTGCTGCTGTCACCCCATTTCTTAGGCTGGTCCTCGAAAGTGGGGAGGAGCCCCAAGAGCTGAAACCAAGCCAGCAAAGTGTAATATTGTGGAAAATGATTCCCTGGTTGTTGTAAACAATGGGGAAACTGGGTGGAAATGTAATTAGCTAATGCAATTAAGTCATTCCACTTCATTCAACTGGCATAGTTTTGACTTAGGCTCCTGAGGAGGTGTGGAGGTGTGATATTTCCTCCATACTCAACTTTAACAGATGGGGAAACTGAGGCATGGGCTTTCCCCTGTGGTGAGCAAGAAGTGTGGCCAGGGAGCATGCACAGATGTGATGACAAGACCAAGGACATCACTGCCTGTCCCAGCCCTGCGTCCCGGAGCAAAGAAACCTCCTGAGCAACCTCTCCATCCATCACAGAGCTCATGGGCACCTCAGAGGTCAAAGCTTGGTGCAGAGCTCACGCCCTGGCTGCTGGGCAGGTTGGTCCCACACTCCTGTCCCTTCATCCCTGTCACACTGCCCACATGGGCTTTAGGGTTATTTTGGTGGCTGGATTTCTGAGCAGAGGACACCCACTAGCCTGGCAGTAGATTCCCCAGATGCACCAAACCTCACATCACTGTGAGGTGACCATGTCCCACCTCCATCAGGGCAGGTGACCACAGATCCCTCACCCCGGTCTTTGCAGGAACATGCGGAGGTCACCCCAGGCTCCAGGGCTCTGCTGGGCTGGTTAGCACGAGCAGTGAGCCTTGCCCAGAGGTGCCCATCAGCTTTTCCCTCTGGTCTGAGCCATTGCCATCGCCCCATGACCACACTGGGATGGGGAACGCGGAGCCAGAGCGGCACGGAGGATCACCGCTGTGCTGGGGGTTCCCTGGCCACGTTGCTGGCCCCAGGAGACATGGGAAGAAGCGTGGCATTGTATCCCAAAATAGCTGCTTCTTACAAAGAAAGGTCACTGGAGAGCCAATCCATAGGTCTCCCCGTGAGTGGGAGGGTTTCCTCCGGAAACTGGAGGGACAGGGGAGAGGCAATCCCTCTCCCTGGTGGCAACCTATCTTCAGATAAATCTCCATCCATTTCCCTTGCAAATACCTGCTCCTGAAAATATCTATTCCTGTTTTTTTTTTTATCAGATGATCTATTTATTCTGTGGCTCCAAGCACATCCCGATGCTTTGCCATGGCCACCCGGTGGCTGACGCATTCCCAGGGAGAACCTGGCCAATCCCCACGCCTGGAAACACCAGGAAACACCTGCAAGCACTTAGCCAAGGGAAGGGTTTTCCTCAGGGTGTTTTCTAACCAGGGGAAGGTAGATGCTGGTGACGAGGAGACGGCCTGTTGTTCCCAGGTGTGTCTGGTGTGCAGTCTGGGCTCCACCACGATGGATGGGACAAATCTTGAAAGGGAGCAGAGCCATGGTCTATTTTCCATGGGGAACCTTGTGCATGGTCCATGTCTCACCATAAGCCCAGGGCCTTCCCCTTGGCATCAAACAGGCTGGGTGGGTTCTGCTGGTGACCACCCTCCACCCCTTCAATTTGCAGCCCAGAAAAGATGAGTTCAGCTTCTCCTTTCCAAAAAGACCTGCCCCAATTGCCAAAAGGGAGATCAAGACCTGGTTTGCATGGCACGAGGCCCTATGTTTTGTGTCAAAGGACCCTTTGGGCACTAGATGGCTAAGCCAGACACATGCTTAAATTAAATAAGGCACAAAAAGGTAATGCACAGGGCAGAGGCTGTGGGGAAGAAGCAACATTAAATGCCAGGACCGTACGAGCAGGAGGCAGTGGGGTTTCCCTGTGGATGTCTCTGAAGCAAGCAACGATGCCTTTCTACAGAGATCGACCCAAGCGCTAGCTGCTGGTTTTCATGAGAGTTTGCAGGGTGAAGTTCAGGTGGCAGCCAAAAAACAGGACCTGGTTATCTACAGGTCTCAGCAAAGCTCCTGGCACTCACCCAGTCTGAGGCATTGACTTAGGTCTCTGCGCAGCAGAACCACAATGGACGGGGCTGGGGTGCTGCTCCATCGCTGGTGTGTGTTTGCACCTTCAGCCTGACCCAAATCTATTGGGATCCACTGACCAGAGGATGACAGGAGAACTTGGGCTGGAAAGGACCGCAGGAGGTCCCCAGTCCAACCTCATGCTCACGGCAGGGGCAGCTCTGGGGTCAGACCAGGTTGCGCAGGGCCTTATCCAGCTGGATCTTGAAAACCTCCAAGGATGGATGTTACACAGCCTGCTCAGGGCAGCAAAAATTCCCTTGGATCCAATCTGAACTATCAGTGGCAGTGATGTTGGTGGTGCTGTCATGAAAATCAAGAGTCACCCGATTAGGTCTCCTTGGGCTTCGCCGTGGGAAGAGGACGGAGGCAGCAGTCCCAAGGAGCACCACCATCGCCTCTCCTGGGAAAGCCCTGTGGCACCAGGAGCAGCCCTGGGGGACACAGGGAAGGAGCCCTGGGTTAATGCGTGTCCCAGGCTGCTCCTTGCAGGTCTGGAGGCCACATGTTTGGTCCATCCCGCTGACCTGACGAAATGACGCTGTTATAAAGGTTTGTGTCTCTTTGCAGAGGACATGCTACAGGTCCCATGATCCTTCCTCCCCCCTCTACTCGTGTTTCATGAGCTATAAACTGCCTGTCTTTCTTTCCTTGGGGATGACAGCTTCATCATTTCTCTTACCCTTCCCTCTTTCCTTGTCTACATGCCCTCTTCTCCTTAAACATGATTTATGTTTTCATTTCGTGATGGCCTGACCAATACCCACTTCATTAAGCACTCAATTACTCTCTACTTGTATTTAGTTTGGAAACCCTCTCCTTTGATTTCAAGACTTGTCTGGGCAAAAAAAAAAAAAAAAAAAAAAAAAAAAGCACAGGACCAACTGTACCAGTTGGTCAAATAAACACTATTGCCTCCAAAGCTTGTTTTGTAAATCTGGACTTCCCAGTACTGCTCAGGCAAATACTAGAAGCAGATCTACAGGGAAATAACTGTTTGATCTGGAGGAAATGAGTTCTGCTTAGCTAAGTCTCGCAGATAACTGGCTTCCTGGTGCACCGAGGACATTGAACCTGGTGCTGGTGATGAGCCTGCACCCACCCAGGGCATCTCCAGTGCTGGGAGCACACACCCAGCACCACAACGTTCCTGGTCCATGTCAGTCCCAGCAGCGATCCCAAGCCAAGGAGCCAGCCCAGGAGGCTCCAGATTAATCCCTGGAACGTGACCTTTAAAAGCTGGGAGCGGTGGGAGAGTTATTTTAACTGCAGTGGCGAAGGTCCAAATAAGAAACGCCAGCCAGGCCCTAGATAACAATATTGGCCTCCTGACAAGGACACGACTGGGGGCGAGCCTTCGAGCCGGCCTCCGTCCTGGGGGGTTATCATGGGGTGGTCACAGGAAAGTGGCTGCCTCCCACCTCACCCAGCTGGAGGCCAGGAGAACCCCAGGAAGCACCCAGCCATCACCCTGGGTTTCCCCACATCCTGGAGAAATCCCTGCACACTGAATTTCCCAGCTCCCCAGATGCCCTGACCCCGCTCCACCCATGGCCGGGGGGGTCACAGAGCTCTGTGTTCTTCAGGCTTTGTGAGCCCACTTTGGGTTTAATTGGTGCTGTAAATGGGAAAATGTGGGAAAATGCAGGAAAATGTGGGAAAATGCAGGAAAATGAACCTTGACGACAGGAAGAGATTTAAAATGGAGCAGCTGAACTGCATTCATCCTCCACAGATTTTATTGAGCATTAAGTGGCCGTAACGTTGCTCTGCTTCAAACGGGGCTGGTCTCCATGGGGAAGCTGCTATGGGGGTGACATGGGTGCAGAAGGATGCCACCGAACCCGCTCCTCTTCCGAAGGGCAAGAAGCAGGATGGGTCCTTGGGGAGGGTTGCTGGGGAACCCCTCATCACGTCAGGGCGCTTTCAGTTCGGGGTCTAAAGGGTGACTTGGGGAGTTTCTTCCCTCATCTGAAACATCAATTTAGATGAACATCTCCAGGGGGCCATGTGTGCACGGGGCTCACCCTGGCACTGCTTGCTGAGTGCTCTCGAGCTCTTCCTGGGCAGTTTGGGACTGAGCAAATCTTATTTTCACAGCCGAGCTGGACGAGTAGCATCCCCCCTCGCATGGCAGCTGCAGGGAGCAGGGGCTCTCACAGCCTGTCCGGGGTCCGTGTGTCTGTCTGCCCAGCCAGTCCCGTGCCCTGGGTCATCTCAGCACAAATCTCCCCGTGGACGCACAGGTTATTTTGGAGCAGGAGGGGAAGGAAGTGAATTCAAAAGCCCCATATTGAGAACAACTGGGGTTTTTTTTGGAAACAAAGGGAGTTGAGGGTGGAACCCGTGCTGGTCTCTGCAGCCTTGCTATTGGGAACCGAAAGCAAGAAAAATGACCCAGAAAACTACTACAAAATGGCTTTTCCCACTTCGCAGATGGGAACTTGCTGCTGAGCATCTCTGCAGCCCTTGTCCTCTGGCAAAAGTAGATAAAAATGGGATTTCAGGTGTGAGGGACTATGGGGATCCTGCCCACCCCATAAACCAAATTCCATCCTTGCAGATGCCAAACCCTCCGTGGTGGATGGAGCAAACCCAGGCTGTGCAAACCCCCTCATGGCGTGCTGGAGGTCAAAAAGTACCACACCAAGATCAGTGCCCCCCCCCAAAACCTGGCGGGCAGTGAGACCCCACGATCCAGCTGCCCGTGCATACATGTCCCACCGTGCTGCTGCAAGAGGTCCATGCTCTTCACCGGTTCTGCAAATAGAGAAATGAGCCCTTTGAAGGCAGCCTCTCCCCGGGCGCTATTTCGGGCTTGGACCGCTATGCGGGTGGGTCACTGCTGCTGTTTTTAGGAGGACTCAGTTTCACGACCAGCTCTCCCAGTCCCCCGGTGCTGCCAGCAGCCAGGATCAGTGCACGACCTCTGGCAGCAGCACCACTGTGCCCAGGGCTGCACCTCTCCTCCCGGACCCCTCTTCCAGCACCTCCAGCTGCTGCAACTTACTCAAAGCCCCTGAAAATCAGCTCTTGGGTAAGAGCTCAGTGTTACTGTTGGTTTTTTTTTAACTCCCAGTCTTATATACTATTTTCCAGGCAGCCCACAGCACACGTAGACCATGCTGACGGGTTAATTTTAACACGCCTGCCCTGCTGGGCTGTTTGTTTGAGGTCTCTATGAAGCAAAGCTGTCGGCCACAACGGTATCCTTGTGCTTCGGCTCCACCTGGGAGGCCGTGGCAGCCCCAAATCCTGCTCTGCAAGCATCTTCCTGCGGGAGGGGGATGTTCCTGCAGTTTGCTAACGCCCTGCAAAAAGCTGGCAGCTGGGTGATGTAGGGGCATGGAGGAAAAACAAGCAGCTCAAAGCCCGGCTGGGTTTGCTGCATGGGGAGAGGACGGAGCCCTTTGTTTCCAGAATGGCCAGGGGCTGGGGGGGCTTCCCACCGTGTCCCCAGGAGCATGGAGCCCCCTTGCACCCCCTCAGCTCTGTCCTTGCCTCCGTCCCCCTCCCTATGCCCCCTCCTGCTCTAAGCCCAGCAGCCGGCAGAAGAGGAGGGCTGAGGCATCACCCGTCCGCACTCACTGGGGAGGAAATGAAAACTGGGCTAAAACACAAACCCCGGCCGCTGCCAAGAATAAAAACAGACACCCAGGTGGCTAAAGCTGCAGAGCAAAGCCCTTTCTGTGCTGCAGCACTGTGGGAAAGATCAAACCCCGCTGCCCCCAGTGCTTGTGGGAGCCCCCGCCGTGGAGCAGAGCTGCAGCGTGTTCACGTGCATCAGCTCTCCGCACACCCGATGCTGAACAAGCTGGATACGGCCCCGGCCGGCGGAGCTGTGCTCTGTTGGCTGGAGGGACGGGAGGAGGAGGCACAGCCCCTGCAGATGCTGATGCCTGGGAGGGAAGAAGATGCCAGCCCCGAGATGCCCTGAGCATCCCACTGGCAATGCGCTGGGTGCTGGGAGATGCTGGCGGAGTTCTCCTTCCTTCTGCACGGGGGCAGACAGAGGGATCAGCCCGCGGTGCTTTTCCAGCCCCATCTCCTGTTCCAAGCCTTCTTTCTCCCATCAGGGCCACTTTGCAGCTGGGTTGGCTGCTGGGAAGGTCCCCCTGTGTCCCCAAAGCACCCAGTGGGTACTGAGCCCACCCCTGCACACCCTGCTGGTGGTCACCACCATGACCAGATGCTCCAGCCTCCTGCTGCATTGCATTTTTTGCTGCTTTTATACACCTTGAAAGTTGCTGATGGTCCTGAGCTAGAACGCCCTGGATCTGCTCCTGTGGGATGTGCCCCCTGCCAGGCGCCTGTCATGCAGGACACGTTGCTGCATCCCGGTGAGGTGGTGGAACATCTTACAAACCAAGAGATGATGAGAAGGGATTGACTGCACGTGGCCATGTTGCATCGGGGCATCACCAGCACGAAAATTTTCAGTGACACAGATTCACACGGGCGTTCACGATCACAACCCTGCCGCGGGTTCAACCACGACATGGGAGGTGACAAGCCTGTCCCCACTGCACTTTCCCTGCACCCATGGGTGAAGAACTGGGCTGGGGCACATCCCCGCTAGCAGCAGCAGTGATGGTGAGAGGCCGGGAGCACGATGCCCTCCAGCCTTCCCGTTCCTCCCGTTCCTGTAACCCCACGCATGACCGCATTCCTCCCTGCTAGACAACATGGAAATGTTTTGAGAGCGTCTTAGAAACCTGTGTCGCTGCCAAAGAGGAGAAAAATGGAGACATTAAGAGAAACGTGGGGCTGCGTGCCAGCTTCTCTCTAATGGGTATCGCTGCTCGACTTGGAACATGCGATTGCAGCTGTGCAGATCATTCACTTCTCTGCAGCTGGACTTAAAACATCTGCCACTACTTGGCTTGTTTGAGCTGCTTTGGAGACTGGAAATGGAAAACGGGGATTTCCGGGGGGTGCTTGGGTCCCCTCTCTCCAGCCCGCGCAAGGGGTGACCATCACCTGCCAACGCTCCTGCACGAAGGGTGGGGAGGAGTGGGGTGGGTTAGAGTGGACGTGAAGCCTGGGGACAACGGAAGGTGACAGCCCTCCTCCCATCTCCTTTGCACCCAAATGAGTGGAGAAAGGTGGGAAAACACAAAAGTGATGGAAGGAAAGGCTTTCCCCTGCAACGGGCAGCAAATCTGGGAAGCTCCTGCTTGTGGGATTCAACCAGATTCAGAAAAGGCACCGGTCTGCTGGGAAGAGGAGTGTGGTGCATGGCTTCCCTGCTCCAACCAGGCTTTTAGAAAAACTTCTCCTCTTGGTTGTTGAAGCATTCGGCAACAAGTTGCTGATCTAACCCCGGGCCCAGTCGTGTCCGTAATTAATCACTTCTTGACATGAAAAGGCTGCCTGCCTCATGCCTCGAGTTGTCTGGCTTTATCTTGTGGTGGAAGAGCTGTGGGTGCTCAGAGCTGGGGGGATCAGGCGCCGCGCAAGTGCTGCTGAGCTGCAGTGATCCCCCGTGGGCCAAAGACAGCAAATCTTCAGGCAACATCCACAAATCCCTTTGGAAAGAGCCAGAGCAAAGGCTTAGAAGGCTGAAGCCGGGGCAGCGCAGCCTGGCTCCCCCAGCCCTTGTGCAGGGATGGGGACAGGGGAGCGGAGCAGGAGCACCCACACCGCACATCACCGGGGCACCCAAGGGGCTCGCTCCGCACCCAGACCCGTGATGCTATTGCAGTGCCAAACCACATCGGACTAATTAAATCCCAGAGAGACAGGCTTAATGCAGCAGGGCGCGCCGCTGCCCTCCCCGAGCACGCTGCTATCCCAGCAGGGCACCAGCCCGAGCCTCCTGCAGGGGCTCTGCCCAGGCATCCCCCTCCCTCTGTGCAAGCACCAGGCCTGTCCTTCCTCCCTTATCAGCCCAAATAGCTGCGCCGTGATGCATTGTTTTCCCTCCTCAAACAAATTACATCAGAAGAAGGAAACAGGCTTTTTTTTTTTTTTTTTTTTTGGCACGGAGGGCCATCAGCAGGCGCTCGGTGCCAAATGCTCATATCCTCATAATGCCTCCGCAGCCGGCCGCCGCTTTCCACTTTTGAATAATAGATGGCATCGGTGCCCTTCCTCTTCTCCCGGCTTTACAGTCAAGGAAGGGTGCTGGGAGGCCCAGGGAGCCCCTGTGGGGTCAGATCCAGCTGCAGGAGGAGGATCTGGCTTCCACCCACAGATGCAGATGCGGGACTACACAGGGGAGTGCTGTGGCTCGCTCTGCATTCACGGCGGTGGAAAACAACTGGGCCACCAGCACGTGCCTCAGTGGGGCTGGTTCCTCGGCCTCATCCTGCCCAGAATCCCCCAGCACCCCAAATCTGGGAGGCTTTTCACCCCAGGTGAGTGAGCTCCACTGGGGAGGTAGGGTTGGACCTGGCCGTGGCTTCCCTCAGGCATCCTCTGCAGGGGGAAGGCCGGGTACCAGCCCGGTGGCAGTCCTCCAAAGCCTCCTGCAGCTTTTTGGGAGGCTGTGTCATGGCAGGGCTGAGCAGGGACAGACCCCAGAACATCTGCATAGGGGGGCTGGAGGATATGTGGGTTATGACCCCAAGCTCACACCCACAGCACCCAAAATCAACATTGGCAATTTAGGACCTTTGAAGGACTTCTTTTCCTTGGTATGGTCCAGTTTGCCCATTCCTGTAGACTTTTTGCATCCCAGCGAGGGATTTTGACAGGTCTGTTACCCTCTGCAGGATAGGACCTGCATTTGGGGTTGAACCCAGCCCCTAGCAGCTCGCAGCAGAAGGCACAGCAAGGAACAATGCCTGGAGCAAACCCTGCAGCTTCTGCTGCATCCTCCCGGCTCCAGCAAGCTCTGTCCTGGGTGACAAGTCCCAGCGCAGGGATGCAGGAGGTGCAGCATTCCCTTTCCCAGGGGTTTATGTATCCCCACAGAAGAAGCACTTTGCTGGCACACGGTTCCCAGGAAAATGAGAGCAGAGCAGGAGAAGGGGAGCCCTCAGCTGAGAAGGAGACCGGGTTTGCAAGGAGAGCCACGCTGCTGCAACGCAGCGGTCCCAACAGGACGAATCAGGCCCCCAGAATTGCTCTTCTGTAAAAGAGATTCCCCTGCCCCAGGGAGCTCGCAGCAAGGCGGCTTGTTTCGACGTGACAGCTCGTGACTGATCAGTGGGAACCGCTTCTGAGAGCGTCAGCACTGCTAAAATTAGAGCCCAAGTGGCCTCAAAGTCCCGTTGTCACCTCGTGTCCCCCTCCCTCCGCTTCCCACGGAGACCCATCACCCAGCTTGCGGCAGGGATGTGCTGCAGGGCATCGCCTGGGGGGCACCAGCACCCACTGGGGCACGGTGTGGGGACACCTGTCATGGGACAGGGTCCCACACCAGGGGGCTGAGGCAGGTGCCTGGCCCCAGGCAGCCTCGTCCAGCCGGTTTCAGGCATTTTTTCCCCCCCAGGGCTGGTGCTGGGACCCCTTTTCCCCCATGTGGCTCCTTGCCCTGGCTGGCTCCAGTCCTGGGGCACCCCAGGATGCAAGGGGGGGGCAGCAGGGCCATCCATGGTCCCATCACTGAGGGGGGGCCTGGCCCCAGTCCCAGCCCCCTTCCCATCCATGGTCTCACCACTGGGTGAGGGGTCCCAGCTCCGGTCCCACCCATGGTGCCATCACTGGGGGGGGTCTGCCCCCAGTCCCAGTCTCAGTCCCATCCATGGTCCTGTCGCCACGGAGGGGGTAATCCGGCCCCGGTCCCATCCATGGCCCCATCCGTGGTCCCGTCACTGGGGTATCCCAGCCCTGACCACATCCACGGTCCCACCATTGGAGGGGGGGTCCAGCCCCGCTCCCAGCCCCGGCTGGGGGCTGCCAGCAGCCGGTCCCAGCCGCGGTGCCGGTCCCATCCCTGCTCTCGGGGGCGGGGAACCCGGCCCCGCTCCCAGCCCCGG
>VXAA01000506.1:28351-40645 GCA_013399115.1 Anseranas semipalmata
CGGGCGGAGCGGTTCGCTTCGGTTCGGTTCGGTTCGGTTCGGTTCGGTTCAGCTGGCGCGGGGCTCCCCCGCTCCCCTTGCCCGGCTGCTGCCCGGCTCAGGCGGCTGCCCCCGGCGGGCGCTGGTGCCACTGGGTCCCGGCGCTCCGCGGGCAGGAGCCCGGCAGCTGCCTCCGCTCCTTCCCTCCTCGTCCCCGTGCGGTTTGTGCTCGGGTGTTTTAACTCGCACCGGGATCGGCCAGAGCCCAGCTTCAAACCCTTTGATCCCCCCGGGTAGCTCCTAGCCCCCAAACCGCCCTCCTGCCCCGGCGCTGGGCAGCATCACTGGAGGGGCGGCTTTTGGGGTGCAGCATCTTATTTCTCTTTCTGCTCCGGTTTTCTTATCTGCTTGTTGCAACGCACGTTTGGCAAGCCACTGCCTTCCTGTGCGTGCAGGCGGGGAGCAGCAGCCCCTGCTCCCTCAGCAGCCCGGGGACCCACCAGCAGTGGGGACCGGGACCCCGATGCGGGGCTCGTGCCTTCCGAAACCAGGCCACTTCACCGCAGTCAGGTGTCTTCTTGAGTTCCTCTTCCTCATTCGTGCCCACGCCAAGGGAACTCTGTCCTTCGGCCTTAGCGGCTGCTCGGCCAGCAGGGTGCAGAGCAAGGGGGTGACCCAAAATTCGTCGCTCCTTAACGCTGAGCATCCCCTGTTAGGGAGCGAACGAGCCGCAAAGCAAAACCCCTTTTGCTCCCACTAGGCAGCCCTTCCATAGGAGATGCCCCCGTCCGGGAGCAACGCGCTCCCCACGCAGAGTTTTGCTCAGTTTTGGTGCTGCTTCGGCCTGACAGCAACTGCCGGTGCTGTGGGCGAGCCCGATAATTGCCTTATCCCGGGCTCGGCCGCCGGTTATCTCCCAGCGGGCTGGCGGGCGGTGCGGCTGGCTTTGCCGGGGGTTGTCACAGTTACGGGTGATTCCCTCGGTTTTGGCAGAAGGCAATTTCCCCCCAGCCCAAGCGATGCTGCAGGGGGGTACAAAGCGGGTGCTGTAGGGAGAAACGTGCGGGGAGCATCGCGTCTGCAGTAGCAGGAAGGGATATGTTTGAACTGGCGACCGAGGGATTAAATATTGGCCAGGGTGCTATTTGCTTCCAGCAGCACCCGTCCCAGGAGAGCCACCGTGCTGGGAATCGAGTCAGGTTCAACCCAACGAAGGCGGCTTTAATTATGCACGAGTTCCTGTGCCGCTGGGCTTAATGCCTTCTTGCTAATTCACCCTGAACCCCTAGCTGTGGTTAATCGGGGCTGTCCTCCCGCGGTGCGGACGAAGGCAGGAGGTGTCGGTACCGCCTGGAGGGCAGGGGTTCGGAGGGAGATTGATTCAGGTTCGTGTCGATCCGCCGTGAGGAATTCAGGAAGTTTCTTGGGGGAGAACAGAGAGAAATTCCCAGAAGTCATTTGGCTCAAAGTGAAGTGTTACTTTTGACCAACAAGAAAAAAACACAGAGTTCTGTTTAAGTTGTTTCATCTCTGATCCAAACTCCCTCTCCCCGTTTCGTCTTGGGTCAAGTTAGTACTTAAAAACCCCTCTGTTAAACCAAAACTCCCCAAAATCTATTTGATGGAGGAAACAAATTCAGCTCTGCAGCTTCTCAGCAGATTTCTGATTTCAGGGACCAGAGGGTGGGAGGGGAAACTGAGGCATGGGGCCACAGCAAGGTCTCTGCACTGCGGGGCACAGCAGCGGGGAGCAGTGATGCTCTATTTCTGCCCCAAGCCTCTGGTCCCATTGTGGGACAAAAGAAGTGAAACACAGATGTCCCGCAAGCTTTTTGCAGGGGATTTAAAAGGGACAGGGCAGGTGAAGTGCTGGGATATTCAACACTGAGCTTGCAGGGCACGTCCAGGAGCCGGCAGCAGCGTGTGCATGGGAGGAAGAGGAGGAGGCTCAGCTGTGAGCTGCCTCCGCGGAGCCATCCCGGAGGGGAAAGGAACTGAAAGGAGCCTCGTGGAAAGGGCAGATGAAAACCGCGCCGTTTTGCAAGGCTCCGATTTCAGCCCGGTCCCGTCTCACGCCTCCTGGCCAGACAGGCTCGGTAGCGTCCGCGCAGCCTGGCTGTTTTCTTTTGGTTGCGGAGGATTTCGACCTCGGTCCCAGAGGAGAGCGAACGGTGCCAGGTTGTTCTCTTCCCAGCGTCTCGAGCGGTTCCTGATACAGAGCAGGGATTTTGATGAGTCCACTGAATGCCTGTGACTTAGGGCAGGGAAAACACCCACGCTCTCCTTGTGGCCATCGCAAAGGAGCCGTCAGGAAAATGCAGTAAATGGAGCGTGGTTTCGTCCTCCAGCATAAATGTGGGAGCTGGTTTTGCATTCCCGTGCGTGCCAGAGGAGGGCTTCACGCTGGCAGATGCAAGGGCTGCGTGCATGGGGCCCTGCCAGCGAATTAATCCCCATTAATTATTGGGGAAGGCCAATTAAGTGTCATCGAACCCCAGTGCAGATGCATTCAGCGCGGCCGTGGTTGGCTTGCTGCGGAGACTTGGGCACAAAACCCCAAGGGCCAGCTGGCAGCCATGGGGAGGGCACCAGGGGGGCTGAGAAATGGGGCTAAAAGCTGCATTCAGCGATTCAGCGCCCAACCCGGCGCCCACGCGGTGCCGCACGTCCCTCGGGTGACCTTGGTGTGCGCGCTCCTCCTGTCCCTTGTGGGCTCATCTCAGTGTCCCCTGCCCGGCAGTGGTGGATCCCATTACAGGAGCATTTTGGGATGCGGGCATCACGTGGCCGTGCCCGTGGGTGTCTGTATGCCAGGACGTGTGGCTGCTGGCATCGCAATGCCGGCATGCTGCCGCGTTTCCGTGCATGCACTCACTTCATAGGCAAAGAGGGTTTTTTTTACTGTTTTCTGGGAAAAAACAGGGCCCGTGGGATAAATGGTCCCAAGGCCACGCTGCAAGGAGAGCCGGACCGGTCGTTGCCACCAGGTTCAGCCAGAGCCGGCACGTGGTCCGGCTGGGAGGAAGCCGGGCAGGCGATGCCCTGAGCTTGCTGTGCACGAGGGCACGTGAAAAGCTGTGCGCGGGCACCTGCGCTCGGTGCGAGAAGAAAAACCTCCTGCCGCGACCTCAGGAGGTCTGGTGAAGCAGATGCAGATGGTCCTCACCAAAGCATCGGGGTGGATTTGCTTTTAGTAGTCACCGAAGGATTTTTCCTGCTCGGTTCCCTCGGCGATGGTCATTGCCTTCTCCCTCCCCTCGTCCCCGCTGGGGTTCGATGCATCGCTGCGAGGGCAGCCGCTGGTGCCAGCCTGCCCGCAGGCAGCTGCCACCTTTGTGCCACCACACGCCTTGGCTGGCCGTCGTTCCCCCCAGCCCACTCGCTGCGGATGCAACGGGGCCGGGGGCGAGGGGCTGGAGGGCGGCCGCAACCCCGCCAGACACAGCAGCCTTTGTCCCAGGGATGCCGGGCAAACTCGAGGAGGAGAAAAAAAAGAAAGAAAAAAGAAAGACTTTTGCATGTGCAAAAGGAAAAGGAGGGAGAGCGTGACTGCGAGGACAAGGCTGCCTTGTGAGCGGGGTTTTGTCTCTGGTTGCCCTGTTGGAGCCAACCACAGGGCCCTGTTTGCTCATTTTCCCAAAGAAGAAGATGTGCATCTTGGCACGTCCACGCGCACGCTCGGGGGGAGTCCGCTTTTGGCTTACGGACAGTTTCAAACGCGCTGTCGGGATTTCTGGTCGGGGTTGCAGGAGCCTGCAGGGAGGCGGGCATGGGGCTGGCAGCAGGAAGATGGGGCACCCAGGGAAGTATTGCGGGAACTTTGCATCTCTGCTGTGTTTCCGAGCAGCAGACCTGCTGATACAAGCCAAAATGGCTTGTAAAATCAGTAGCCCCCTCCCAAGCCTCTCCCAGCCAGCAAAGCCCCCGATCTTGCCCCCGTTGGGCCTTCAGAGCTGGGTGATGGTCACCCGCAGATGTGGGCAACCTCTGCGCTGTCAGCTGCAGATCTGCAAGGCTCAGAGGGAAGGAAGAAGTCCGGGAGAAGAGCAGCACCCATCCCACCAGGCAGGATCAGCCTTCTCCATCCGCAGGGACAAGCCCCTCACCGAGGGCCTGGGGAAGCAAGGAGAAGGCAGGGGCTGGCGTTATCCCCGGGTGCTGGCCGGAGGCATCGCTTTGCCCCTTCTCCATCAGCGATGAGCGCTCAAGGTGCTTTTTGACGCTGTGGTGCTTTGTTCCAGTGAGAGATCGCCTGGGTTGGCAGCCTCTAGGAGCCCCTCACTCTGGATCTGAATCGGAGGAAGGAGCAGGACAGCTCTGGGTCCGAGCAGCGTTTGTGTGCAATGACGTGTCCGTGCCATCCCGCCGCATGATGGTGCGGGTTAGGGCTGAATAAAGCTGGTATTGGTCTTTTCTGTAAGCTGTCACTTAAAAGCGTGGTGGGATTTGGAGTCAGGACACATCCCTCCTGCTCAGTGAAGGGGCAGCTTCACCCAAACTCATTTTGTGCGGCAGCTCCCGGTCTCTGAGCTCCTGCGCTGGATTTGTCCCCCCAGAACCCCTTTTCCCCGTAACAGGGTGCAGCAGCACAGGGCTCAGCCCATTGCCTCACCGGAGGTCAGACCGGCTTGTTTGATGGGAAATGAGGCAAATCCACTCTAATTTGATTCCTGGCTGACGAGCTGGCCGGGCGATCGCGTGTCGGCCGGGTCGTGGGCTGTCCCAGCGTACAAAGGGGCCCTTGTGCCTCCTGGCACAGACAGTGCCAGACCCTGCGTGTCTGCGGAGGCTCTTTCTGGCCCTTTTCTCTCGCCTCAGCTGCTTGTTCCCATGCATAAACCAGCCTTGTGCAAGCATGGGCAGGCCTTCTGGTGGTGCTGCTGCTGGAGGAGCAGGTCTCAAGGCCAGAAAGCAGGACCGGAGAGATGGCTACAATCAGCCCGACATAAGCAAAACCCCTGGCGCTAAAAACCCACCATCATCAACAACAAACCAACTTTTCCCTCCTAAGCCCAGGCAGAAACAGTACGGTGGAGAACACGCTCCCTTTGGCAAGGTTTGATTGCAGGGGCCTCCAGATGCTGCAGCAATGCTTGCTCTACCAGGAGGTGCTGAGGACCTCTGCAGTCAGGGCCCTGCCAGGCACAGGGACTGCTCGCTGAGGAGCGCACTTCCCTTTTCTTGCCCGTTCCACCTGTGGTTTGGTAGGACCCACTTCTCATGTTCTCAGCTGAGCGGATGGTTGAACACAGAACAGAGCGTCTTTGCTGTTCTATAGCACAGGAGACCAAATTTCTGCATGACCCTGGTGGGAAGGGTGGCTTAGGGCATGACCTGGGCTGCCTGGGATTTGCTGGGGACAAAGAGCAGTTGGGTTCCTCCTCTGTGCTCCAGATGCAAAATGAGGATAAATACAACTCCCTTTATCAGCCCGACCATAAGTCCTCCATGCTCGGGGCTCTCACTTGCATCCACACCCAACACAGTGAGGCCGTGGCCTCCCCGGGGATGCGACGTGCTGGCACCAGGCAGGTGCTGCCACCTCTCACATCATTGTCACAAGCACTGAGATGGCAGTGCTGGCCAGACAGTGAGCCATGCTCGCGGGTAGCTTTTGGGTGGACAAAGCCAAGCATTGCTGGCAATGCCAATGGGAGGAGAGGGGAAAGGTGCAAATATAGTAATGATGACAGCAGCGGGCTGCGCAGCGCGTCGCAGTGCTGCAGCACTGGGGTTCCCTTGTCCAACTCACCTTTTCCAGGCACTTCTCACCTCCATGTCCTTACGACCTCTTTCCTCTCCCCCCAGGGTGATGGCGAACCTTACAACTCCTCCAGCCTGGACCAGAGTCGTCAACAGCTCCTTGGTCCCGGGTGGTGTGGAAGACAACACCTACAAGTGTGTATTTGATGAGGACTTCAAGTATGTCCTGCTGCCCGTCTCCTACGGCATTGTGTGTGTGGTGGGGCTCTTTCTCAACCTGCTGGCCCTCTACGGCTTCATCTTTAGGATCAAGACCTGGAACGCCTCCACCACGTACATGTTCAACCTGGCCGTGTCCGACACGCTCTATGTGGTCTCCCTGCCCCTCCTGGTCTATTACTATGCCATGGGGGACAACTGGCCCTTCAGCGTGGGCTTGTGTAAGATAGTCCGCTTCTTGTTTTACACCAACCTCTACTGCAGCATCCTTTTCCTCCTCTGCATCAGCATCCATCGATTCCTGGGCATCTGCTTCCCACTGAAGTCTCTGCGGTGGGGGCACGTTCGCTACGCCCGGAGGGTGTCAGTCGTCGTGTGGGTGGTGACCGTGGTGTGCCAGTCGCCCGTGCTCTTCTTCGTCACCACCAGCATGAGGCGCGACACCATCACCTGCCACGACACGTCCAGCAAGGACCTCTTTGGCCAGTTTGTCATTTACAGTTCGGTGATGCTGGTGCTTCTCTTCTGCATCCCTTTCCTCATCATCATCGTCTGCTACTGCCTGATGGCCCGGAGGCTGCTGCAGCCCACGTGGGGCATCGCCCGGATGTCTCGATCCAAAAAGAAGTCGGTCAAGATGATAATCATCGTCTTGGTGGTCTTCATCGTTTGCTTTCTTCCTTTCCACGTCACTCGTACCCTGTACTACTCCTTCCGGAGCTGGGACTTAAGCTGTCAGACCCTCAATGCTATAAATTTAGCCTATAAGGTGACCCGGCCCCTAGCTAGCACCAACAGCTGCTTGGATCCCATTTTGTATTTCTTAGCAGGACAAAGATTTATGAAGTTTGCAGGCAACAAAATGCCAGGGAAGCCTCAAAACGAGGTGGCACTGGGGATGATGCCCAACAATCCCCTGGGTACCAGCAATGACACGGACACGATAGCCAAGGGTGTGAAATCCTAGCTCTGCTCCGGCACGGGTCTGCGATGGAGGGTTTGTCCTGTGCGTGACGGGAGGCGAGGATGCTTCAGGGCCCGTGGCTTCTGGTGTTTGCGGTGCCTTGGCTTTGCACCCACTTCAGCGTGGTCCGCGTTAAATGCACTCCTGTGCACGTCACCGTTTCGAGCATGTTTTTTCAGGAAGGTGCTGCTGTGGTTATAGGGACAAACCCCGTACCTTTACCTCTTCGTCCAAGCCTGCCTGTCTCTTCATCGCTGGGTGGCACCTCTCCAACAGTGAGGCTGGATGACCTTCTATCGTGGTTGCAAAATCTGCTAAAAAATCACACCCTGGATATCTTAGATCATTTTCCAAAGCAGAAACGTTGTGTGCAAAAGGTCCCCTAAAGAAATGCATCTGCCTTCCTCCAGATTCCCTGGCATGCATTTATCAGAAGGTTTTCTGTGCCTTGGCAAGGGAAGAAAGGCTTTCGATCGACGAGGAGTGTCAGCTGTGGTTTTGATAAACAGGTCGATAAAAATGTCAAGTGCAAATACCACCCGCAGCGGGGACGGGACTTTGCATCCCCGCAGAAATGCTCTCCCAGCTTCGGTCCTCCCCAGGGGCTGGCTTCCCATTAAAGGGCTGCTGGTGGGTGACGCCCTCCATCTCACTGGGCTTTACTGGTACCAGCAAGCGGGTCCCCTGTAGGTTTCTCTGGTGGGGTCAAGGTTTTACCAGAGACCTGCTAGTGCTTCCCAACAGCAACGTCCACCTTTGAAAAGCTTATAGGAACCCATGGCTTTCTCTCAGCTGCTGCCTTTAATAGTTGTCTCCAGATCCTTAGAATTTAGGGTGAGCTCTTCATGGCTTGCTTTTAACCCTCTCACTAGTAACTCATGTCTCCAGCACAGCAGTGAAGACCGTTGCCCATCCCCTTGGCTAAGTGCTGCCACATCCCCATTGCTGCTCCCCATAATCCCAGTAATCCCAGTGCTCCTCTGGAGCTGCCTGACATATCCCTTACTGACAGTGTGGCCTTTCCTGGGGAAATTTGGCAGTGCTAAACCCTGCGTTTAGGAGCCGTACCAATAAACGTGGTGCTAAGCTTAACCCCGATCCTGTCTGGATTTGGCCTTGCACCCCCCTGCAGTCAGGCCAGTTCAAAGTAAGCTAGAGAAAACAGCCAAAAACACTTCAGCAGGAGATCCATGTGGTCTTTCTCTCTAATTGCTGATCCATGTGGTCTTTCTCTCTAATTGCTGGGTTAGGGAGCTGAGAGCCCAGGCACGTGGTTTCCTTGCCCAGCTTTGCCACGAGGACGCTGATTCCTCACCCCAAAAATGAAAATTGCTTGTGCTGCAGAACTGGCCGAGTCCCATTTTGTAAAAGCAGCCCTGGCTCTATTTTAGGATTAGACAAACACTTTTGGTCCCAGCTTAGACCGAGTCCTCAGACCTCTTCTTAGCTTCTCTCATCCCTGCTTCCTATGCAGTGGCTTGGTGGAGATAAAGATGTGCCATGGTGTAACCGGCCGAGTTCAGCCGGGGTGACTGGGGCTGTTCAGGGCTAACTGGGACGTTCCCGTGGTCCCAGCTCAGTGGAGTCATGGTCCCATGGAGGGCTCTTGTCCTGACCAACCATGTCACGGCCACAGGAGACGAAGGAGGGGACTGTCTCAGTCCTGAGCACCATCAGCAAAGAAAAACAGGGCATTTGTAGGGTGATTCATCTCACCCTTGAGTGAGCTTTTAAGGTGGGGTTGGGTTAAGATAGGCGTTGCACCACGGCAGCACCTTTTTCTCCCCGTGCAGACAAGGGAGCCTGGCTTCACGGGGAGGGTTACAGGTAGTCACTGAGGCAAGACAAATAATTGGGAGAAATGAATTCAACCGAAGCGCTGAGCTGGTACAAACATTACTCCAGGCCAGGTCTTGCCTGGTCTCCTGCCGTTGTCATAAAGCAGCGTGAACACCAAGTTACGTGCTCTGAATAATCCAACAAAAACGCGCTCAAAGTTCACTCCCGCGGTCCTGCTCGGTGAGGCCACCCTCGCAGAGCGGCCATCAGCCGCCTTCAGGCCACCACTTCGGGGGGCCCTCGGTGGCCCTTGTCCTGCATGAGCTAGCGGCACTGTTCAGTGGAGAGCGGTTGGAGAGGTACCAACTGGAAATTTATATCTATTTTTTGTTTGTTTGTTTGTCGAAGCACTAACTTATACTAAAAAAAAAAAGTGGGTTTTGTGACAATAACTGTACATTTTTATTTTTGTAACATGCAGACATCTCAGATTTCTTATAGTAAATAAATTTATTTCTACTATGAGCACTCTTCTGCTGTCTCCTCCAATGTGTACGAAGAAGAGGGGGGTACCAGGGATGGAAGTTGGGTTGCTGGATGTCGTAGATATGTTTCAAGCTCCAGGTGCAGTCTTATCCAGGAGGGTGAGATCCAGCTGTCCACACATGGGTTCCACAGTAGATAAGTGCATCATTTAAACTGTTGGAGTCCATGGGGGAGCTGGTCACCCCAGGAGATGGGTCTTCTCACCCTTGGGCAAGGTGGATGGAGCTGACAGGGCAAGGGGTGCTGGAGCACCCCAAAGCCAGCAGTGCAGTGGGGAGGGTTTCTTCTATGGGCCAGCTTCACCTTATCTTGCTGCTGCATCCCCTTTTCCAGAAAACCCAGTGACACCAGTGCTTGGCCGCATCCTTGCTCCTTAGACACAGAGAAGCAGATGAGAATTTGCTCTCGTGACAGGTTGGAGCATCCCAGTGCACCCCAGGATGGCTCCTTACAGCAGGTCAAAGTGGCCCTCTGGACCTCAAAAGCCACCGAGCAGGTCCTCAGTCCTCCTTCCAACCCATCTCCAGCGGGGTCATGCAGCAATTTGCAGCACGCCCATGGGCGTTACACTGCAGGACCATATGGTGCTGCCACATAGCTGCAACAGGGCGACCCCAAACCTCTGATTTACCCCTTACAGGTCTGGCAAGGGGTCGGGTGGGGGAGGAAATGCCCTGTAAGAGACCACTGCTCCTGCAGTCGATCTCCCAGGCAAAATCTCCTTTTTGAACCTCGCGTTCCACCTGATGTCCCTTGAGTTCAACTCTTTCAGGGGCTGGTACAACCAATTCTGGCAAAACCCAGGTGTGGAGAGTGATACTGGGGCACTGCAGGGCTTTTTGTAGCACGATGAATTGGATAGCTGGTCTTTTTGGTTGTATCAGACGTCTCCCTGGACTTGGTGGGTAGCTTTTCCTAGGCTGCTCCTGTCGAAGACCAGAAGCTGCTAGGTTAAGCACATAATGAGTCTCTAAGCAATTAATCTCCCATCCCATAGATCACGTTCTTTCTGCTTCACCCAGCAACTCACAGGGCCACCAACAGCTTGTGCTGGAATGAAACCTTTCTTTCTCAGCAGCTTCTCATTTTCCTCTACAGAAACCAGGAGAGGGGGGTTTCCAGTGCCTAACCACAGTCCCCGTGAAAAAAATAGATTTTGTTTATTTATCTGCTGCTTGCTCCCCAGCCTGGCTTTTGCTGTGCCTCTCTCTGCCAGCGCAAGGAGACTCTTAGGACACAGCCATCTCATTTGATGTATTTATTACAAACTGTGATCAAATCACCTTGAAATCTGCCTTGCAATAATCTGAGCAGTTTGAATTTCTTCGCTCTCGTCCCGAGGCTGATTTCTCCAGCCTTGAGATTAATCTTGTGCCTTTTCTCTGCACCTGGTTTCCCAGCAATGCCTCTGAGATGCAGACAGAGGAACAGCGCCTTGCCCCGCGGGGTGGGACAGAGCAGCACATCGTGGTCCTGACACCACAGGAGAATGCTCTGCTCTTGGCTTTTCTTTTAAGAAACCTCTTAGCCCTTTTGGTTGCTGAAACTGGAAGACTCAAAAGTGTAAACTCAAGGAAATAGCTGCAAGCCCTGAAATGGATAAATTAGTCACTGCAAAATGTGCTCTCTAAAGAACCCTCTTGATTTTCAGCCCCGGTTTTGGAGTCCCACCCCGGGGCAAATGCCATGCGGATGAAGGGCTTGCACGTGAATAGCTTTCACTCGTGGGCTTTCCAGCATCACACCCAAGCTTTTTGTGCCGTAACTCCTCTGTAGCTTGAGCCAGCACTGACTCATGTGAGTCACTAAACCCAAGAATGAGAATTAAGCAAGAATGATATCCACTGATGGGGAGCATGGAGGTTGTGGAGTTACTTCAGAGAAACAAAAAGAAACCAAAAAAGCCACTTTTTCTAAATACCTCTTGGCGCTGGGAGCAGGAAGAGAAAGTTAAGAGCGCTGCTGGTTTCCTGCCAAGCAAACCGATCCACCGCATGGTGCGGGTGGACGCATGCTTTTCTTGTCGTTCTGCTGGCCCTCCCCAGCACCCGAGCACCGCGCTCTGCCTTCCCCCTGTGTGCCCTCCGAGGAAGCAGACCCTCCGGCTGGCAGAGCCAGGCAGGCCATGCCGTTACTGTAAGCCACTTGGTACGTCCGCTCCCGTTTCGTGTAATGAGCCCTGGCTTCATTTTCTTTCTGGTTTTCCTCTTTCAGGCTTGATTTTTCTAAGGGACAAGTCTGTTTGCCACCCCTCCGAGTCATTTCTGAACTCATTGGCCAATTCAACAGAGGGCCAAATTCTCCATGTTTTTGAGCTCCTACAAGTTTCATAAAAAACAGTTTGCCAGGGGAAGGAGAAAGAGCCAAAAGGGCTCTCACCCAGCTCAACCTTTATATTAGACACCAGAGAATCCACACCCACGCCCCTGATGCCTGCGGTGGCTTGGGACGGTGCTCTTCACACCATCAGTGGTGAGCAGGGAAGGGTGATGGATGGTGTCCCAAAGCTGACCAGGAGACCAGCATTGTGTTCAAAGCAATGGGGGAGATTCCCAAATCCCATGGACTCATCGTTATTGCTGAAGTTCCCAAAAATGGAAGTGCCAAGGTACCATTTTCTTTGGAAAAAACAAACAAACAAGCAAGCTGGTGGTGCTTGAAGTAACACGCAGCTTTGTGAGGACTTTATTTTAGAGCTCTTACAGGTTTAACACCAGTATTTGCAGACTCCTTGGCAAATAAATGCCGAGGGAAGCATGAAAGGTTCAGCTGAAAGATCTTTGGTTTTTTTTTTTTATAAATACCTGCAACTCTCCAAGCCCTCTGGCAGTGAGATGAGCTGCAAGGTCTCAGCTCTCTGCTGGAGGATAAAGGCTCAGAGCTGAACCAGCTCCTGCTTCGCAGCAAAGGACCTGATGGACCAGCCCCTAAATCCCCCAGATCAGCATCGGATGTGCAGCTTTCCTTGTTCTATAGCAGCCTTTTTCTTTTTCTTTCTTTTTCTTTTTCTTTTTCTTTTTCTTTTTCTTTTTCTTTTTCTTTTTCTTTTTCTTTTTCTTTTTCTTTTTCTTTTTCTTTTTCTTTTTCTTTTTTTCTTTTTCTTT
>VXAA01000506.1:40668-64723 GCA_013399115.1 Anseranas semipalmata
TTTTTTTTCTTTTTTCTTTTTTTCTTTTTCTTTTTTTCTTTTTCTTTTTGTCCTTTATTCTTCCCCCTGAGAGAAAGGAGCAACCACCACCTCCTGAAACCTGAAACTTTTTCCCTGTCCCGTTTGTCATTTCAGGATGAAACTGTCTTTGGCTTCTTCAAATGTGGTGGGGTAGGGCAGACTGTAAGGAGGATTCCTCAGCATTTGCTTTTCCTCCAAAATGAAGTGAGATGTCAGAGAGTTTTCATGCTAAAGTATCTGACAGCTTTTAGAGCTAAAGGAAATGATGTTTAAATAATAGATATGGATGTAAATAAATATATACATATATATATATATAAAAGAGGGAAGTTTGGGGCTCAAACATGTGAATTCTCCACAGCTCAAACCCTCTATGGTGTGGCATCCTGAAGGAAAGGAAATAATCAGGCTCCAAGTTCCCCTCTGAAAAAATGGAAAAAGTGGAAATTAATTGGAAAAAATCTTCCCCCCTCAATCTATTTCCCCACATATCTATTGCTCTATGCCAGCCGGTCAAGGACTGGTAAAATATGGATTAATCCAAAAAAGGAGGGAGAAAGGAAGATTTTTCCACTGAAAGGGAGAGGTTGGGGTCTGTGTGAGTGAGGGGGTGAAGTCTCCAACACCCGTATTTCCTCCCCTCCCCACCCTGCCACTGCTGCCTCCCACAGCCTGCTTAAAGCAAAAAAACCCTTTTATTTCACGCACCCCACCAAGGGAGAAGCACTCGTGGAGGGAGCTGCAATGAAGTGCTCAGATCCCCAAGAGCAGCCCCTGCCCTCTCCTGTGCTTGCAAATCTGCCCCGGGAGGGCAGGCTGGTCGCAGCCCTAAAGCTGGTGCAGTAAAACCCTTTTATTGCGTTTTTCAGGTTTGGCTGATGACACTTGGCCGAGACGTGCTGGACGGGAGCACGTTCAGCCCCTGCAGCTGTAAAGCACGTGCCGCTCCGTGCTTTCCATATCGTTTTGGGTTCAAACGGTGGCATCGCTACCCCTGCAGCAAGCACCCTGGAAAATCAGCAAAAAGCGTCAATAATGAGTTTTGCAGAGAACTTCATCCCGGCGGAGATGCACAGTGGAAATGCAGCCAGACGAGCAAAGCGATGCTGCAGCAAGGCACGTCCCCACGCCTGGAGCATCCTCGGCTCTTAACTCCCTGCAGGAGGAAACAACTTGCACAATGGGGGCTGCAAGGTCTCCCATGCATCTCCACCTTCTTCCAAGGTCTTCCACCAGGCCCCACGCAGCTGGCTGGGAGCTCAGCTGGAAACCTCTTTCCTTCCAAATGCAGGGACCAGAGCTTCATGGTTCTAGGGTGTCTCGGGGCTCCCAGGGGATTCTGGTGGGGCTGCAAATGGGGCTGTGGGCTGCTGCCTTTTCTCTGGACTTGCTTACTGCAGGTGGTGGCAGCAGAGGAGTGGGCTCTGGTGGGGGGGTTCCTCCTTGCTGCCCTCTGATTTTTTAATATTGAAGCCATTTTTCTTGCTGGGCAAAATCCTGCTGCAGCAGAGTCCTCTGCTGGCACCGAGGGGATGTGGCAGCGGGGAGCTGGGGGTCTGCAAACCCATGCTGGGAAAAATGGTGTCCCCAGGGAGCTGCAAGAGGGGTGGCAGAGCCAAAGGGGCTGGGCGTGACAGTATTTGCAGCAAACTCAGTGCTAACAATGCCGTAGGAACACCCCAGGGCCAGACCAAGGGATGGGAGCAGGTTCCTAGGTGGGGGCATTGGGGTGGCCCCAGTGAGAACAAGGCAGCGTTGGGTCCCTGTCCTTGTGCCGGGATGTCCACCCGCCCACACACGGCCTCTCAGGGCCATGCTGCTGCAGGCAGGGTCTGGTTTTCATCCCAAAAGGGACTCTCTGGGGGATTGGAGATGTTTATATTCCGCCTGGAGTTCCCCTTGCATGAGTGGGGCTGCAGCATGTGAGGCACTCCAGGAATTGGCTTCTCCTCCCGTGGCCTTTGGTTTTAAGGGCAAGAAAAGAGACTGGTCATCATCTGCCTTGAGGTCATCGTCTTCCTCGTGGTCATCATCTGCCTTGAGGTCACCATCCGCCTTGTGGTCACCATCTGCCTTTCATCCAGCCACCCACCCGCAGCTCCAGCTCCACCCCTGCCTGCTGTGTGAAGGCTCGATGGTTCTTAAGCTTCCTTTCATCCTTTTCTCATCACAGTAGGAGCAAGCAGGTTGGAAACCTGCTGACCACCCCTGGGAAAGGAACCCAAATGAAAGCCCAAGTGCAAGGATGGAGATGAAGACCGTTTGGGAGCTATGGTGGGAAAGACCTTGGTGCGTCCACTTCATGGATGGGGATTTGCCTCCACCTCTGTAAGAAGCAAGCGGCAAATCAAGAGCATTTGGGAACGGGTTGATTTGGGAAGGGTGGCCTTGCCCGGCCTTTTCCCCCTGCTGCGAGCCTCCCTGCACAGCCTCATTGCAGCCAGGCTGTTGGACCAGCCAATGCAGCTGGGATTTGGGGTGCGGGGGGCAAGCCAAGCACTAATGGGTGCTGCAAGCCTCCTCTGCTGGGTGGGGACACGGGAGGACGCGCTGCCTTTCTGCAGACCTTCACTGGGTGAAGTGGCCCCTCGTGGCCCGTTGCAATGGGTCCATCTAGTCCAAAATTTGTTGTCGGGAGGGGAAGATGCATCTCCCATGGCCTGCGTCCCCAAGGGTACGCACCCACCCGAGCAGACCCCCAGGTATCGGTGGAGGGCGTCGGGGCTCCCCCAGGGTGGTTCCATGGCCCAGGGGAAGGATTTCAGGAAGGGACCCATGCAGGTCTCTGGTCTCTTGGTCTTGCTCCAAACTCAGACCAGGTCCCTCGCCCAGTATCCAGAGCACAACTCAGCCCGTCTCAGACCTGCATCCCAAGGGGTCTGTGGGTGCATGACCCAGAAGTGCCTTTTCCTCTCCATCGACTGTCAAGAAAGCCTGGCTGGCCAGCTGGGAGTTGTTCAGCGACACCAACTGCCCCCAGAGAGCCTCCGCAGCACGGTGCTCAGCAGTGCCCTCACTCCCCCTCCAGCATCCTCCCAGGATTAGCTCACAGGGCTGAGACTTAAAAATAACGGGGACAGTGGGGGGGAGAGGCGCTGCTGTCACCGCACTGTCACCAGCATCAGCTGCAAATTCCCCAAACCCATCCAATGCCAGTCATGAGCCCGGTCCAGCACTCTGCAGCAGCAAAAGAAACCTTGGGGGGCTGCCAAGGAAAATCCAAGAACCCTACAGCAACACCCCCTGCTACCTCCCCATCTGCTCTTCATTAGGCAAATGAGCTGTGGGCTCCCAGCTGGGTGGTCCAGGCTCAGGGACCCCCCTGCAGCTGGGGTGGGGAGCAAGGATGATGCTTCCAGCATCAGGGGCTCGGCTCCAGCTGGATCCATATGGATGTTGCCCCCAGCCAGAAACATGGGCAGCAGCGAGTGCCCGCGCCCCATGGCCCCAGCTCCAGCGTGTGATTAATACCCCACTGGCCTGAGCCTCGTCCAGACTTTCTGGGATCATTTCCTAGAAATTCATCATCCCTTCGCAGGCAATGCTTC
The DNA here is from genome assembly GCA_013399115.1 of Anseranas semipalmata. Classification (NCBI taxonomy): domain Eukaryota; kingdom Metazoa; phylum Chordata; class Aves; order Anseriformes; family Anseranatidae; genus Anseranas; species Anseranas semipalmata. The sequence continues at coordinate 44,238 of VXAA01000506.1, forward strand.
CCAGATGTTGCAACCCATCTCTGCGTTTTGGCACTTGGCTGGCGAGGCAGCACAGAGCAGCACGTTGCTACAACCCCTTCTAGCACAAAGCCCCCCCTGTCCCCAGAATACTTTATTTTTTTGTCCCAATTAGCAAAGGACTCCTGTGTTATGGTAGCTCGCCAGGCATCTCCAGAAGGCAGCTGGGCAGAAACCAGGTTCTCTCTGGTGACAGGACCCAAGGGAACAGCATGGAGCTGTGACAGGGGAGGTTCAGGCTGGATGTTAGGAAAAGGTTCTTCACCAAGAGGGTGGTCGGGCACTGGAACAGGCTCCCCAGGGCAGTCGTCACAGCACTGAGCCTGACGGAGTTCAAGAAGCGTTTGGACAACGCTCAGAAATATGGTTTGGTTTTTGGGCGGTCCTGTGCGGAGCCAGGAGTTGGGCTCGATGGCCCTTGTGGGTCCCTTCCAGCTCGGGATATTCTGTGATTCTATGAAGCGTGTTGTAAAAATTAATTTGCAGTGGCTGCTCTTCTTCCTGGTTGCCCGTAGGTGGAGGAAGAGAGCTTCACCCCTTTGGGTTCCCTTGTACAGCAGCGCAGCTCACAGGGGAGTGGGGGGTTCTGGGGCTCTCCTCCTCTCCACTTTGGCTTATCAGATGCCTGCTTTGGGTGATTTAATCCCTGTCCATGCAAAGATGTTGGCCATGACCTGCACAAAGCCCCAGAACCCACAAGGCGGAGACGGTCCCTCCAGAAGACCACGTACCCTCTTGAGAGAGTCGAGATGCTCCATGAAATGTGACCCTGGGATAAGCAGTGGTCTTGAGATAAGAGAACACTCTGCAGGTGCGTGACAGTCCAGGACCCATTTTCTGCCCCAGGGTGATGCATCCCATAGGGTTACTCCCTCACTACCTTGCCCCAGGTGGCCACAGCCACCCCACTGGTGGGCATCCCAAAACGGACTTGTTTCAGGGACCCCAGCCCCAGGCGATGTTGGTGATGGTACCAATGATTAATCTGGACATTTTTGGCCCAGAGCTGGAGCTGGGTCATCCCCGAGGTAGGCACGGGCCTGGCCGATGATGTGCAAGGAGGCTGGGTCGTGGTGGGAGAACACCTGAAGAATGCTGGGGCTGGATGGAGAGAAAGGGATCCCCAAACAGTGGCTGTTCTGCTCAGGGACCAATGTTAGCAGGGGCTGGAGATCACTTGGGGGGAACAATTCAACTCCAGAACAATGGGAAGCATCGTAATTTTTGGAGCTTTTTTGTTCTTTTCTTCCAAAAAAAAGCTGTTTGTTCTGGAAGCGCAGAAGTATTCCCGTTCCCTCATCTGATACAAAGCATTTGACTTTTCACTTCAAAAAGACACTTTTAAAATTAAAAAAAAAAAAAAAGCTCTTTTTTTTAAGCAAGCAAACCAAAATAAGAAAGGGTTAAGGAATGAGACAGAAGCTATTTGCTCTGACCTCCCTTTGACCGGGATCGTTTCTTCCTCCCAAATTTTGGTTCAGCCACCCAGTCGAAAAATGCCTCCTGCCCCAGCCTCGCCACTGGGGCCGGCTCTGTGGGTTTCGTCTGGTTGCGAGTTAATGCGATGATTGTGCAACTGGTGGACGCGCGCTCCTGCCGGCCCTGTGTGGGAGGAGGAATCAATTAGAGGACTGTAAGAAACCCGATTTAGCAGGAAAAAAGCAAGAGAAAGACTTTGTTGCTTCATTACCCCGCCGATAAAGCATTCACAAAAGCAGTGCTTGAGGCCAGCCAGGGAAAAAATAAAGCAATCCTTTCCCAGGAAGAGCAAATGTTTACCCTGCACGATGGAAGCTGACCCCAGGTAATCTCGGGCTTAAGGACATGGTTTAATAACCCTGAAAAGGACTGCTTTTGCATTTCTTTGTACGACAGAGGACCAGCTGCAGCGGCTGTCACACCCATGCTCCCTCCCTTGGCAATGACAATCTGGGCCTTGGACAGGTCTTTTGAGGAGCCAAATAGCTGTGGGGGGCATCTCCATCCCTCCCTGGGGCTCGCCAGCTGTTTGGTGGGCTTTAGTTTGTAGTTCCCCCAAATCTATCCTGCACACTGCTGGTTTCTTGCATTCAGCTTGCCACATTCACAGCCTCTTCCATGTCTCCCCTGTTGGACACGGCGTGGGCTTTCTGCAGATTTTCATTCTTCCAGCAGCAGTTTTCACCCCGCTTTTAGCTCTGGCTGCTCTGGAGAACCTTTTGAATCAGTTCTTTGCATTGCGTGCTTATTTCACTTCCACTCTGTCTGCAAACGTTTCATCCTTGAGCCCAGACATTTAATTTTGAGAAGCGTCCTCATTTCTCCGTAATTTCCCTTTTTGCGGTTAAACACTGCAGTAGGAGCATTTTTTTACTGTGAATACTTTACAGTCACTAAACACTCTGCTGTATCTGTACCACTTACTAACCACAGCCAGGCAAGGGTTTAGCCCATGACAGCTCAAACCCGTCAGGATAACGCCTAAGCACGGCAGCCCAACAGGTTGGCCATGCGGCTGTCCTCTCCAAGGATGGAGCACACACCTGGGGCTACTTCGGGAGGGATTTCAGGGCCTGGGACCTTTCAAGGCATTTGCAGAAGCTGAGGACATCTGCAAGGGAAAGCCCACAGCATCTTGCAGCAGACCCACCTGCTGGACCAGCTCTACCTCTGACTGTCTCAAGGAGAGGAAATGATGGCATCTGAAAAGCAAAAGTTGTTGCAGAAAATGCTTTTTCCAAGATATATCATGGTCCTGGCCACTCCCAGCCAAGGGGATCTTGCCACCATCAGCATCTTCCCAACACAAGGCTGGAAGAGACAGCAAAAGCCTGTCTGAACTGGCCATCCTGGGGGACCTTCCCAAACACACACAAGGTCCTAGGACCACCAGTTCTCCTGCAAAAAGCTTGGCTGTAACCCTAACAGAGAAAGCCCCGGGACTGGTGGGAAACAAAGGGTGCTTCGAGGCAGGAAGACATTTCCATGGGCATTTCTAGTGTGGGACTTGGGTTTTTGCCCAGGGGAGACGATGTGGTCACCCTGCTTGGCGATGACAGTGCCCTGTGACCATGCTCCTCCAGGAACAACCTCTCCGGACCGCTGCTCCAGCCAGCAGACTCTGGGCAGGCAGTGACTTTCCCGACACGTAGCCTCGGTTTAATTAGTCTGAGAGGAATATTTGTTCTGGCTTTGCCCAGAGCAGCTGGCCGCGGGCCAGGACGTTAACTTCCCAGCCTGAACCCTGGAGAGTCTCGGGGCAGACTTTCACAGCACAACAAATACCTTGCCCTGACCCCATCCGTCGACGCTTGGCTGCTCAGAGCTCGGCGGCAGCACTAGGAGCTTGTGCCCTGTTGCTCCAGAAGAAGAGGAGAGTGATGCTAAGGAGAAACATCCTCAGCTCCTCGTGGTCCAGGACCTACAGAGTTTGGCCCGGTGGTCTATCTGCACCACTAAGCCAAGTTAAAGCCTTTTTTCCCCGGAAAGGTTGAAATCTGCTTGAGCTGGGTGTCCTGGACAGCCCAGTGTGTCGTGCAGAGTGTAGAGAAACAGCTGCTTGTGCCATTACTGTGTGCTCGTGCCAGTTCTTGGCCAAACCGGGCTTTTTGACTCCCATCCTGATGTTATCAGGATTATTATGTCCCCATTATTATTATGTCCCCATGTTATGGGGAGCTGCAAGCACCACTGGTGCAGAGCCAGCCCTGCTCTTCCAGGGCATGGTGGGATATAGATGGGGACGTCTCCATCCTGCCCTAAATATCCCTCCCTGCCACCAGCCTGTCTCTTTGCTGTTGTTCTCTTTGGCCTGAGGTTTTGAATGTAATCCAGAGAGAAGGCAAAAATGGAAATCCCCCAGGGCACAGAGGGAAGGAGGACGGACAGGGAACGGCTTCTGATCTGGTGGCAGCGTCGGGCTGGCTGTGGACCAGGCAGCCTGGGCTTTGCTGGCTGGGCAGCTGCGGGGACCACGGGGACACGAAGTCCAGGGCAGGGTGACCTCGTGGGCCACGTCTCACCAGGCTCTGCTCCTCAGATGGGGTCACTGTAGATGGAGAGGTGGAAAAGGGCTGAAGTGACAGGCATGAGGTCGTAGAGTTGCAGAGTCAGGATGAGCCCCCGGCTCCCTGACCCATCATCTTCCTCCTTATGGTCAAGACCATGGGCAGTGAGGAGGAGGAGAATGAGGACTGTGTGATCTGTCTGGCTGTGCTGGCAGGGGCACAGCGGACGGGCAGCCACGTGCCCTGCAGAACGCCCAGCCCAGGTGCTCCCTGTGGAGCTGGAGAAGCTGGAGGCTTTATCACAGGGGGGCTCTCTGAGGTCTAAGAGGCATTTCTCTCTGCCATGGAGGCACTGTTTGGGGTCTGTCTCCTTGCTCTTCCACTTGCTCGTGGGAACATCACCATCTCTGAGCTTCTAACTTTCCTCCAGGTCTGACCAAAATGACCAACAGGCTCAAAGCGATTCCTCCCAGAGAAACACACTTCCCCATGCTCACAAACATCACAGTTTCTTAGAAAAGCCACCGTCGGGATTCTGCAAAATCAAATATGGCTGCCTTCAGGAATGCAAGAGCTTTTTATAAATACTCTGTTATTAGGTTCTTTCTATTCATCTACCAATCCCAGGGTTTTCTTGCATTTTCTAGACATCCCCTGTCCCCACAGGGGCCAGAAAGCTGAAACCTCGGGAACCAGCACTTCCCAGTCTGCAAAGTGGGACAAGACCATCAAAGCCAGCAGCTCCTCTCCACCCAGTCGACGGATACCCGCTGATAGAGAGACCAGTGAAGCACTGGCTCTGCTTCTTTCCAAGCTCCTCGGTGGGCACAGCAGGGATTTCTGGTCCATGTTTCTTGCTCTCCTCTGGGCATCACGTCCCAAGAGCAAACACATTGAAATGTCTCAACTAAATTGCTGCTAGCTCCAGTGCGAGATGTGGCAGGTGTCAGCTAGTGCACATTAACGCTCAGCTTAAATACTCCATTAAATCCAGCAGGGAAGAAGACTCGGTGTCCTAGGAAACGTCACGAAGAGGGGCTGAGGTTGTGCCTGAAAAGCTGGTGCTGGTACTTTTTGCCCCTGTTGTTATTTCCCTGCTGCCCTCCAGCCCCTCTTCCCCTGCTCGTCCCGCAGAGCCTCCAGGGCACATCCTTCCCATCCCCTTCCCCTCACTTTTGTGCCAGGACAGCTCCGCTTTCCACCAGAGAAATGCTCCTCAAGGCAGTGTGAAAGGACAAATATTTGGCTTTGCATGCATTTTTTGTGTGTGTGTGTGCAGTATTTCTAAGGCACCACTGCCGATCATGGGAGATCACTGTAATTCAGAGGTAGGCAGCAAAGAGCTTGTTCCTAAATATTTAGAAATTGCTAGTTGATGCCCTTCATGGCATTAAGAGCTCCTTCAAAAGCAAGGCTCAGAATCAGAGGAATGGATAAACTGTACATGGTCCTTCCTGATCCAAAGGGAAAGGGAACCAAGCACATCCCTGGGGCCACCTAGACCTGCTCAGCACACGTCGACCAGGATGCAAAGAGCGATGCTAAAGTCAAAGCGATGGGGAGGGAGGAGAGAAGTGTTTGCAGCGTGTGGCACCAGGCAGAAGGACATGGGGTGGCTGACCTCCAGGCATCGAGGGAAAGGCCAAAGGAAGGAAAACACCCAGAGCCAGGATGATTTCCGAAGGCAAACAGCCTTGAGCTTGACATTGCATCCAACCATGCCGCCGTGAAGAGGAGAAGGGACCAAACCCTGGCTCCCACAGGGCAAGGGCAGAGCTAGGGGTCTGCACCCCCTGCACGGTCCTCCTGATGGGCTTTTCTCCTGCCCGCGTGTGCATGTTCAAACACAGGTAGAGATTCTGCAGCCAGCTCGAAGACATTGTAGAGAGATGGAGAACCACGTCCGAGCAGGTCAGAGACCTTCCACACCACTTTTTGGGGCAGTAGCTGTCTGCTTCTCTTTCTAGATGCAGCCAGGGAACTATTTCTGGCCCGTGGATGGGTTTTTGGTCAGCGATGCTGCTGGGATAACCTCGTGGCTCCCTCCAAGGAGACTCCTATCCTGCTACATGCTTTGCTCCAGGCACCACAAAACGAGCAGGGCCCGTATGAAAGCTGCGGTCCCCGTGGCTGGGTGGTCAGTGCAAACACGTTGGGCACAGAGGGTCCCTTTCAGACCTCTTTACTTCACTCAATCCCAATTCCCAGCAGCTCCCAAGTCCTACCTGAACCAAGGAGCTGGTGCCTGCTTGGATATAGCTATTTGTAATGGTGATTTTTAACCCCTGGGATGCAAAGGGCAGCAGAGCAAAGCAAAATAATTTGAAACTACATGATTTTGGACCTTGCTGGTGCCAGAGGGGCAGGGCGCATCCATGCCCCCAAGGCTGGCAGCATCTGTCCCTCTCCTATCTCTGGCACGGCCCAGGGTCGCTCAGCCCCAATGGCAGCTGAAACATTCCCATGCTTTGCAGCCCGATGGCCGTCCTCCAACGCGTTATCTCAGCCGGGTTCCTGTGCCTGTACCAGCACTTATCTCCCTCCAAACATGCTCCTTGTGCTCATAAACTGGGAGCACATCTCAACCCTGCCAGCTGGTTTTGCAGGCTGGATGAGCACAATGGCGCGAAAGGAGGATTTAAGGCAGTAAATGGGTTTTACCCATTTGTACTTTTTATTTTTTTGCCCTTTCTCTTTGCATTATAGCTTCACTTCTCAAGCTGGGAGCCAGTTTGCTTGAGCTGGGCTGGATGCGGCAGGGAGGGATGGGAGATGTGCTCAGGGAGGTGCTGTGGATGGAGGGAGACCTTCACAAAGCAACGCGGGGCTGAGACGGTCGCATCGTGGCCTCAGTCGCTCTCTCCCCGCTTATCCGCAGTGGGTGAAAGGGGCCAGATGCCCCCCAGGGTGCTGAGCAAAGCGGCTGTGGAGGTGAAGTACAGGCTGGAGCCAACCAGCGGTGGGAACGGGACAGTTTGGGCTGAAGGAGAAGCTGATTAGAGCTGCTCAAGGCCCTGAGAAAGCCGACCTCGATGCAGCAGCACAGAGGATGCGGAGCTGGGGCTCCGACATCCCGCAGCAGGATGGGAGATGCTCTGCCCATGGCTGCCCAGCAGCTCAGCCTCCAGCTCTCCCACCCAGAGCAGCCTTCCCTACCCAGCTCCCTTCTTCACCCCACGTCCATGGTGTCAGTGAGATGATGCCCATTTGGGGCAGAAAAGAGTGGCAGAAAGTGGGACAGAAAGCAGCTGCCCCTTCATCCAGCAAATTCCTCTGCAACCTTCACTTAACCAAGCAGTGTCTCACCAGCCCATTATTTCACTTGTTTTTACATTGCTTTCCCCTAAACCAGATGCAGCCTTGGCTCTTTGTGCTCACCTAAGCCACCAGTCCCCAAACTCGAGGGTTACCTGGGTCCAACCAATAACAGTAGCCATGGAGGTGCCATAGCCTGGGGAGGAAATATCTAAAGCAAAGCAGGATTGAGAGGCATTTCTGTGCTGTATACAGATCCATGTATCACGCCCATCACTCCACCTCCAGCCTCATCCTCATCCTCATCCTCATCTTATCTTCTATGAGTGCAAGATATTCTGAGTGAATGTTCTCCAGAACAGCAGTTATGGGAATTAGGACCTAATTCTCTTGAACGGCTCAAGGCTGATGTTTTCCACAGCCCGGAGAACATATTTAAGGTGACCAGGATGGTCAATCTGTCTTGGTAGCACACCTGGAAAAGTATGGATCCCTCTCCTGGAGGAAAGGGGCTCATCTGTCCTGGTTTCAGCAGGTAGAAGTCAGCAATGCGAGTGAGCTGGGCCTCCAGGGTCGGAGAGAAGGACACTTCCAAAAGACAGCTGATGCCATCTCCAGAAAGAGAAGATGACTTGTCCTCCGTGTGTTCTCCATCATCATCTATAGAGGAAGCCTCAAGACTCAGACACAAACCTTTTAAAATACATCTGGACTCATCCAACCAAAATTAGGCTTCTAGAATGGACGGCCACCCCATACAGCTACTCAGTCCCCTCTGGGAGGGATAAAGGTGCTCCCAGGTGTTGCTCATCCCCTGCTGTGCCTGTGCTGCCTCTCCAGACCTGTTGGAGACGGTCTCATCTCCAAGCAGAGCAGGTGAAGCAGCCCCAATGCCCAGATGTTTCTCCAGAAGCAGCCCCCTCACTCGCCCCAATGAGAGCACTGCTGTCTCCTCCAGCTGTGCTAACATCTGGGCTCTGTTCTCCTATAGGAGCACCAGCTTCAGAGGACAGAAGTCCCTCTGCTTCAGCCAGAGCTTTTATGTGTGATCCAGCAACAAACACGTGTGCTCCTCCTCTGCAGCGCACCTGGAGGCTGGCTGGGATTTACTGGGGAGAAGGAGGAGGGTGATGGGCTCCCCGTGTCCTCGCAGGGCCACCACGTGGGATGAAGGAGCCCTGCCTGCCATCCCTGATAGGCACTGTGGTGGGTGGGGGAAAGCCCCATGTTAGGGCTTGGAAGGAGTTGGCATTAGCAGTAAAAAATGCCCTGTGTCCCTCAAGGGAAGGAATTTATCTGCCAGCCACCAGGTCTTAATTCCCCATCATTTAGGGATATTTTCTCCCACAGAGTCGTGATTTCTGGGTGTCTCTTGGGGAGAACAATGATGGTAAGGGAGAAGCTTCAAGTCAGGTTCCGCGAAGCAGAGCAAGGTGCTGACATTTTTTCAGTTTCTTATAGATGGAACAAGAAACAAAGTCCATGGAAAGGACACCAACCCTCGGGCTAGGAGAGCTCTGGCTTGGATTCACACGTCTGTAAAGCCAAGGCAGTGGGGGACTGCTTTGCTCCTGACTGCTAAATAGAAGGGCACACATGGACTATTTACAAGGTTTAGAAACCACAACTGAAAGAAGGCATTAAGGAAAAAGGAAAATTTGCTTTCTTGTCCTCCCACGTGCCTGCTTGCAGCCTGTCCACCTTGCATGGGAGCAGACAGAGCCCAGGACAGGCATGTCCCAGTTACCACAAAAATGTGACTTCAAGGACTTTCCTGGTCATCTTCTGGGTGCAGGAGAGATGCTCACCTTCCCACACAAGCAGACAGGTTTTATTTCCTAAGGGTGTCCTCTCCTCCCTTGCCTTCCATAAGTGACTGGGGCCCCTGGAGACCATCTAGTCCAACCACATGCTCAAGCAAGGTGACCTGGATCAGGGTGCCCAGGGCCATGTCAAGTTGGGTTTTGAGTATCTCCAAGGATGGAGACTCCACCACCTCAGTGAGCAATCTTGACCACCCCCATAGAAACAAAATAATTTTCTGATGTTTAAACAGAATTTCTTGTGTTTCAATAGGTGCCCATCACCTCACATCCTGTCAATGGGCACCACTTAGAAGAGTTCAGCTCTATTTTCTTTATTCCCACCCCATCAAATATTTATATACAGATATATATATATATATATATTTATATATATATATATATATATATGGGGGGGTGAGCTCCCCCTGAGCCTTCTCCTCTCCAGGCTGAACAGTCCCAGCCCTCTCAGCCTCTCTTTATATCAAAGATGCTCCAGTCCCTTCTTTCCAGCCACTTCTGCCCATTTCTTCACCTTGTCCAGGTCCTTCTGGATGGTAGCACTCCCATCGGGGTCATCAGCCACTCCTCCCGGTTTTGTATCACCTTCCCTTCCCTTTGTCAGGACTTCCTAAAGGACAGGGAGCCACAGGGCACCCCTGGGCTGGCCAAAAATGGGAATTTCCAGCCAGGACCAAGCCTACCATCCTCAGGAGAGGAGCGTAGGGTAGATCTGAAAGGGGCTCAGCCAGGGGAAGCTCCCAGTGCAGGACATCAGGCAAGTTCATGGTGGTGTGGTAGTGCCATGGGCACCCATGGCCAGGCAGGACTTCAACAGCATCGCTGGGGCAGGGACTGATGACTCCAGGCTGAGCTGAAATGGGGGTCCTGGGCCCATGGGCAGGGTGGGATGAGGCCCCAGGGGACACTGGGTAGGGCAAATAAAGCATCCTCAGACCCCCAGCACTCATCTCTTCTCTCCCAAGTGACCAGGGCTGATCACAAGGAGGAGGGGGAAGATAGGATGGATGAAGACATGGATGTGGTCCAGGTCTCTTGAAGACTTGGCTAGTGAGCATTGGTCGTGTGCTGAAGATCACAATGGCTGTGAGCTTGGGGTCGGGGGGGTCAAGAAGGGATTTCCCCTCCTGGTTGACCATGGAAAGTTTCACGGAGGCTTTGGCTCAGTTTCTCCCCTCCCGCAGCACCAGCTCCAGCTGAGATGAGCGTGGCACCATCCAAAAGGAGCCCAGGATAATGGAGATCTCATTTCTGCTAATGATTTTCCATTTCCTTCAGATCTTCGTCTGGCAAACATGCACGGGAGACATTTCCCCTCCTTGGTGCATGGTTGGCAGCAACAGAGAGAGGGACCCACCTCAGCTGGGACCTTGGGGCAGTCTCAGCCCATCTGAGCTCCAGCCGTGACACTCGGGAGGGCTCAGGGCAGGCTACAAGGGATGAAAACAGCTGGGGTTCCCCATTGTCCTCGTATGGGAATTTTGATGGAAACAGATGTGTAAGAAGCTTGCCAGAAGGAAATATTCTGTGAGAGATGTCAAAACAGATTTTAATAACTGTATACAAACTGTCCAGCATCCTGGAGCAGGAATAAAGAGGGAAATAATTATTAGGAAGGACAGTTTTACTATTTAAAACTTCCTGAATCACTTCTACCAAAAAAGAACAATCAACTCTTACTCATTTCACTCAAAAATAGACTCTGTGACATTTGGGAGCTCGCAGGATAGGACTGTATCGTCCTGTGCTGGGGCAGGCGAGACGCGTGGCATGTAGAGGAGGCACCTTCCCAAACCTGGGCTGTGTCCCCGCGGTACCCCAGTGCCTCTCAGGCCCAAGGTTTTCCTTCTCAGCAGCATCCCTCTGCAGCTGGGACTTCCTGCTGACTCCACTGTGCTTGGGGTGGAGGTCATGGGCACCAGGGCTGGAGAGGGGAGAAGTTTTTCACCTACTCCAACTGAATTCGGGGGGGAGACCCGTCTGGTCTCTTTTCCAGGACCATGTGGATTTTAATGTTGAAAAATTCCCAAAGCTCATCTGAGGCGTCTGCTTTTGTGCTTGCCTTGGAGCAAGGCCATAGCGTGAGTCACAAGATGCTTACTGTTTGTTTAATATACCAGTTCTGGCTCTATTGAATCTCTAAGAGGGAAGTAAAGTCATAATCCCAATCAATACACTGCCAGAGGAGGAGGAGAAGGAAGAAGAGAAGGAGAAACCAGTTAGTTCGGTGCTAGCCCTGCCACACCAGCAAGCCATTTCGCATTGCCTGCTGGTGAGAACACGTCTTCCTCATGCCATGCAACAGTCCTAGGACCTACGTGACAGCCCAAGGACCTACGTGGACATGGTCAAGTTCTCCAAGCCCTGCGTGGTGCCTACAGAGACTTGCCATGGATGCAAGGGAGGAACACAACCCGCTGAGACATCTGCTTGGAAGATGCCCAAAGAAATCAGCTGGTCTGCACCCAGGTCCCAGGACAGATGTCCCTGCAGAGCAAGCTGGCGATGTCTCTGATAGCCAGGAGCCCTCCTGTGCTAATGCCTGGGAAGAGATGGGCATGTAGAGGAGGGAGGAGCGGGGATGGTCTGATGAAAGGCAGAGAAAGGAAGAGGGAGAAGAGCACACGGAAGAACTTGTCCAGCAGCTGACAGGGTGGGAGCCAAGCCCTCGGGTTGTCCTGGTTGTTTGCAGACAAAAGAACTTTGTGCACAAGTGAACACTACGCAGGTAGGTACTGTCTCTGGAGGTTGTGAGCTACCTGACTGGGAATGGCCAAAAGGGATCATTGTTGTGTTGGATCACGGACCATATGGTACCTCTAAAATACCAGGCACCGAGGTGCTTGGACAGTCAGCCAGGGGTAGATCAGCCACATGGGATGCAGCTCAACCCTCACGTAGGGGCTGAGCAGAGAGGCACGTTCAGGAGCACCAAGGTGAGATGAGACCACAAGGTGCGTCATGCCCAAAGGTCTTGGTTAGCCAAGAGGCATTTGCACCTGCTCTTAACCTGGTGGAGAAAACCAACATTTCCTCTTAAGCCTGTGCAAAAACACAGAAGTCATGGTGCTGGGCAGAAAGAGATTTAATGACACACTTAATTGTAACCTCCTGGTAGCAGCTTGTGCCTTTGGCCTCTGGAAGACAAGGTCTCACTGCCCACCGACACTTAGTGCTCGGAGCCATGTGTCTTGGGGATGGAGTCCACTGCAAAACATTTTGGAGAAGATCCCGTGGCTCGTGCTCGTGCTTCAGCCACCCTGCGGAAATGGACCAGTTTGGATCGAACAGGCCCAAGCCCACCAGCTGCTCTCCTTGCAATCGGTCTTGAAGCCAACGTCGCACTTACCTCTCCAGCAGCGACGGGAGGCCGCAGGGCTGGAGCATGGGTGGCACAGTCACGTCCCCATGCCGGAGATTCGCCTCCAACCTTACTGGAAGCACAGCCAGCTTCTCGTACACCATCCCCATTAGTTTTCTGGTTTTATTTTAAACTTGTTTGTTATTGTTCAGCTTCCCTTCAAATAAATGTTTCTGAGCATCCAAGAATAGAGAATCATGTCAAATAATAACAGGAAGGAAGCGGGAATGCCTAGGATTACTGGATATGTTAAATTAAACCTATTCCACGAGTTTTTTTCTGTTTATGCCGAAGGTGCTTCCCCTAGCCCCAGTGTTTAGCTGCTGGAAAGGGGCGTGGGAGGAAGAAGAGTGATGTAAAATGGGGGATTTGGAGTCATTTCCCAGCTTGGGCACAGCACGACCTGTGACAAGGGGCTCCTGAGCAGATCACCAGTGCCGGTGCTCAACTGGGCTTCCAGCAATTCCAGATCGGATCAATAATGACTACGCACAGCACGGTGTATTTCAGCTGCTTGTTTATGTGCAGGAAAGCTGTGATCCTCCTGCCGCGTCCTGGCCGCTGCAGCCCGAGCTGAGAGGCGGCGAATAACAGGAGACCTGCGATAGCATCGCAAGCAGGGCAGAACGAGCCATCTGTATTCAAATACACGCGGCAAGGCACCGCGGCAAAGCTCATTGTCATAGATAACCACTATCGGTGTCACCCGAGTGCTTGATCCCAGTGGTGTCTGAAAGCAGTTTGGCTTCCTGGTATTGTGTGTCCAGCCCACACCGCCGTACCCAGGGGTGGAGTCATTGCTGTGATTTACCAGCACCAGCTGCCCTGCTTTCTTCCATTCCCCCTTGGAAAGAAAATGACCTTCTGTTGATCTTATATCTGGTTGTTTTATCCCTAAAGTTTACGTTAGAGCAGCTTCCACCCCGCTGAGATCAGTTAGACGTGCACGGAAAGACAGGAACCCAGCCGCTTGCAGCCTGAAGAAAGAGTCTCAGAGTGCTCCATGGCTTTTTCCACAAGCCTGGCTCTGGGTCTGAGCTGTCTGGCAGTGCCCATGTGGCAAATAAATGCAATGCGATGAGATGCCATGCAGTGCAACGCAGTGCAGTGCAATGACATGACGTGACATGCAATGAAATGCAATGCAATGCAATGCCGTGCAACGCAATGAAATAAAAATGCAATGCAATGAAATGAATAGAAAATAAAATAAAATAAAATAAAATAAAATAAAATAAAATAAAATAAAATAAAATAAAATAAAATAAAACAAAACTTTATTTGTGGGAAGAAGGATGAAAAATTACACGCATCAGAAAGACCAATACCCTGCAACAAGGCAGCTGTGACCTGCAGCATGCTGGAGCGTTGTCGTGAGCCAGGCCACCCACTGCTGCCCGCGCTGCCTGCCGACACACGCAGGGAACAAGCTGATCTCGTTTGCCGGCAAATTCCCCTCCTCCTCCTGCTGATGCGGAGAACTTTGCCGCCTTCTTGTTTGTGCAACACAACCCGAACGGGACGGACCAGCTTCAGCATTTTTGGCTTGGGCAGGTCTGGGGCTGGCTGGGGACAGGGGGTCCCTGCCCACTGCTCCAGGAGCTTCCCCTGCAGCAGGTGGGGTTGCGACCTCCATTTGAGGGTCCTGGTGTGTTTTGCAGGCATTTTTTGGAAAGTGGGCATTCAGCCCCGTGTGCAGCTGGGGAAACTGAGGCACAGATTGCTCCTGTCCCACGTGGACTCCAGGATCCACCAGACAAGGCGATGTTGGCCCTTCCACCTGCAGCTTGGCGTTGCATCCAGCCATAACCCTCATGGGGAGCAGAACAGCAATACTTCTGGCTCTGAGCATGTGCTATAATATTTCTGCAAACGTTTTGATCCTGACCCAATGCCCATAACCCATCACAGAGCCATAGAGCCCAGGCCAAGCAGCACAGGAGTGGTGACCATCTGTATTCACTTCCTCCAAGCCCACCCCAGCCTGCAGCCCAGCTCCATCTGGTCACATCTGTCTGCTACGGGACAGCCCCAGGGAAGGGGGCTAACCCCGGGGTCTTTCTCTACCTCTGCTCCTCTGCTTTTGGAGTTTGCTCCCTAAATCTGGGGTGGCAGCATGGGCATGGGCTCATCAGGCCAGGCTGGAAGGAGCTCAGGACATCCCTGGTCCAACCTCCCTCTGCCGGCAGTGATGGGCACATTGGGGCTTTATCCAGGATGCTCTAAAAATCCTCCGAGGACAGACCTGAGCTCCACATCAGCCAAGCACATCTCCTTGAGCCTGGCCACCCTCCTGTGCACCCAAACACCACCCTTCCTCCCCGCGGCACCCAAGGCCAGGTGGGACCCAAACACAGCACTGCAGACCCCCACATCGAAAGGGAAGGAGCAGCAGCTATTTTTTGGCTATTCAACCCAGACAGCTGATGGCTGGGACCCCCCAGGACTGTATTTCCCTTGTTTTAGTTTCACCTCCATGTTTGTACAAAGTGTCTGGGCACCGGCACTGCTCCGAGGTTTGTTTGGAAGATGCTGCCAAGGCTGATGCTGTTCCGAGCACTGCTGAGGGGGGAATGTGTCCCTCCAAAAACTGAGTCCACCCTGGAAAGTGGGTTGGTCCCTGCCCATCAGCCAGCACAGAATAACCCAGTATCCACGAATCAGTGACTGTTAGCATCTGGATTACCCCCCAGAATCTTCCTATAAAATGCTACAACTGTATTCAGTTTAGTTGTCTGAGTAGAGACCTCCAGTGTGTGCACTGAGTCTGCCCACCTGTAGGTGACGGAAAGGAAAACTTGTTCCTAAAATCTGCATTTTTTCTGTCATTCTGCCTTTTTCCAGAAAATCCCAGTTGCTTTCCTAGAAGAAAGAGGCAAATTCTTGGAATTAAAAAGCCCCACGTGGGACTGGGCTTCCTGTTTCGCCCTGTGTGGCTGGACATGGTGTGCTTTTCCATAAAGCAGAACCGAAAGGGAGAAGCGCGTGCATGTGGGCTCCTCCACGCAGAACACTTCGTTGACGAAGCCGGACACGAAACTGATGTTTTCCTCATCTCCACTCCTAAAATAAAAGAAATGTCCGGTTTGGTCCCCTTTGCAATGGCAGGGCCAGGATGCCTGGGCTCTTCCCCTGCGTGCCCCTTGCTGGTTTGCCAGGGTGTGCCTCAGGGAAACGCAGCGCCCAGAGGCACCTGGCTGTGCAGCAGCACCCGCATCGCCCCCATGGGATGCTGTGGATTGAGAGGTGCCCCATGCCCGGCTGGTATTTGGGTGTCTCGAGGTTCCCCAGCTGCCTGCTGCATGGTGCAAAGCCACCGCTTGGCAGCAGGACCTGAGTCTGAGTCAACAGTGCAGATTGCATTTAATCGAGTGAACAAAAAAAAAAAAAAAATAGCAGCGACGGAATTAGCATCCTTCCTCAGCATCAGCTAATTGCATGGACTGAAAATTGCATGACATCCATCCAGCTGGGAGATTCAAACCACGGCTTCAAGTCCCTGGTGAACTCACCGCACCCAAGGTCCCCAGTCGCTCCCTGCAGCAGCAGCAGCACCAGAGCTGGGGTCCCCCAGGGGCTGCAGGAGCGGCTCTGCTGGTGTGCTGGGGGCCTGGCGCTGCCCCAAGGAGGGGAGAGGCACCAGGAGCTGCCGACGCAGCAAGAGCATCACGTGGAGCCATTTATTAGGTTTAGGAAGCCGGGTGGTCCTGTCTGCAGGGACCATCTGCAGGATGGAGGAGCGCTGGTGCAGGGCAGCCCTTGCCAAATGCCCTGGCAAAGAAAAATCCGCTCATTTAAACGCAGAGCATTAAATTTGCAGTGTGTAAATTAATAGTACTTTGCCCGTTGTGTTTTAAAGCTTGCAGTTTTGCATATTCCTCTGGAATTTGAACATCGTCGTTGCAATGAAGCGCTTGGGGCTTGGGGCAGAGCCTCCGGACATGGGAGCTGGGCTCCTGGGGAGTCGCAGGAGCATCCTGCCCCGTTCTCGCCCTCGGATGCTGCGTCAGAGCCGGGTGGGAACATGAGCAGTGCCTTTTGGCTAATGCTAATGCTCGGCAAACCAGTTCAGCTCCTCTGGCTCTCCCCACACTCTGGCTGAGCCCATCCATAAGAGCCAAGTGCCAGGTGACCACCAGGCAGGTGACAACCCGTGCTCCTGCCACGGCACATCGGGGCAGGGTGGGACACTCTTGTTTGGTTTACGGTGATGGGCCATAATCACAGAGCCCATTGTGGTGGCCCATACCTGAAATGCCTGTTTTCAACCTAAAAATAGCTAGTTTTGCCCAACAGATGTGCCCAGAGGTGTTTGGGGTGCCCGGTCCTGCTGGCGTGGTGGCAGCTCAAGGGCATATATCTCCATCGATGTTTCCACCCTTCCACCCTGCTTGTAGTTTGGAGACAATTGCTGCCCAGAGAAAACTCTGCAGCTGGAGATCTGCCTCTGGCCCAACAGCCAAAGCAAACAAGCGATCGAGGAAACGGCAACAAGTAGAGGGGAAGTTATTTTAAATTTTTCCCGGATGGGAAATACCAGAGGTACCTGCAGGTCTCGTGTGCTTTGACCTCCTAATCCCTCCCCACGGACACATTCCGGAAAGCGGAGACGCCTGAAGGTGGTGAGGCAAAGGGACACGAGACCCCAGCTCTGTCCTCGAAGGCAGAAAGAGCAATTATCTGTGACGATGAGGCGGTGAGAGCCGGTGACCTCCCTCTTTTCCAGATGAGCTCTCCTGCACCCAGGCCACCTCCCAGGCACCCAGCACCTTCCGTCTGCTGAACTCCTGGGTGAAACTGGAGCCTGAGACGCAAATGCCACCCGTGTCTGGCTCCCCGCGCTCTGCACAGCTCATTTAGGGCTCTTGAGCAAAGAAAAGCAACGAGAGGAAGCGTCCCTGAGTCTCCAAGATGTGTCTGGGTGTGCTGGTGAAAGGAAAGGAAGCCTGCAAAGATGAAGTCATTAATCATCTATGTGCTAGGGGAGGAGAGGCTCAGCTCTCCCTTCCTCCCCTGCTGACGTCCACGGGGCTTGAGGAAAGCAGGTTGGAGAGGAAAACAGGCTGAAACACACTTCTTGAGAAATGCTGAGGCATAGGAACAGCAGGTCCCTGTAGGTCAGGTCCCACTTGGAGCCAAACCAGAGCTTTTTTGTCTAAATTCCCATCAAAGGCAAGGTTTCCCGGCTCCCATGGAGCCCTGGAGGAATGGGTGCATTGGGCTCAAGGCTGCTGCGGGGAATTGGGTCTGGATCCCCAGAAACGTGGGCCTGGGACCCACCTAAAGCTCATGGCAATGGGGGTTGGAGGTCTGCCCAAGTGCCATGGGAATGCTCGCCTTCTTCTGTCCTTCATCCCGGGTAGCAGCACCAGGCTGACCATGGTGCAGGCTGCTGCAGCAAGGGGGCACCCTGGAAGTGGAGCTCCATCAGAATGGAGCTCAAGGCATGAGACCTTCTCCACCAAGCACCTTCCCTACCAAAAAATGGCATCTGGGGCCTCACGCTGCCCAAATGCAGGTAGCTCCTGCAGTGACGGGGGGGGGACTGTGTGTCTGCAAACCTCTCCTCTCTGCTGCCCAGGGAAAATTTTGCTGGAAGATGCTTAAAACACAGAAAGCAGAAATCAAATGTCACCCCATCATCAGCAAGCTCGACCAGGACCGACACCTGGCAGGCTGGTGTTGTCAGGAAAAGGGCACAAACAATTGGCTTCATTTCCACTATAAATAGCTTTGGGTAATGCCATTTTTCACACAAGCTGTCTCCAGTTGGGTGAGCTGGGAGGGGCCGGAGGCAGGACACGGGGGCACCCGGCCCACGTCCCCGGCACGGCTGGGCTGGGGACCCGCTGGCAGCCCCGTGGTGACATCTCCTGCCCGTGGTGGCTGTCCCGGGGGTGCAAGCCCCCAGTGCCTGATCCAGCCCTGGGCGAGGAAAGGAGCTGGCATCCACAAAGGTCACCTGCAAGCAGCTGCTGATGCAATTACTGGAAGCATCCAGCTGGAGGGGCAGAAACCAGGCGGCCAAAAAGTCTCGTGAGGCCGAATCCAGCCGCCGTGCCAGGCCTTTTTGCCAGGGATTAATTCAATTGGTGATAGTCGGAGAGGAACCCAGGAGCACAGCTATTCGCTTTCACCAATTATTTCTCCCAGAGAGCTTCCTCTCCCTTGTGCCTGCATAAAACAGGTTGTTAAAATGACAGCACTTGGGTGCCTGGCTCAAAATTCCCATTTCTCTTGCTACAGCTCAGACCCAAAACACGGGCGCTCGTGGAGCAGAGGGAAGGGGAGCCCAGGGACGAGGCAGCGGACGCGAGCCTTCCCTTTGCCTGGGGGGCATGTGGTGTGTGCAGAAGCTGGGTCCCATCCAGAGGCATCTGTGTGTCTGTAATCAGAAGTGACGTCTCCAGGAGGAAATTTCTTCTGATTACCCAAAGCACAGCCAAAAGCCCCGCGTAACCCGTCGACTAACTTCCAAATTATTCAGGAACCCTCTGGTTTTGCAAGCAAAAAAAAAAAAAAATCTCCGCAGGCATGCAGTCTGCAAACGGCTCACCCGACTGAGCAGCTAAAATCAGGGTGAAAAAACATATTTCCCTCTCCCATCCCTGCTCAGCCCACAAACCACTGGGTTTTTGGGCTCCCGTTTATCCCAGGTGCCGCAGGGCCGGGCTGGATGTGGCGGGGGGGAAGCGGGGCCAGCACCCAGCCCTGCTGGGGTGGCTGGGGCTGGCGGGCAGCCAGGAGCAGCTGCTTTTCTGTGTTTTTCAGACTCCTCGCTCTATTTACGGTGTCCCCATGGTGGGACGGCCAGGCACGCCAGGCTTGCCTTGGGGACCTGCAAGGACAACCGTGGAGCAAGAAGGACACCGGCTCTTCTGCCCCAGCTTGCAGCCTGCCCCACAGATGGGGGCAGGACACGTGCTGTCGCTGGCAGCTCATCGCAGGAGTGAGTTGTGTCCGTTCTCAGCTCCATCTCCCCCACCAGGGCAGCACAGGAGAAAGCCCCGGGCTTCCTCAGAATTCTGCTGGGCATGTTTGCACAAGGCGTGTTTTCTGCTCTGCTCCACAGACAGACACTTTTTCACCCAGTTTCCGGCTCCCCGCGGCAGATGGGAATTTCACAAGGGCAACGAGCCATCCCCAGCCCAGCCCCGCCGGCCCGGGCAGCCCTGGGACCAGGGTGATGGCTCCAGCCTGGCTGTGGTTGCAAATATTCTCGGCTTCTCCTGCCAGAGCCCATCTCCCTGCAGCATTGCAGCGCCAGGATCGATGAAAGCCCGCGTTGTCCGCGCTCGTGCAGGCGCCGGCGGGATCCAGGCTCCTCTCTCTGTCTCTCCATCCCCTATCCCGCAGCCAGGCCCCTGCCCAAAACCCTTCAGCTCATACTGGGGTGCTCTGGGGTTGCATTGATCAATGAGAAGGTGCTGGGGAGCACGTTGCATCGTGCTCCATTATCCAGGAGATGTTGGTTGGCACTTCTTTCCCACCCACCCCCAGTGAAGTCCCATAAAAAGGATGGAAGGGAACAATTT
The DNA here is from genome assembly GCA_013399115.1 of Anseranas semipalmata. NCBI lineage: Eukaryota > Metazoa > Chordata > Aves > Anseriformes > Anseranatidae > Anseranas > Anseranas semipalmata. The sequence continues at coordinate 64,216 of VXAA01000506.1, forward strand.
TGCAGGTAAAACTGGGCTGAGCACAGGATCCCACGGAGCCCACCATCCACGTGGTACCAGCATCCTTGGGCTCTTTATGCATCGGTTCTTTCACACCAGCCGCATGCCCCGGGCTCCTTTCTTTATTGCTTTTTAATAGCCCTGCTCAGGAAGCGCGGTGGCTTTACGGCCTGGTTAATGAGTAGCAGCGAAGCCGCCGACTCCCCCTCTCCTCTCCCTGATGCAGCCTCGGCTGCTCTCGCCAGCACCGCGGGGAGACCCCGACCCCGATGCCCGGCTGCTCGCTGCGGGCTCATCAGCTGCTGGGCTCTGTGCAGCTGGGGCGATCCAGCTGTTGGCCGATGTGATCCAGCTGTTGGCCAGGGCAGGGAACCCTCACAATGCAAACCCCATTTGGGGGGAATTTGGGAGCATCCCAACACCCCATTCAATCCAGATATTTATGTGCGGACAATGAGGAGCCCTGTCCAGCTGTGCCCCCCATCCAGCTGTGTCTCCCTGTCCAGCT